>CM060945.1:718261775-718864275 GCA_030765085.1 Allium cepa | reverse complement strand
TTGACCAGTTTTGACTACAAATCCATTTTTCAGAAAAATATCCAATTTATACCAGTTTGAAATTATAATTCATATAATAATCAAAATTTATATTTAACAATGAAATGATTGAAATAAAACAAGTTTAAAATAATTTCAAAATAAAATAAAGTCAGATTTAAATTATATACAAAAAATCTAGGGTTGTTACACTCTCCTCCACTCAAAACTTTTCAGACCCGAAAAGGAATGAGGTACGGTAAAGCATAGAAAAAGATAAAGTGAAATAAGATTAAGACATGATGACCAGGAGATTGAAATTATGCCTGGTAACTATTGTTATAGGTAAGTTTAACAAGGTTGAGATTATCAAAGATTATAGAAAGATTTCTAAATAGAAAAATTATAGAAAAATGCCTACACCAGCCTGAAGCAAGATAAGGAAAATAAGGACAACCAAAAGATAGTTTGAAAAACAAAATAAGATAATAAGTTAGAAACCATGGAAATTTAAACTTAAATAAATAATTAATTTTTACACAAGTTAAATAAATCTTAACTATCTCAAATTTTATTATCTTATCTCCTAATCATCTTAAATTAACAATTTCTAAGATCATGGATTTGAGAAAAAAATATTCATTCATTATACTCATAATGCACTTAATAAATTTAATTCTTCTATATTCATACTTAAAGTTAAATTTATTCCTCTCAATATATTTTATCATCTATGCCCATTATACTAACTCTTATTATAACTGTTTAATTTATTGTTAGTTCCATTAACATCATTTTATATTGTAAATTATTCAATTAACCTTTTATTCTATTTACTCCTGTTAATAATTTTATAACTAAAATTTAAGTGTATAACATTTATTTTAACCATTCAAATTTTATTTATAAAATCTTTTTATATTGTATATTATCCAATTACATTGTTAACTTTTGTATAATTTGGGTAAGTATATTTAAATGCAATTGAGTATTTTATACAAATAAAACTTTCCAATTCCCTCATCTCAAGTTTGAATCATTTATCTAAAATTTTGATTTTCTTTTTATAATTGAAATGATTCTTTAAGATAAAGTTTAAGAATAAAATTTCTGATTCCTTCAAACCATTTAGAGATAATTAATTATATATACATAATATGCCAAATCAAATTTAAATTATATATCTATATATATTATAAATCCAATCTTATTTTAGAAATTCAAATCAATTAAATTTCCCAAAACAAAGCTGTAGCAAGACTATAGAACGGTCTCTTCACTTCAAAACTCGAAAATGAACGTCGATGATGTCGCGGTCATCACCGAAGTTATTTTCCAGCAGCAAAGAGAAGAGCACTAATTTTACACTTTAAAATTCCTTGGAACCAAATTTCTATTAGAAACTACTTTAAATAATATACCCATTTAAAAACTTTAAACACAATGTTTGAAACCATCGGAAATTAAATTCTCAAATTTCTTGTTTTAAACTCATTTCAGTTCGCAAATCAATTTATAAACAGCTATTTATAAATTCATTTATAGAACAATAAATGATAAATCAAGTATTATCATTTCAAATGATTAATTTAAATCAATTTATTAAGTTCCATAAATTTACTATATCAAAATTTATCTCATTAACCAAAATTTTAAAATAATATTGTGTCAGTTTGTTCTGTCAAAGTGTTTTAGAAATCCTATCAATAACGTTGATCAAACGAATCAATCGGAAATCCAAATCAACATCAACAACTCAAACAACACAATATAAAACGAAACATTAATATTGATTTACAAGTACAATTCAAAATGTTTGGAAGATAGATTGGAAACAAAAGACAAGATGATTGAATAACAAAATAAGGAGGTGGATAGCTTAAATAAATCGCGGGCAACCTTAACCGGGTCAACCGTGACTTAAAGAATAAGATCGATGTGGATTTTCTAGGGTAAATCTACATTTAATCTCAATAGATAGAGTTTGGAATAACAAAAGATATTAGCATCTAAACCAAGGATAGATATAAATCTCTGGTGAATCGATGCTAATTGTAAAAGTGTTTCCCCATTTACAAATGAATTTTTGAGATTGGCTGGACCGCCAATTCACTATAAAGCTCATTCGAAGTGGAGTTATGGGATACTCCAGAATCAAAAGGAGATAAATAGTGAGGGACACGAATGAATTTTGGAATCGCAGGAAATGTTCCAAAATTCAAATGAAATTTGAACCAAAGAGGAAGAGATTCAAGTTTGGATGAAAGTGATTCTGTAACTAAATTTACCATACATTCTAAGTTTTGCCTCAAAGCCAAAGCTCCGATACCAATTGTAATAACCTCTTATTTTCAACCATTCGCATCCATTATAAGTGTATAGGTAGACACACATGCCAGAATTGAATTGCTCAAAATACCACGTTGTAAATAAAATTTGGCAAATCTCAGAATATACAGTAAATAATAATCACAGATCACAGACACAGAGTATTTTATAGTGCAGCGGAAGTAAAAGAAATAGTAGTTACTGAAGCTACTATATAAATATATCAGAGTTAAATAAAATACAACAGAAGAAATAAAGTACAATAGAAGTCTCAAGATGATAACCAAGTACAAGCTGAATGGAACAACAGAACTGGAATAGATAAAACTAGATAAGCAGATAATCTCCAGCGATTCCAATCTCCAGAAAGTGGAATCCAAATCTATGAATAACTCAGCTGACCCGAGCATAAATAAAAATACAAACACTCGAGTCAGAACAATATATACTTTAATAATGTAAACCAACTCAAGTGAACTGTAATAAGGTACAAGTTAATAAACTTACTTTTAAATAGCGTTCCGGACTACCCATATCACCCTTCACGCAAATAATGCCAATAGTCTATACAGTACCTGCATATCTCCTGATTGGGAGACTATGAGAAGATACTGCATAGGTACGGCACAAATAAAAACTCGTAGTAAAGGCTCGATATGGTAGGTGACACGCACACAAGGCAATGCCAGGGTAGATATACCAATTACGCACATGGGCTGGTATAACGCAGCAGCCATATACGCCCACCTCGGAACACACTCGTATATAAAAATCGGAGGATGACCATCAAATCAACCACAAGTAATCGAAGGAATGTATTCGACCAGAGGATCTACCCCTTTTGGCCCGAGATCGCTCCTGTTTTAGCCACTTTAAGCCAACTCACGGGAGTCGGGTCCACGTAAATATACCTCAAGAACGTCGCCACTATCCTACTTCATTCTGGAATCTCCACCGCGTACACGGTTGTCAAAGTGGTTTTCGGTATCGACAGAGAGTATGCCAGATATCTGATCCCGGTCTCTTTGCCAACCAATCGTTATTATAACCCACAGTTATAATTTTTCAAATAATATTTATACTTCAAAATAGAATATCATTTCAAATCCAAATCTTTATCAAAATAAAGATTAAATTAATTCCAAATCATTTCAAAAACATCATATCTTTCCAGAACTTCCTGTCAAATCATTTCAATATATCAAAATATCATATCTTTACAAAACTTCATTTCCAATCATTTTAATGTATCAAAATATCATATCTTTACAAAACTTCATTTCCAATCATTTCAATATATCAAAATATGATATCTTTACAAAACTTCATTTCCAATCATTTTAATATATCAAAATATCATATCTTTACAAAACTTCATTTCCAATCATTTGAATATATCAAAATATCATATCTTTACAAAACTTCATTTCCAATCATTTCAATATATCAAAATGTTATATCTTTACAAAACTTCTTTTCAAATCATTATTCATTTCGTTCAATTTAAAATACCATTTTCAATTCACATTTCAAAACAGTTTGTATTGCAAATTAAATTACTTCATTTAAATCAAAAATGAAGTTATTACATTTAATAATTAAATTATAAAATTTTCAACTTTCAAAGTTCATTTATTCACTTAAGTTTATCAAAATAGTGAAAATTTACTTTTCGCAACATTTAGAAAACGCTACGGAAATTTACATTCAAAATAGTTCAATTTAACAAAAGACAGCATTTTAAAAATGCTGTAATAGGGTTTACTTAAATTTCAAATAAACTTAGTTATATTCAACAATTATAGCACTTACAAAAAAATGCTATAATAGCCTTTAATTCAATTTAGCTTTTTAGTTCATTATCATCAACTACAGCATTTACAAATGTTGCAATATCATTTACATTACAATTAATAGCATTTCAAAAATGCAGTTAATTAACTTCAAATATTCAATATAATTTCACAACCAATTATATTTTATTTAAAACATTTTTAACTTGTAAAATCATACATTTTCACATTTATAAACATCATTTAATTTTCCTTAAGTTCATGATTTTATAAAGTTAAATTTCCATTCAAAAATCAAGATTTAGTAATAATTCACTTATTAAATTTCAACATTCAATTTTAAATTCATTGAATTAAATTTCAACTTAACACTTAAGTTTAAAATTTCAAAATATAACTTAATTTCAATTTTATTTACTTAACCTAAAATTCACTTTTAAGCCAAATTCACAAATTCCCATTTTGGTTATATTTAAAATTTTCAACTTAAGTAATCATTCATTTCACATTTTAACTTTATTCCAAAATCATTAATATATTATAAAATCACTTTAAATCCATTTTAAATTCAAATTATCATAAATTTATCATAATTTCACATTTAATTTAATTTCTAATTATAATTAAATCAAAATTTCCAAATGACTTACATTCAAATTTTCTAACTTTTACATAATTTATTTAACTTATAAATTTCCAGAAAATCAATAATACTTTACAAAAATTATTTTTAATTAATTTTAAATCAAAATATTATAATAATTACATTTTTAAAATATTTTAAAAAATTTAGAAAAAATATTTTAACTACGGGTCTGTATATAATTTTCTACGCTAGGTAAAGTGATACGGGTAATATATCATTTCAACCCGTAATTTACAAAGAAAATCCGGGTTTTATCATTTCAATCACGCAGTCCCAAGTAAATGAAAATAATTGAAAATCATTCAGGCCTATCATTTCAGCCCATAACGATTTCCCCCTATTCTAAAGTCCGTTCGGGTATGTATCATTTCAACCCATAGTGATTCTAATCTAAAGGGAACTTGCAGTGTGATAAACTGATATAAACAATAGAACAACATAATATAACAGTGACATATGATGTAACAGGTGTTTAAGCATGGGTGAACATCATATAATCATAATATAGCAGGTGTGATATGGTTATGCATTTTTTACAGATTCAAAAGGGGTCAATTTACTAGTTATATATGTACATATTGTCAGGTGAGTATAACTCACTTGTATAAGCTGGAGACAACGATCAAAAGCACAAACTGAGATCTTCAGAGGCACGATAGCACGACAAAGATTCGAGTTTGCGAGATCCAAAGATTAATTGCCTTGAACACATTCAAACAAGACAATACAAATAACATAAGTTTTCAACTAAAAATACGATTAAACAATGTTAGAGATAAATGCAAAATCATCTCCAAAGTCTTTGCACTTGCCTTCTACCACTAATGCTTCAGATATAGGTCAGAAAGGCACGGCTAAATCAAGGACAATGATCTGGTTTGGGTTCATAAGAGGTCGGCAAAACATGTATGGGATGGAGCAAAAGTGATGATGCATGAGATATGTGCAAGGATTACAACTACAAAGCAAAATATCATGAATTCAAGGAAACATTGGCTCAGCCCAAGCAAGACCAGGCACGGCCATTTCTATAGTGGGCTGGAGGATGGTGGAGGTGATGATAGTGGCGGCCAGGGGTGGCGGAAATGGTGGATGTGGATGATTGTGCTCGGCCTAGGCAAGTTTATGGAGTTTTGTTGGATTTTAGTGATGGATCAATCCGCAAGGAGGCAAGGCTTGGGGTTTGGTCAAAGAAGAGGTGATGATGGTGTTCTCAGGTGGTGGTGGAGGCAGCAGGGACAAGAGAGGAGGTGGCCGATCCTATGAGAGAAGAGATCAAGTGCAAATCAATGTCAACAATAAGAAGAATAAAATTAAAGAAAGAAAAGAAAAAAAGAAATTTTACCCAAACTTCTCAAGGCTATGGCCGAATTTTTTTTCAGGAGATGAGAAAAAGGAATGTACGTGAATGCTAAAGAAAGTATGCAGCTGAAAGTATTGAGAAGTAATGGCAAATTTATGAAAAGTTAAGTTACAAATATGAAAAGGTTAGAAGATAAAAGGCCATAGGAAAACTAAAAGGCATAAACCTTTCAAATTACGTTTAATTTCTTTATATAAATTTTAATTACTGAAAATAATAATAATCTCAGTCAAAATTTCGAAAATATAACAATATATATATAATTATTAATTATATAAGTTTAAAATAAGAAAATAGCACAAAATTGCAAACTGGTATAGAAAAATGGAAAATAAACAGAATGAACTTTGGAAAATTTACATGGACTTGTAAAAATATTTATAACAAAGATAATAACATAAGATAAAAATGCATTCACAAAATAAATATATAAATTTTAATTAAATATAATTTAAATGAAGAAAATAGCAAAGAAAATAGAAACTAGGCTTTAAAATAGAAAATAAATTCAATAAGCTTTGGAAAAATTCAAACGTCACTTTAAAATATTTAAAATCAAAATATACATAATATAACATAAATATACAAATTAGAATAAGGTATACCAAGTAAAAATATCATTTATATAAATTAAAACAAAGAATATTGTTAAATAACCCTATATACACACAATATTGTAAAGGGTATAACTTTCACAATTTAAATCCAATTTCAACGAAACGAAAAGAAGTATTCATGATATTAAATCTATTTTCATAATAAAAGATAAAATTCAAGAATTCAAATATTTAAATTTAAAAATTAAAAGTCAAAGTTTGACCAGTTTTGACCACAAATCCATTTTTCAGGAAAATATCCGATTTACACCAGTTTGAATTATAATTCATATAATAATCAAAATTTATATTTAACATTGAAATGTTTGAAATAAAACAAGTTTAAAATAATTTCAAAATAAAATAAAGTCAAATTTAAATTATATACAAAAAAATCTAGGGTTGTTACAAAAATAGAATAAACGGACAAGATTGATTTGGATTGGAACGGTAAACAACCCATAAAGGCCGTTTCGACTCTGGAACGAAAATGGGTCAACCTATATATCAAAATAGATGTTTTCAAATATTTTAAACTTAATGGAATAGGTGTAAAGTCCAAATTCCATCGTACGAAAAAGTTATGCCAAAATCAACTTATTTCAATTTGATTTCAATGAAATTGATTTCTAGGCTTTTCGAGCACGTACGATCAAACGACAAGTCCGATCGTTATGAAACTTGAAATCCAGCAATAATTCACCGTTACGGATCCGATGAAATTAGTTTCGTCGAAATCCGAGTAAGTGGTCAAAATGGCTATGTTCCAGTTAATTAAATAAATTAATATGAATGAATTAAATCGCTTTTTAAATTCAAAGTTAATAAATCACAATTTCTATCATTTTAGATTACTTGGACATTTACCATAGTTTAAACAATTTTAGATATAAATTCAAAGTTAATTAATTTTCCAATTATAGTGTTTAGCTTCAATTGTAATTAAATCCAATTATTTAAAATTTAATTCCAGTAAAATTTTTTATTTGATTTCAGTCTTTATACTAATCCATTATTACTCAATAACTGGTTAACAGTTGTTTGTCTTTCGTCACATTGATATTATTCTTCAATTTTCATCTTTATTTGTGCTAACAACTATATTTCCGTTTATAATGAACTTTTGTCAATTTTACACACTAAGTATACTTTAAAAATCCCAATTTATTACTTATCTTGGTTTCCTTCTTTTATTGAATCAATTTATTATATTATGAATGAAATTAACATTTCTATTCCTTCTATTGCATCCACAATTTACAACTACGGTCCTAACTCACATTAATGAAACATTTTACATTTAATTATAATTGATTTCCAATTAATTTTATAGACTAATTAAATAGGTAACTTATAATAATCGTTACCATAAAATTTAATTACACTTATGAATTTATTATTCACAAACAAATGTTACAATTCTTATATAACTCAAATTTTATTCAATGGTCATTTGTTTCATACTATTTCATTTATTAGTTTAATGTTTGCATTTGTTTTCTTATATCAATTTATAACGAAGTATAACAATTTACATTATTTCAATTAATTGTAATTTCATTCAAATTGTTAATTATTAGCTTTAATTATCATTTATTACTTCATTCAGTATTCATTTCATTATTAAATTATAGATTTTTATTTCATCCAAATTTAATTACCAAAACTTATTAAATTAACAAATTTAATTATCGGAAATTTACGTGTCGTTACAGAAAACTTATAAAGTAAGTAAAATCTTTTGACTTAATTTTTTACTTTAATAAAGATACTTTAGTAAACGACACCATTACCAAATACAAAGCAACACCTCATCTCATTAAATGTTAGTACTTAAAGGTCTAATCTTGTATTGGAAAGGAGATGCTAATGTATGGTTAGAAATGAATTTGAAGATATAGGTAGTAAGGTCTTTTGTGTGTAAACTTCGTGTATAAATAGCTATGCATATTCTTTCATTTCTTCACACCTTATCTTCTCTCTTTTCCAAGCTTCTTCATCTTATTCCTCTCCTCTCTATTGGCTTCCATGCCATAGAGAAAAATTAGAAAGAAATAATATAAAATATATACAAATTATAAAAAATGAAATCGATATCCATTCGCTTTATAATCAAACTCATCCTTCTCCTATTTTACCTCTTATTATCTGGTCATACTTACTAAAACTAGAACCAAATGGGAAATTATTATTTTCAAACCATGTAGAATTCTAGTGGCTACAACTTTCATGTTGACCACTTATTCCCGTTCTGAACATAGATATGTCAAAAACAAACTTCTTTTCAGTGCATTCTCTGGCCTAGTTTTTAAGACCGAGAATACCTCTATTTCTTATGATCATAACTTTCTCAAAAATTATACAAATTAATTAATTAATTTTCTCAAATCACACGAAATTTCAATAGCTACATCTTTCATGTTGAGTACTACTTCCATGTTTGAGGTTAGCTGTGTCGAAATTCCATTTTTTTCAAGTGTATTTTCGGGTCTGATTTTTGTCAATATAAGAATACCTCTTCTTCATTAAATCATATCTCTCTCGAAAAAAACATAATTTAGTATACTTTTTTTAATTCAATAGAAAGGAAGAATTTGCAACAACTTTCCAGTTAAAAACTTTTCAAAATTTGAGAGTAGGAGGGTCAAAAACCAGAGAGAAGACGACATATTTTTCGGATTTAGTTTGAGAATTCAAGCTCAAAGATCCACTACTTCTTCTGTATACTTTCAGCCAACTTCCACTCAAGCCTTTGTCGAGCACTTGAAATGAAGAAGAAGTTGTTTGGTAATATTTAAATGACGTACGAAGTAATTAGTGAAGCGTAGATTAGTTTGGAAGTTGGTAGGAAGTGGAACGGTTTGGTTAATGGTGAGTACTCATAGTTTTACTAATTAATTTCTAAATTATTTTAAGTATAATGATTTGAAAGTTTAAAATATATTGGATGATTAAATGTCTGATTACTTGGTAAATTACTTGTTTGAATGTATGGCCGTTAATATGGATGATTACTTGGTTTGATAAATGATAAGAGTAATGGTTAGTAATTAACCATAGTTAGTTAAATGAGAATTAAATCCATATAAAGATGTGTATGGAGTTGTTTTGCTTCTTATTGGTTTTAAACATCTAAAAAGAGTTAAATTGAATATTATAATAATATAATATGAAATGAAATGGAAAATGAATTTGAAACATGAGAAATATCTGTTTAAATGAGTTTAAAACAATTTATAAATGTTTTATAAATATTTAAAAGTATTTCCATAAAGTTTGAAAAGAAATTGAAAAGCAAGTCAAAACTAGGCGCGTTGCGTAATGATAGTTCGCGATTTCACACAATAGAATTCAAATAAATGCAGAGAATAGAATATAGGTTGGGATTCTTCGAGATAAGAGTTTTCCACACTATTATAGCTAAATGAGTAAATAAAATCAAGATTTCATCTTGTAAATTTTCAAATAAGTACGAAATAAGTTTTCAGAAAAATCGCGATTTTGCAGTTTAAAACCACTAATTGAAATTGATTTATATACTTTTAAATGTTTAAAAATATGAAATAAATTTTATAAATATTTTAAAATGTTTTAAAGAATAATTGAGTTATATAAATCAATTTCCAAAAGATAGAAAAGTCATTTTGATCAATATAGCTTTTTAACACTTTCCGCAACACTTTTCGGTGCAGTTATAAATAAATTGTGAAATATAGATTTTTAGCTTAACTATACTTTTTCATATCTTTTATAAATGGTTTTAAAAAAAGAATAATTAAGTGTTTAATTAATGATTTGGAAGTTTTATAAATTATTACTAAAAATGAAAGGAGTGTGAGGAAACGACAAGTACATATGTCTAGCCTATGAGATCTAAACGGTAAAACATGATGTGTAACTAAAGTTAAGAATTGAGCAACCAATCCTCTGAATTTACCTGTCTCCGTTTTCTCTTTTAGACGAGGGGTAAAATAGATCGAAGGATTAGCCCAGATGCGCTAAAAAAGATGTCATTTAAGTTTTTTCCAAAAGTAAGGAATTTTAAAAACAGTTAAATAAACTAGTTTTTTTAGTATAAAGGATATTTTGGTCAAACTTTGTAATAAGGCTCGAGGAGAGAATTTATACTATTCGTATGAATCTAAAAGGTGATTCCACCGTTATTCCATGAATAATACGAGTTGAATATGAAATTTTATCTTAGTATGATTAACTTAGTCTTTTACTCAATACAAATTGGTTTGGGGTTTACAATAAACGATGTCTGAAATAATATTTTTTGACCTATTTAAAAGTTATGAAATCTTTGATTAAGATTAAGGAAATAATTTGGAAATGTTTTCCTAAGTAAAAGGTGAAATGATTTGGGATTCTTCTAAGGTTTAAAAAGGGTTTTAATTAACTAAAGGATTTAATAAATGAGGCTTAATGATTTCATATACTATTAAAAAGATAAATGGAATAATTTAAATAAATATGTATCTCTGAGATATTTATGAATGAATAAAAAGATGAATTAAATTGAATGATGATCACCTATAAACTTCACATCTTTTTATTGATAATTGGATTTCAAAGGGACCCGGATCGGATTTGGGTGATTCCTATCCGAAAACCACTTCAAGCCAATTTATCTTTTCGAAGTAAAATATGTTGAAGACAAAGATCATCGAAGATGAAGATCTTCATGATGTAGGGCTACTTGCCACTAGACTCCCGGGGAAATTAATGGTTGCAATAGTGCTCTGTTATGAAAATCTTCGATCTGCAAGGACTAATCGCTACTGAGCTTATGGGTGATTCCCAAATAGGATGTAGTAGGAAGAGTGCCTTCAGTTTGTCCTGTTCCTGAACAACTTCTATGGACAAATGTTTGATATTGCATTTTAAAATCATATTGGTGATCTCTATAAACGTATCATCTGTTTGGTGGCAGAGAAATCAACTTCCCTTAGCATAACACTCTTTTTGAGATATAAGTGCTCAAGAGTTATATGTTTGTAGAAATCAGTATTGTGATTGTGGAATGACAATGTAGCATTCAAAGTGGAAAGATGATGTGCTATGCGAAAGGTAGTCGCTACCTCAAGCCTTACACCCGAAAATGACTAAAACAAGGTAGACGTGGCAAGGCTATGTGGTTCGTAACCATTAGGATATGATCATCCCCTTCTAAATATATTTTTACTCACTATGACGTTTAAGTTTAGATAAATGTAGAGTATGCAAAGAGAGCTCTCGGATAGGTCGGTAACGATTAGGGTGATGACATATTTGGTACTATCTAGTTAGAAGTAGGCCGGTCTTGTATTGGTAGAGTACCATTAGTTGGGACTCGGTGTATTCCTCTAGAGATGCACTGTAGGAAGGTAGTCCCTTACCTGGTTATCTGTTTGAAATCCATTCTCCAATACGTGACTACAATTTTGATTATAGAGACTAGTATGCTGAAATCTAATAATAATAACAATTAAGGCTATTTGAACATGTTTACTAGAAAAGTATTTTCAAAGAATTTCATTGAATATAATATCAAATGACTTGATAAAGTTGTTATAGTTATCATAAGGTAAAAACCCATCTGTGATTATGTATGACGCGATCTTATGAGATACTCTTTCTTTTCAAAAGGTTTCTATCATCAATCACTGATTTATGATACTGTCATTTAAGATTCATGTTTCTCATGCTCGTTTTCCAAACTAATCCAGGTATTTTTATACTCGGTTCAGATCCGTGTAGTTCAGGGTTAACTGAAGATGCTTGGAGTTTCCAAAGAAGAGCTGAAGATCTTCATCAACGTATGGATGTATTCTATTTTCCGTTGCATTGAGTGTTGTTTGTTTTTCAGCAAATGTAAGGACATGTGTATTATAATGTTCCTGGCTAAATTCTAGGACAGACTCTGATATATGTTTTAAAAGATTTTCCGCTGTAAATATTTTTATATTGAAATAATATATGTTATTCCAGTCGAGTAAGATTCTGTTTTTTTTATTCTTTTTCTTTCTTACAATTAAAGTACCGCCTCTCCGGCATTTAGATCTACGGCACGTGAATACCGAGAATGTATTAGTGTCGATTTCCAAGGATCGAAGAAATGGGCCTTTACAGGTATCTCATAAGATCACGCCACACATAAACACGGACGGGTTTTTACCTTACGATAAACAAAATACTTTATACCAAAACAAATTAGACATTATCATTAATGACATTGGTTTGAAAACACTACTCAAATAAATATATACATAAACTAGGTATCAATACTCGGAGAATGTCAAATGGTGTATATGATACTAAAGTGGTAGCTGAAATGTTTGCAAAGATTACATCTATTTTGGGAATACTATCCCCTCTGTCGGGCCAAACATGATAGCCAGCAGAACCCAAACACTGGTTGTCTAAGTTCGGGTCTAGAGACTGTCTCTCTATCATCCATATGGTGGTCAAGTTATTTGATCAACTTTGAATCCTTTATATGATCTTTTAGAGATGATTTTCATTCGCTTAATACTATTCCAAATATTGTTTAAAATAATTTTCCTTCAACTATTTCTTTTAAACTCCATAAAATAATTATATAACTTCCAAACTATCTTCAAAACACTTAATTATTCGTTTGAAAAGATTAACAAAAAGTTTGGGGAAGAATAATTAAGATCAAATCATGATTTGTAAAAGTTACCGAAAATCGTTGTAAAAACCACTGTGCATAGTGTTTAAAAGCTTCTTTGCTCAAAACACTAATTATATTCAAATAATTCTTTTTTAATAATCAAAATCCTCTTTAAAACATTTCAACATATTTATGGAATTTATTCATATTTTTAAGGATTTAAAAGTATTCAATTTGAGGAATTTACCTTTTTGATTTTCAAACTTCCAAAACGCGATGTTTTTGATCAATTGATTTGGACATATTTCAAACTCTACTGAACGAAATCTTGATTTTCTAATTTTACTTGAAAACTACACCCACATGGGTCCCAAAAAATTTTATTATGAAGAATTTCGACTTATGTTGAATCTTACACATTGATTTAGCTTTTCACGTCGGAAAATGACGAACTGCCACTACGCGACGAGCTTGATTTGACTCTATTTTTCAAACTTCATCAAACTTTTCCAAAACTTTTTAAAATATTTAAAATATCATAATAAACCATTTTAAATCATTTACAACTATTTTTACTACATTAAAAACCATTTTCCACTTTATTCCATATCAAAATACTATATTATTACAATATTCATTTTTCAATAAAACCATAAAGAGGCTTAATAAAATCCATACACATATGTATTTATTTTTCATGAATTAACTATGGTTAACTAATTAACCATTTTTATTCTGATGAATATTAATTTCCTATCATTAGCAACCAAGTTATCAACAAGAATTAATCAACCAAATATTCATTTAATATTCAACCAAGCATACTAATTTACTAATTAAACATGCATATCATCATTTTAAGTTTTAAATAAAAAAATAAAACTCAAGTACTCACTATCGGTTTTCACTCGGCCAATCCTTTTCCGAAACTCCTTGAAATAAATCCAGCGGTACTCTGGCAGCACTTCCTTCCCTTTTCTTTGCTCGGGACCTCTGGAACTTGCTCTTGGACCTTAGTATGCTTGGCCTAGGCCTGTGTGTGCTCAGCCATGACCACCCTCCTTCATCTTGCTCACGGCCACTTTCCCCCATCACTGCGTGCTCACTGCCTCCACCCTCCATTACCACCTAACTCAAGTCCAACATCCTTCCCCTCCTTGGCTCACGGCCTTGCCCTTCTACACCATCAAGATCTCTGCCATAGGGCATTAACGAGGGAAGAGAAAGAAAGTGAAGAAGAAGATGAAGAAGTGATTTGTGTAGGAATGAAGGGGCATGCATGTGTATTTATAAGAAAAATTTACAAAATATCTCTTATATACACAACTCCCCTTTCGTGCGCCTAACACACTCTCCTTCATATGCCCCACCATGTACTCCTTCATGTGCTTGTGTAAGTGATGTGTAGATTGCTTTTTAAAATTAAACCCTTCTTGTTTTTATTTGCTAAATGTATACATCACTACAACAAACTGACCTTGTTAAAGCGTTTAAAAACCGCTATTACAGCATTCTATAACTTTTCTATAAACGCCATAGAGCAACAAGTTGTAATAAGTCTGATAGATACAATAGCGTTTCAAAATTGCAATGGAAAATGGACTTTTAACAACATTTTTGTTGTCATCTTAGACTAGACGTATTGGTACAAGTACTTTTCTATAGCGTTTTGAAGCTTGCTATAGAACTTCTATACAGAGTTGTATTTTATGATACTAACAATTATGACATCATTTAATCGTTATAATATGTTGACATGCCATATTATTACAACATCTAAAAACGCTATGAAAATATTATGTCAATCTTTATTACGCATTCAATTGCGTAGATAATTCATTATTATCTATTGTAGCATTGTTTTTTGCTATGAAAACTGTTTAATCATTGCCGAATATTTTGGATAGCACTAGCATAATGCTATAGTATATGAAAGCTGTAACAATTTTTCTTTTCGTAGCATAGTTAAAGCACTATAAAAAAAATTCATCGCACTTTATCATTGACGTGTGCATTCAAGCTTACAATTTTCAATTTTACTAAACGTATTTCAACTAATATATTATAACAATTCGAAAAACCTCACATATCACATTGTAATATACGTAATCAAATGGAGTCATAACCTAAACAACAATATATATGTATATGTATCCTTAATATTTCATACATGGAGTATTAAGCATATAAATATTTGTGACTAAAAGTAACAATACATACAACTGTAGCTAACTAAAACGATACATATTAAAACAAAGACGTATGAACGTCGATAGACAATACACTAATGTAAGCATGACCGAATTGAAGGAGAAAGAGTGCGACATCATGTAGAAACCTCAAATTAACATCTCTCCACTCGAATTCACACCCTTGTTTTAGGTTCAACTGATAATGAACTATAGCTTCTTCGACGTGGCTGTAGAAAACATTAACATCATCAAATCAATTGATAATGAACTAAATAAAGAGGACTAATGATCCTAGCTGTGTGTGTATTTCAAATGTTATAAAATTTGTGGATATATTCAAATCATGTTTACTATCATCTCAACAAAAGATAGTTCGTACTTGCACGACAAACGTTTATAAAAGGTTAATTTTGTATTGTAATTTTAAAAGGGTTAAAATTTTCAAAATGACCATATTTTCTATAGACAAAATACTCATGTTGTAAATTAAATATCCACAAAAAACGAGTACTTATTCTTAGTGTGCGGGTGTGCATGAGGAAGAATTCGCATTGTGCAAAGATTCCTTCAACAAAAAGATGGTGAAAGTTGAGATAACTCATAGAAACCGATGGAGATCTGGACCGAAAGCGAGATCCGTACATGGAATGAGATATAGATCTGAATCGAGATTCATAGAGAGGAATCAAAACAACAAAATTTAATCTTGTTTGCTTCATGGTCCATCAAACTAAAGGAAACTATCCATATTGGATTGCACAAAGCACTTAATAATTCAACGAATGGTACTTGTTTATCAATCATGTCGTGCCACTTGTTAGCCAGTAGAAGAGATTGCGCCTGCTTTGATATGGAGCAAAAACTTTAAATACAACAGAATTTTTGTTCCAGAAATGATAAAACCATATAAAACCATTTTTATTTTAAAGTTAACTCCAATTTTTGAGACAGGGAATGTGCCTATTGATTATTTTACCTCTACCTCTGTTGTTAGCGCGAACACACAAAAGTAAACAAATAATGAAAAACGCATACAATTACTGAACATCATACCAACTACCCTCTCTACAATGACAAACACTAACTAAGTAATCAAAACTTCTAAAATTCAAAAACATATAGGTTTAATTCCACAGATGAATAATGTTTCGCTCGGGTTTAATTAGCAGCAGGTGCTTAGTATAATTATTGGAACACACTAATTAAGTAATGGTCTAACAAGGAGATGGTTATTGAGATATAAATAAAACCATATGGTTTGAGCATTAAATCTCGTTATGTTCCATTTAAAGTTGAAATCAAGAAAAGATTTAACTTTGAAATTAACAGTGCCTTTGACTGTTTTTTTATTTGTTTTTTAATAAAATTTTCTATTAATTACTATTACTAAATCCGGTATCACAATCAATAACTTTTGTTAATCACTTCTCTTTGGTTTATATCATACATGCAAAATCTCTAATCACATTATCATTTTCGTATGCTAACATTTATCTTCTCTTATTGTCCACCAGCTAAAATGAAAATCAAAGTGGTAGATTATACAAATACCATAAAATAATTTGGCACGTCGTTTTTAAAGTAATTATCAATTCTGCAGAGACTAAAGAATGCGACGCCTTCCATCACACAACCATAGAATTTCTCACAGATCAATGTATCAATAGTCTCATTGAGGATTTATGCTATTATACAAGAATTAAGGATAAGCAATATTTTGATGGTTTCAAAGCAAGCCTTTTGAACTATTGTATATAAGCATATCGACGAACAAAGAAAATAACATCTGGGCAGACGTCAAAGTGGACACAATAGGTGAAGGATTAGAGTTTGAATTCGATGAGTTAAAAGCAATGACAACTGATTCAACATCAGAAAGCTCTAATGACGCTAGCAATGTGAATGAAACGGTGTAGGAAAGAATTGGTTATGACTGACGTTCGGATAAATGTATGCTGTAATGTACTGTGTAATGAGGATGTTCAGATGAAGAATTTTTTTGGTTAAATGACATGGTAGAGGGTTGTGAAACTATCAATGTACACAAGAAGCTTTGTGTAATGATACACTAAAAATCAGTGAGGGTGGACTTATGTTTGTAACATTGGGTTGGGCCATGATACTTGCAGTACATTGTTGAAACGGTACTTAAATATTTAGATCAAGGTTTTAATGAATGAGATACTTTAGTGGTGGATCAGTCTGCATTGGAATGTGAAGATGATGATACATCTGGACATGCATGCTTTAATGAGGAGGTTCATATTTAAAAGGAAAAAAGTTTTGTTTGGATAGGCTTATGCTTTGTATAGTGATTTATGAAAACTGTGAATATACTTACCGATTCTGGATTAGGCAATGATAATTGCAGTGGACAATGGAAAACCAAGAAGAATTTGGAAATGAGTGCTTTGGATGGTGATAGAGTACAAGATCAGTGTGCATTAGATTGTACAGATGATGATATATTTGGATTAGAGTACAAGATATATATAACAAGTGAATCAAATATATCTACTAAACTATATACCTAAGAAAATGATTCATGGTACTGTCAGTTTAGAGTACTCGACGAATACATGAAGAAAACTTTATAAAAACATGAATAAACCAAAATCAAACATATCTCGATAATGACGTAGATGAAGAGCGCCTTGATCCCCTTCGTCTTGGAGAAATGCTGCACAAAAAATCTACTTATGTTTAATTGGATGCAACCATGACAAGTACCTATACAAATTTAATAGAGTAAATAAACCTTCGGCTACGGCTGCGACTCCGGCTTCTTGAGTAGCTTCTGCTACGGCTTGGGCTCCGAGAATAGCTTCTCCTAGAATCATACTCCTCGCCTACATCAGAAGTTCATGAAAATAATGTCAGCTTTTCTTCTAATATGTTTTTTGCTAAGTGAAGTAACATAATTTGCTAGTAAAGTTACCCTTATATAGCCTCGCGATAATGCATAACGGAACTCAAAGCCATCTAGTTTCTTTATCTGCACAAAAATGTCAAGAAGGTCATTAAATAACAAATGGGATTAAGACTTAAAGAAACCGTATCAAATCTATGCAAATTGATAAAGCAATTACCGCATATTTCAAGTCATCATAATTTGTGTAGTCAACCATTCCAGTTGTACCTGGCAGGTAAAAAGGTTGTGTTGTCCGTAATTTAGTTTATGTGCGAAGGAAATAGACGAGTGATTCAATTTATACGCAAAGTGCATATAACATGGCAAACGGAAAAATAAGCGCATTACACTAGTCTTTAATTTTACAGACTCTATTTTTTTTCTTCTGGTGGAATACTTTTTCAAGATTATTAGCAAGCCGCTGTTATTCGTCTAAGGAAAAACAAAATTTCTTTTAGTTTGTGGTAACTTTAATTTGTGCTAACATTTGGTGTGTGCTAACTTATTTTGTGCTAACAATTGGTTTGTGCTAACTTCAATTTGTGTACAGTTACTAAAGTGTCTTTCTGTCACTCTTGATTATTGTGAACTGCACAAATGATTGCATTTGTATGCATCATAGATGTGTATTACCTATGAAAAAGAAATTCAACAATTAGCAATTATAAAACTTATATTGGAAAAACAAGTAAATGAACGTACTTAGCTTAGTCAATTTTTCTAAACCTAGATAATTTTTATAAACCTGGTTAATTTTATAAAACTTAGTTAAATTTATGTAATCTTAATTTATATATACTTGATTAATTTATATGAAAATTAATTTAGTTAATTTTTATAAAATTTAGTTGAATTATATAAATTTAATTAAATTAGTTGATTTTATAAAATTTACTTGATTAATCAACTAGGTTAAATTTATAAAATTTAGTTAATTTATGTACATACAGAATCGATGATCAATAACATATGGAATGTCCTGAAATGGATGTAAATTTTGATATAGATACTTTATTCAACAATTGCATTTCTATTGTTATAAATTTATCAACTTTTATAAAACTTGGTTAAATTTTATAAAATTATTTATTTTAAAAAAAAATTAGTTAGTTTACTTAATTATTATAAAACTTAATTAACTTAGTTAATTATTTTAAACTTAGTTAATTTACTATTATTATTATTATAAATTTAGTTAATTTCTACAAACAATTTTTATAAACTTGAATTAATTTTTATAAACCTTAGCTAACTTATTTAATTTTAATAATACTTGCATAACATATTTTTTGTAAAAGTTATTCAATTGTTGTAAACTTGGTTAATTTTAACATATAAACTTAATTAATTTATGTAAACGTCAATTTAAAATTTATAAATAAATTAATTTATATTAAACTTAACTAACTTAGTTAATTTTTATAAAATTTTGTTAACTTATTTAAATTTATAAAATTTAGTTAATTTATATAAACATATGAAATCGATGATCAATAACGTATGGAATTTCCTAAAATGGATATAAATTTTGTTTTAAATATTTTATTCAACAATTGCATTCTATTGTTATAAATTTATTAATTTTTACAAAACTTAGTTAAATTTTATAAAATTGTTTAATTTTTAAAAAACTTAGTTAGTTTACTTAATTATTATAAAACTTAATTAATTTTATAAAACTTAATGAGCTGCTTATTGTTGTTGTTGATGAGTTGTTTGTTGTTGTTGTTGTTGTTGCTGCTGGTGGTGGTGCTGCCGCCGCCGCCGCCTTCCTGCCTGCCGCCGCCTGCTGCTGTTCTTATTATTATTATTATTATTATTATTATTATTATTATTATTATTATTATTATTATTATTATTATTATTATTATATGCAGGGAATGATGCATCTAGGCTAGACATTTTCATCACATAAGCCGCACCACCTTCAATATTACAGACGCAACATTTATAGGTAAATTAAACGTCTCCCCCACATTTATCAGTAAATCAAACATAAATAAAGAAAGTTACCTCCTAAATAATATTATCAGGAAGCCTCGGGGAGAAAAAAAGAATAAGAAGAAATCCATTGTTTCATTAAACTTCTAAATTTCATTGCGTGAAACAGATAAGACTAAGTTAAATGTTTCTGGAAACAGAATAATACCGTGTGGTTTCTTACCTGTGTAAGATCTCCCTTTAGTATTAAGCAAGTTAGCGCTCAGCTTTTCAATCTCACGTTCCATGGAAATCATGTTTTCCCTATTGCCTGTCTCTGTTCCAGCAGCTTGGAATTTCCTTTCTTCTCGTACTCATAAGTGGCTCTATGAAGATGAGTGCGTGCATGCATACATGCATGCATATCAAAAAAGAAATTATTTAAATTTCAAGTTTACATGAAGTTAAGTCGATGGAATCAAGTTAATAATGCAAACTTGCATGTGATAGTTCCTGCTTGATGTTATCAATCTCAACTTGCACAACAGAGATTTGATTATTATCAGTTCGTGCTTTCTTCAGCTCTTGCATCAGAATCTGAATTTAACCAGCAAGCGCTTGTATTGTAGCATTCAGCTTCTTAACTTCAGCACGGAACTGTATTACATCATCTCTTAATGGTTCTAGAGCTTTTAAATCAGCCTCTAGCTTCGTACCTTTTCCAATTAATTCACGAATATGAGCTTCTTTTTCAACACGGAGATTCGTTATGGCCATATTTTTCCATCATTTTAATTACAAACATCCTTAAGTAATATGAAATGAAGAAATTGACAAGTTTGTTGAATGAAAAAGAGCATTGCTCTATTTTAGCATTGAAAAGCGCTTAAAATACAACAATTGCACTGTAACATATTACAATAAGTCCTATTTCATAATAAAAGGCACATCGAGAATTAATTAAGAGCCATGATATATACCTGATGAATGTACCCATTTCAATATATAGTTTGGATGCTGCAAGCCACCAACATCATGTTGTCCAAAATAGTATAATGTATGACTAATCACTCCAAGACACGAAGAACTCGTTATCTTTCAAAAATGTTTTCCCCAGCAGGTACAATGAAAACCTTCTTTCAGGATACAATGGAGATTAATCCGAGCAAGTTGTGATTACTTGCTCGGATCAGAAGAAAACACTCAGAAGTTTTTCAGACGAGTTTTATAAAGAAGAAAAAGAATTGATAATCCTCTACGTTGATGAAGGCTTAGTTATATAGGGAGTTAGACGTCTTTTGGAGCGGACGGTCGCGGCCGTTAGAAAACAGTTGTTACCGTTGACTGTTGAATTTGAATTCAACGGTCATGAAAACGTACCGTTTAGCGGGGGCGCTGCCACCCTCTGGACCCCCCCTCCGTAGGGAATCTTATTTGAAAAAACATTCAACACATCACACAACATGGTAAATACTGCTATAGACGGAACAATGATGCAACCATCCTTTGTTATAGGCGTGATTCCTGCAAAGTGGGAGTGTAAGAGCAAGTGGGAAAAGACTAGCTCAAGCATTTTATTTTTAGTGTACTGGTTCTTGTATTCCTTATCGGGATTTACTCAACTAGATGTTGTACCTTCATAAACGCACGTAGGTACGAGTCTGATTATCCCTATAACCACAACCATCTGTGCAAGGTTAATCCAAGATTGGACTGCTGCCGTTAATCATTTTTCTTGTTCAAAAAGAGAATTATGACCTCATTTCACTTTTACTGTAAATAAAGCACACATCATAGATTCATAATTCCACATATATAAACCCAAGTGAAAATTCATATAAAAATTATAACTAGAGTAGCCTAAAAAAATGTCACATATAACAATGCATTTTGATTTAAGCATCTCATTTTCCCTGTAACGATGCTTGGGTTTCAAAGTTTATTAGTCAAAAGTGTAAGCTATTCATTTTTGCAGTACGTTCACGATAGGTGCACGCACAAAAAAATAATTTCCATTTATTCAACCGATTAAATCAAACTATAATGTTGGAAAACTGGTTATCTTCAGAAAATCAAACCAATGTTGATTCATTTTGCTGTGTCTCTGTTAATTTCTTTTATTTGATGTTTCAAAGAAATGAATTGATTGCATTAATCAATCTTCTGCAACGGCCCTCTGAATCCGTTGATTTTGTTTAGAAGTTGGCTCCTAACTAATTACAGAACAAACTCTACCGTCAACTACAACTCCATTCCTATAGTCAATGCTAGCTAGCATAAGAATACATAAAAGAATACAACTCCATTCCTATCAACTAACAAACTTTACCACCAATTACAACTCCATTCCTAATAGCTCATATAGTTCACTAAATTATTTAATGCTTTAAATGCGACTTCCAAACAAAAGAATACATAAAATCAATGTTGAAAAAGATTGGACTTGGTAGGATTTTAAAACAAATTTTCCACTTTAAGTTTATAAGAAACATGGTGTTGTATAGTTAATTTAACTCCATATTTGCAACAAATCACCTAACAAGAAGGTAGTGTATTTAACAGAGTAAAATGATTTATACTATATATATAGTGAAATGAAACAATAAGAGAAACAACTCACCTAACAAAAGTTTGACTATGTGATATCTCTCCTCTCTTAGGCCCAAAACTATCAACAAGCTTTCGCAATTCCTTCAAATTTAGAGAATGTTATCTGCATGAGTTATTTAATATTACACACATAAGAAAGCAATAGAAAATAAAGTAATATGTTGCTTAAACATGTTCAACCTGAAAACATGTAACATGATACAAAACTTAATGGAAGACATGTAACATAATACAAAACTTAATGGAAGACATGTAATATAAAATGACCACTATTTGTTCATACTACTGCTATGGGTAAAATTACACACCAAAAGAAATTCAAAGAAACGTAAGCTTCTCTTTTGCAACTGTAAAATAATGTTTAGTTAAATGTTTCTCTTTATTTTTTGATTTTGGGTTTTATGTTTTTATTTGGGCTAAAAAATGGTTATTTGAAACTCAGTTTTGCAAACTGAGTTGCATTTCAGTTTGCAAAACTGAGTCGCAAATTGCAACTCAGACCAACGAGTCGCAAATTGCAACCCAGTTTTGCAAACTGAAATGCAACTCAGTTTGCAAAACTAAGTTGCCAGTTTTGCAACTGAGTTAGTTTTGCAGTCGAGTTCTGTTTTGCAACTCAGTTGCATTTTGTATTTCAATGAAGGACCATTATAATAGTAAAATATAATTCAATTGACAATATATTAACTGTTGACAATATATTAACTGTTGACTTAAATATTTGTGGTTTACATGGTAGAAGAAAAATAATATCAATAGTATATAAAAATTAACTATAATTGCATACATTTGAATATAAGTCCGAGTATTTATTTTTAAGTATATAGTTTAAGCATGAATATTTATTCATAGTTTGAAGTAATAAATCATTAATATCATTTTAGAATACGTTATAAATTTGTTCTCTCATCACTATTTTTGAAATAATGGTAATTACAACCTAACACGGTTGAAGATATAGTTATACCTGTCTGATCCATAATACACTTCAAGTCCATAAGCATTTAATTGCTTTGAAAAGCAATCATAAACTCTGCATAATAGAATGAAACAATTTTTAATTAAAAATGAAGGATTGTCAATTTCATTTGATCCGCATTTGGTGTATGCAAAAGCTTCAAACCTTTTTACCCAATTACATATGCAAGTTCCTAAACCATTTTCTTGTTGTGATTAATAAAGAAGTGGACAGCCTGAGTTAAGACAATTGTGCGTAAAGATGGAAAACTATAGAACAAACTACTAGCCTTTATGAATGTAAGAAATTTTCTTTAGAACGTATAGTGCCTGAGAAGCTTAGCATGGATCTGGTGAGTTTTTGGGCATAAGACTAGACAAGACTTCACCTGCATACAAGCATGAATCATAGCTAGCACCTTGAGGTAATTCAAGAGTTTCAGGTTGAGTAAATTTGAGCATGGTGAATCTAAAGTGTTATAGAGAAATTGTAGCAAAAATGATAGCAACATAACAATCACTTCTTCATATTGCTCCAACTAAGTCTAGCTCATTGAATAACTCAATCATTGTTTGCAATCTATCAATATCAGTAAGAGAATGTATAAAAGAATAGCTTATAGACGAATATGGCCAAAATTTCCAATACAGGAAGATAAATTCTAGGTTTCGGATAAAACTAGTATATCGGCCTTATGTTGTTGAAGCTTGAAAATGTATAGAATTAGGAGACAGAGCAATATGTTTTGTTTATTGTATGCTATTTCTATCAATAATTTATGATAAAAAATTGTTGTTAATTTGTGTGCAAATTTGCGGGTATAAAAAATTTGTTTTGAATGAGTACAATAACGATCTAAACATACAAAAAAGGCAATTATAGAAAAGCCAATAACTTAAAGTAACGTTCAATAAGAAAATCCTATGACATTTCCTTGAAAGCAACCTAAAAATTGTATAGCAATTTAACGGTGCTAAAGTTCTTACATTACAGAACAATAATCATAACATCAACTTTAGCATCTTCTTCTTCATCTCAAAGTTTCTAAATGACATTTTGATTTAACTTTTGACGTCTTACTTCAGATCATAATTGGACTCATATTTGGGAGAGAAAAATATTATTTATGTAGTGGAAAAAGACAAGTATGCAACAACAATTCCATATACATTTATAATATTATTTAAAGAATAAAAACCAACTTTGATCCTAGTTGGTTTGAAATTTTGAAGAGAAAATGTGAATTTTCAAAAAAGATTCGACCCAATTTTGTTTGTCCAATAGGGTAATCCTTATATTGGTTAATTTGACCAATTTCTCATTTTATTGTTTTGCTAAAGGGAGTGCAATATCATAGTGTGAATATGCTATTTATTTCAAAATTTTAAATAAAGATAGCAACTGGCTTTCCAAGCTCTCTCAATTAGCTATCAACCATGAATTTTCTTGTAGTGTATGATGACCAACTTAAATACTAAGTTCAAGAAAATTATTACCCTCTTTGAAGAATCCGTTCAAATATAGGAGAAAACCAAAATATCAAATTTCATGTTTGAAGTATATAAACAAAATATGATGATGATATTTCTCAATATTACTTGAATGAAGATATCCTACCACTCTTTATCTATAGGAAAGAACTGCAAATGCAGAAAATGCAATGGAAAATATCAAATGACATAAACATATCAATTTTTTAAGGCCTGCAAATGGGAAAATACGTTTAAAAGTTAGAAAATGTTGGTATCACTGATCACTTTCTGAATTATGATAATAAAACTATAACTATATAGCACAAAACAAACATTAGTTTTTTCAGCATTCTAAACGTTTACTTATACTTCTTGAAGGAGAGAAAGCTACGTTGGATTCACAATTATTTGCTACCTTCACACATGTATTCCTACTGACAATAGTCCTTCCCTACTGAGAATAGCTTCCTTAATATGACGCATGCTAGCTTCACGAGCCTTAGTATTATTCAAGTCTCCTTTGCCTTCATAAGCTTCATCTTCTCCTTCTCAATATTCTCATTTTATATAACATAACCATGAAAAATAAGCAGTAACATTCAAACAGTTCAAAAATTAATTACAACCAACAATAGACAAGATTCACTGATGGAACTAATACGTAATATCTACAATTGGATTAGGGGTATTATAAATGATCATTATGCACTGCTTATTGCAAACAAATCCTAAATTAGTAAATTAAAACTTAAAATCCCAAAATCGCTGATTAAATCGTGCAAAATAATCAAATAGAAAAAATCGATCAAAAAACATGAAAAATAGATATGAGGCATTCACTGAATAACTTATCTACGGTTACCCGCAATAGGTTGTTATTGGATATAGAGGTTAGATCTATGAAGGAAGGAGATGCAAGAACCCACCTGATTATCTAGTGGTTTGATCGGTAAAGAAAGGAGCCTTTTTTAAAGAAGCTGCAAATAGCGATTTGGGGTAGAACGGTGGAATAAGAAATGAGAGGGAAATAAAAAAAATTTGCCACTTAAGTTCTGGTTCTTTTTTATTTTTATTGGCGGGATTCAAAATGACAGCATTAGGCATGCTATTTATTTAAAGGGGAAATTAATTTAAAGGACAAAAATTTGTATATTTTTTGCCTCAAGGACATGGCCTCAATATTTTTACCACAAGGACAAACATCCGTTAAAAATTATTTATAAGGACAAACATTTTTCAAAATTATTCATAAGGACAACAAAACTGCTACCGAGCTAAAACTGATACCTAAAAACTGCTACCGATAACTACAAACTGATACCTAAAAACTGCTACCGATAACTACAAACTGATACCTACAGAAAGTTGTCCTTCAGGATAAAATATTGAAGGTATGTCCTTGAAGCTAAAAAGCTGTGAAATTTTGTCCTTGACAATAATTTCCTGTTATTTAAAACCCTAATCATGAAATATAGCAAGATGGGTTCCAAAGCTATTATCAGTTGCAATTAAAAGCTAAGGCCTAGTTTGGTTTCGTTTTGAGTTTTGTATTTTCAACATACGCTACAAAATACAAGAAATTGTGGAATACAATTCTTAGCCATCGCGACGATGGACGGAAAGCGGAGGAGATGAATTGTTTTCCATTCTTTTGTTATGTCTCAAAACACGAAAAATCAAATAAACTCGTTTTCTATTTTCTATGTTAGTTTCATTTTTCAAAATTGTGTGTTTTTCAATCATACATAATAAATTCGAGTTTTTGTTTAAATGAAAACACAAAACTAAAATAGCAAATCAAACAGGGCCTAATTTTGTTGTAGTGTATGTATGTATATGTATGCATGTGTTCATGTATGTGTGTGTATGTATACATGTGTATGTATGTCATATATAGCTTATAACGTTGAATAACTTTCACTCATAAACCGTTGTGAATTCGGAATCCGAATTCCGATCATATTTTTAGTTTTTAATCAATATATTTATTAAGTAAACAAAACTTAAAAGTAAATTTCTTATCATCTTTACATAATTAAAACAAGATATTTAAGCATAGAACCATATTAAATAGTATTAAAATCCATTTATAAAAATACGATGTCGAATTGACAAAATGCGATGAAGTTTATACATCTTTATAAAATAAGTTTATATATGTTTATAAAACCATTATAAATCACTTATTATCATTAAATAAAAATTGAAATGAATTATATTTACCATTTAAAAACAAATACTTGAATATTTAAATACTCAAAATACCAAAACTTTCCTTATATGCTCATTTATGAGAATGATAACATCATGATCATTTTATTTCCAAAAATGGAAAATATTTTTACTACTCATTTTAGTTTAGATAGTTAAATAGTGTATGTAAATAAATCGTTCTAGACTTCTGACGGTTAAAAAGCTATTCATTGATAAAACGATTTTCGGTCATTTTATCGATATTTTCCAAAGAATGTATTTCTGTAAACTTTTTTCCAAAACAAGATCACTATTATTATTTACCATATAAAACATGATTATTTATGTTTAATAAACCTATATTTGAATATTTAAAATTAATTAAATTTTCCAAAGTGATAAAATTACTGGTCATTACATGCTTCCCCTTTAAAAGAATTTCGTCCGCAAAATTTCACCACAACCTGAAACCCAAAAGAGTTTTCCTAAAACATTATTTCATAAAATTAAACTCGTATGATGTTATACAGATCATCTGTATGCAATATCTGTTTCGACCTCTCATTCGAATCCATGACTTTACTTACGAATTAGCAATGATCCTTCGATCCTCTTGTGTGGACTTTTTTTTTGGATAACATGGGGAACCTTAAGATCATGGTATTCATTGATACTCACTTAAGTAAACCCCTTCGATCCTCTTGTATGGACTTTGATCAAGTTTCTTGCTCAGAAATCTTTCATTTTCCTTACATAGCTCTCAACTATGATAGAAAATTCAATTACCCAATCACAAGTCCTCATCAATGTTTGCCATTAAGAATCGAGTGATAAATCCTTTTTCGGACAAGGGTAAACACCTCAAAATCTTGCACTCGAATTTTAGATCAAAACTATGCGATGAAATAATCTATGTAACAACCCTGTATTTTGTAATTATTTTATTGTATATTTTAATTATTTTTAATGTAAGATTTTGATTTAAAAACTTATTTTACTTATTTGAAATGATTAAATTTATTATTTAAATATAATCTTGATCTTTATATGAGTTATAATTCCAAACTTGTGTAAGTTGAATATTTGCATGAAATGCTGATTTTGGTCAAGTTAGTAAAACTGTGACTTTCAACTTAAAATTTTAAAATTTTAATTTTTTTTCTTTTATTATGAAAGTACATAAAATTCTAAGAATATCACTTTTCGTTTCGTTGAATTTGGATGTAAATTGTGAAAGTTATACCCTTTACAATATTGTGCGTATATAGGGTTATTTAAAAATGACTATTTTAAACTGTATAAATTACTTCTTCTTTGTTATATTTTTTTTTAATATGTGACGATATGTTATATGATGTATATTTTGACTTTTAAGTATTTTTAAAATGATAATATAATTTTTCTAAAGTTCATTTGAATTTATTTCTAATTTTAAAGCCTAGTCTACAATTTTAAGCCATTTTCTTAATTTAATTATATATAATTAAAATTTATTTATTTATTTTATGCACACACTTTTATTTGCTGTGTTTTACTTTATTTTATTCATTTTACATGTATTTAAATTAAAGTAAATTTTTCCAAAGTGTATTGAAGTCATTTCTAATTCTTAAGTCAAGTTTTCATTTTCTGTGCTATTTTTCTTATTTTAATCATATCTAATTAATATTTAATTATTAATATTTTGTTTATCTATTATATTTTCGAATTCTAACTGAAATTTATAACTGTTTTCAGTTATTTAAGATGTATATGAATATATATAGGAAGTTTAAAAGGTTTGAAAGCAAAGAAACGTAAAACCGTTTTAACGTTTCTTCTTCCGTTTCATTTCCAATTAATAGATTTAATTTCCTTTGACCGTTCCTTTCTTTATTGTAGCTGTGCATTTCTTACCTCATTTTCACGTGAAAACATTCCTCTCCACTTCATTTTTCACGGCTAGGAAGGTTTGGTAATGGCTCCTCTTTTCCTCTTCTTTTTGCTCTTCTTTCTCCATTGTTTTCTTATATTTTGCCTTGTTTTCTCATGTGTATTGCTTGGCCTCTCCTCCATATCCATGGCCACCACCTCCTACACCTCTTCCCAACCATCACCACCATCTACCCCATCAGATCTGACCATGGTCGAACCCCTTTTGATGGTCAAACCCCTCAAATTACAACCTAGATGCCTAGATCCATGCTTATTTGACCTCTACATGCTCATCCACTTCAACCACCACCCAAACCACCACCATAGCCGCTACCACTCCCCAGACCTGACCACAACACACCCCTCCCCACCTCTGTCCAGTCATGACACATCACAGGCCGAGCCCAATCCCCATGGCCGAGCCCTTGTTTTGACCAAAAACCACCTAATGGACTTCAAAACCGCATCACCTCCTCATGTACAAACTCCACCTTGTCTTGCCTTGAACCCGAGCTATGTTAGCCCAAACTTGACCCAAAACTTGACCGCATCTGAACCACATCAGACCCCAAAGCCATACCAAACAATAGAGACGGCAAAGCAAAAGACTGCGTAGTCGTATCTCCTTTTATTTCAATGTTATTGCATTTTAAAGTCGTATTGAATTTTGTTTTTTTGTTTTTTTTTGTTTTGGGTTGTACACAATGGTTGTAGATTTGATTCGCTCTCCATTCATTCAAATCAAAAGTCGTGCTATATCGTGCTTGTCGTGCTTTTGGAATCGCACTTGTGTTTGTTATTTTGGTCTTCAGCTTGAAAAAGGTGAGTCTTTCTCACTCTGACATTTATACTTATGAGAAGTGAATTGATGACAAGTGTTTAGTAATATAAAATGTTTATGCAAGATAATGGTGATCATATGATATGCTATGCCATGTTATTACCATGTTATTACCATGTTTAAACTGTTAATTTTCACCTGACATCTGATATATGACTGTATATTGTGATATTGACATTGTTTATATTATTCCTGTATATGATCACACTGCAAGTTCCCTGTTAGAATAGAAGCACTATGGGCTGAAATAATAGGCCTGAGTTATTTTATTTAATATATTTTAACTTGGGATTGCGGGTTTGAAATGATAAAACCCGGATTTTCTTTGTAAATTACGGGTTGAAATGATATATTACCCGTATCACTTTACCTAGCGTAGAAAATTTTATACAGGCCCGTAGTTAAAATATGCTTTTCTAATAATTTTAAAATATTTTAGAAATTTAATTATTATAATATTTTGATTTGAAATTTAATAAAAATAAAATTTTTGTAAAATATTATTGATTTTCTGAATAATTGTAAGTGAAATGAATTAATGAAAAAGTTAGAAATTTTGAACGTAAGTTATTTTGGAAATTTTGATTTAATTTTAATTGGAAATTTAATTGAGTATGAAATTACGATAAATTTATGATAATTTGAATTTAAATGAATTTAAAATGATTTTTATCATATTTATGATTTTTAATAAAGTTGAAATGTGAAATGAATAAATATTTTAAGCTGAAACTTTGAAATATAACTAGAATTGGAAATTTATGAAATTGACGTAAAAGTGAACTTTTAGTTAAGCAAATAAAAATAAAACTAAGTTATATTTGAGAATTTGAACTTAAGTGTTAAGTTGAAATTTAATGTAATGGATTTTAAAAATTCAACATTGCATTTTAATAAGTGAATTATTATTAAATCTTGATTTTTGAATGGAAATTTAACTTTATAAAATCATGAACTTGAGAAAAATTAAATGATGTTATAAATGTGAAAATGTATGATTTTATAAGTTAAAATATTTTTAATAAAAATATAATTGGTTGAGAAATTTTATTGAATATTTGAAGTTAATTGACTGCATTTTTTGAAATGCTATTAATTACAATGTAAATGATATTACAACATTTGTAAACGCTGTAGTTGATGATAATGAACTAAAAAGCTAAGTTGAATTAAAAGCTATTATAGCAATCTTTGTAAGTTCTATAATTTTTGAATTTAACTAAGTTATTCGAATTTAAGTAAACCTATTATAACATTTTAAAATGCTGTCTTTTGTTAAATTGAACTGTTTTGAATGTAACTTTCCGTATAAGTTTTCTAAATGATGCGAAAAGTGAATTTTCACGGTTTTGATAAACTTAAGTAAATAAATAAACTTTGGAAGTTGAAATTTTGGAAATTTAATAATTTAATTATTAAACATAATAACTTCATTTTAATGATTAAAAATGATTTTTGGAATATATACTGTTTTGAAATATGGATTGAAATGATATTTTAAATTGAATAAAATGAATAATGATTTGAAATGAATGTGGTTTCAAAAAGATATGATAATTTGATATATTAAATGATTGAAATGTGGTTTTGAAAACATATGATATTTTGATATATTAAGATGGTTTGAAAATGGAGTTTTGAAAGATATGATATTTTGATATTAAAATGATTTGAAAAGAAGATCCGAAAGATATGATATTTTGGAATGATTTAATCTTTATTTTGATAAAGATTTGGGTTGAAATAATATTTTATTTTGAAGTATAAATATTGTTTTAAAAAGTCATAACTACGGGTTATAATAACGATTGGTTGTTAAAGAGACCGGGATCAGATATTGTCTTATAGCCGGCCAATACCGAAAACCACTTTAACAACTGTGTACGCAGTGGAGATCCCAGAATGAAGTAGGATGGTGGCGACATTCTCGAGGTATATTACGTGGACCCAACTCCCGTGAGTTGGCATATATGACTAAAACAGGAGCTATACCGGGCTACACAAAGGGTCGCACCCTTTCATCGAGCATGCTCCATCGGAAACCATTCTATTACTGTTGTGATTCGATTCGGTGGCGCCACTTTGATTCGGGGGTATTGTTCGAGGTGGGCGGAAGCTGCTGGCTTGCCGTCACCACCGGTCCGGGAGTGCAAACGGTGTATCCACCCTGGCATTTCCTTGCGTGCCGTGTCATATCCTTATATCGAGCCCACTACGATTTTGGTTTTAAAGATCCGACCGCGTTAAGGTTCACCATCCCCTTAACGCTATTTTCTATATGATTATACTTTACCGATTAGACACTACCGTATATAGCGTATATTACTACATAGTAAATAGTTTAACGGATCCTTAGAGGATGTGCGGTCCCAAGCATCCTTTAAGTTACTAATGCATTTTGTTACTGTTCACTTGAGTTGATTTACAGTTTATAAGTATTTATGTCCTGACTCGAGGGTTTTGTGTTTTGCTTTACGCTCGGGTCAGATTGATTGAGTTAGCATTCAAGATTCACCTTCAGCGTTGGAGCTTTCCTTGAAGATCCATCCATCTATTTGTTTCACTATCCAGTGGTTCAGTGATGTATCTGATTTGTACCTGATGTATCCTGTTACTCTTCTGTTGTATCTTATTTAACTCTGATGTATCTTATATTTTATATAGTAGCTTCATGAACTACTATCTCCTCTTTTACTTCCGCTGCATTATTATATACTCTGTGTCTGTGATCTGTGATTTTATTTACTGTATATTCTGAGGTTTGCCAAAATTTTATTTACAACGCGGTATTTTGAGCAATTCAATTCTGGCATGAGTGTCTACCTATGCACTTATAATGGATGCGAATGATTGAAAATACCTGGTTGTTACAATCTACGTACAACATACGTACTTAATAGCTTCCTAAAATCTTTATGAAAATATTTCATAAAAGTTTATCTTTTGGTTTAAACACTTATATGAACCTTTATTTCTTCAAATACTTATCATGAAAAAATTCTAATTTCTTTCTAAAGTAACCAATTCAATTTCAACATTTAGAAAATGCCTCTATATACTTAAATCCGTAAAAATCCTTGAGGAAAGCTTCATATTTTCCAAAACACACTTTAGTGGATCAAAATGAATGTTGTGTAAAACATTGTTACGATAACCCAAAAACACTAATATAGGGATACGATTAATTTTATGTAATATTAATTTTCGATGTCGAAATTAAACTATTTATTAATTAACAATGAAGCCGATCAAGTTGGGGAATCATTACCGCTTAAACCTTGAATAGACGACATTCTTAACTTAAAAATAGATATAAGTTACCCACCTCGAATCTTAACATCAAGTATAGGATATGTATAAATCCCGTATATTATATAAAACATCTCCTTTAAGAAATCACTTACTATAACAACAGTGTTATAGTCTTTGTCTTCCTCACTTTTCGAAAAACATTTATTTACGACAACGATGTCAAAATCGATGTCTTCTTCCACTTAAGTCTTTTTTAAATCACTTTAAAATCATAGTTTAAACCTCATTTTAAATATAACTTTCAAATCATTTCTCTTAAAATATATTTTGACGTTACAAAAACTCCTTTATAAGTACAAAATTTCCATTTATGAAATTTCTCTTTAAAATATATTCCTTTATAAAAATTCTTTTATAACACTTATTATTTTATTTATAAAAATGCCATTTATAAATATATTCTATTTTATAAAATGCCATTTATAAATATATTGCTTTATTTATAAGATATCACATTTTTAAATTTATTCTTAATATATCTGTATATATGTTTGTGTAAATATATATATATATATATCACTTTATATATTACGTTTAATAAATATTTATTCCAAAATTACTTTATATTAGATGACTTTTCTCTAATCTCTTTAAACTTTACAAAAATTTTCCAAAAATCAAGATTTAAATTCTCAAAATCCCTTTCATAAAATATTCTCATAAAGTTATTATGTTAAACAAATTCATTAACCTTAACCCAATATTATTATCAGACATCTTATAGTCAAATCATGAAACATAATTCACAAGGTATTTATTTAACCAATGAATCAACAAATGATAATAGTTAAATGTTATTTCTCCCTTAACTAACATAAATAAATATCTATATCTTTTGAACGATAATCTTTTATATTTAAAATATAATCTTTTCAAAAACAGTGTATCGGTTTGCCTTGTTAAGTATTTAGGGATCCCCATCGAATACGTTGAAAGTGACTACTATGTGACTAGTTATTACTTAGGATCGTGTAATATGGAATTTATTATAATCTAAATGCGGAAACAGATAATAATAGTGAAGTAAATAAGAATAAGCACACCAGGAATTTTTATACTGTTTCGAACTTTCCGTTCTATGTCCAGTCCCAGACTTCCCTCTGGAATTTCACTCAATAACCCCTCACTTAACCCGGAGGAATAGATAAACAACACCTGAACAGCCGAATATGATTTTTCCGCCTCAGCAGCCGACGAGGACTTTTCCGCTGATACAAACTAACAGGACATCTACAATTTCAATAAAGTTGTTTGACACTTTGTGTTCTTGATAACACTGAATTTCTTTGATAGTACATCCTTCCTATAATATTTTCCTCAAGTGTATATTGTGTATGTGAGGATTAGAAAGGAAGATATTGCTTAGAATCGAAGAATATGTTAATTAATTCAGAGAATCAAGCAATATATCGATTGTGATTGCTCGTAGAATGCAAAGGTAGATAGTAGAAATATTGCAAGAAATCAAAGTAAAATTTGGTGATTTGAGATGTGATTCTAACATGTTTGTATAGTGAACAAATAGTTACAGCTATTCACAAAGATTTTCAATCAAAAGATGCAGCCATATCTCTTTTATTTGAATCGTAACTCTTCGTAGATAAAAGTATCTCTTCAGAAAAAAGTGACTGTTAGAGTCGGTCAGTCGACTGGGTAAAAACGATCAGTTGACTGAAAATTCAAAGATAGTAAAAAACAATGCATATCTGTGTACTGACCATGGTCGGTCCACTGGTTGTTTTCTGTCAGTCGATTGAATTTGAAAATAAAACGTGTATACATATGTACATAAGTTCAATAGGCTGCTTATAGATATTCAGTCGACTGAATGACTTTGTTCGGTCGACTGAATTCTGTTGATAATCAAAAATCAGCATAGCTTATTTGGTTAGAGCACCTGTCTTCTAAACCAGTGACTCGGGTTTGAGCCCCGCTCCATGCATTTTTAAAAACTTGATTTTGATTAAAATATGCATGCAAGTTTATTTGAATGTAAATGATGATTCTTGAGGAAAGATTTTAACAAAGCACTTCACTAGACTCTCTATATATATATTTGACGACTCTTGTTAAAATATGTAACTATATGAACCATACTTTTAGTCGTTGAGTCTGGATGTTGTCGTACTTGTAGATTCTTGAATTGTTGTTTCATGTTAGCAATCGAAACCGATGATCCAACATTCTCCAATGACAACTCCATTTGCTACGGAAGAATCTTCGACAAGCTTTGCCAGCTTATCTCTCCCCTGGAAAATATTCCTGTAATTATGCTATAAATTTCTCCCCCTGAATCTATGCTATATATTCCTGTAAATAATTAATCTTTTCTCCCCCTTAATCTGTGCTTGCATCGTTTATTCTTGCAAATATCGTTAGAGCAATATCTTTCTCCCCCTTTGTCATCTCAAAAAAGAGAGTTTATATAATGACATAAATTATATTCCATATAAGTGTTTAAAGTAGAACAATATAAAACAAAATAACTACTACTTATAATGTAAGGTATCAAAAAAAACTTTAACATTTAAAGCATGCGATACCCAAGGTTTTTATAATTTCCTAATTTTTAGGAAACCATACCCATTTGGGTGTGGTTGAAACTTTAAAAATATAATTTTTATTGTTAACTTCCAAATCAAAATAATCATCAACGTATTTTCTCTATTTTTTCAATTAGTAGGACCCCAAATACTTAGATAATTTTTATTCGTATTTCCCGTCAATGATTTTGTACTTCTAGTGAAATTATAAACATTATTGGTCATAACAGTATTTGAATTTCTATAAAAATTGGATTTAGACTTTAGTCGTAATGTAGTACTAGCACTAACATACTTACTATATATGAAAGCATATCTAGGCTATTTCTATAATTAGTTTTATTATATCATAAACCACTTTTATCATGTAAAGGTCTAGAACTGGATAAAATCATATTTTAATCGTTTGACCTTTATTAAATTTTGTGACTTCGGTGTTAAGTTTATCAAATTTAGCTTTAAAGTCACAATTATTATTTTCAAAATAAATATTACTATTATTCAAAGTATCAGTTTTCTCATTTAATTCAGAATTCTGGTTTTTTAAGGTACAGTTCTCCTTTTGGAGATGGAAATTTTGAGATTCTGAATTATCTTAAGAGGATGTAATAAATCATTTTGTCTTTTCAAATTAAAAATTTCTTTTGATAATTTTTCTCTCTTTTTCAAATATGGTGTTTTGTTCATCTAGAAAATCTTTAAGAGCCTCAAAATTATTTTTCAAAACACCTTGTTGATTTTCTAAATCTAATTTCTCATTTTCAAGTTTGATTAATTTCATCTTTTCTAAAATAAGAAAATTAAGCTTTGAGATCTTATCGCTTATACTAATTAATTTATTATCCTCATTTACTGAAATTTGTAAATCAGAAAGTACCTATTTGTTGTCCTCACTGGTGGCTTTGACAGGGATTTTCCCTGTTTTATTTCGACTGGAACGTTTTCTGGTCATTATTCTATAATGTTGTGACGATCGATAGAATTCCAGGCTCTGATACCAAACGAAAGTGATATGATCTGATACCAATTGAAAGTTACTACTGTGTGGATAATTATTACTTAGGATCATATAATATGGAATGTATTATAATCTAAATGCTGAAACAGAAAATAATAGTAAAGTAAATAAGAATAAGTACACCAGGAGTTTTTATACTGGTTAGAACTTCCCGTTCTACGTCCAGTCCAAGACTTTCCTCTGGAATTTCACTCAATAACCCCTCACTTAACCTGGAGAAATAGGTAAACAATACCTTGAACAGCCGAACAGGATTTTTCTGCCTCAGCAGCCGCAGAGGACTTTTCCGTCTGATACAAACTAATAGGACATCTACAATTTCAATAAAGTTGTTTGACACTTTGTGTTCTCGATAACACAGACTTGTCTTTGATAGCACACCCTTCCTATAATCTTTTCCTCAAGTATATATAGTCCGTGTGAAGATTAGAAAGGAAGATATTACTTAGAATCGAAGAATATGTTAAACAATTCAGAGATTTTAGCAATATATAGATTGTGATTGCTTGTAAAATGCGGAGAAAGGTAGTAGAGAACATAGAAAGAAATCAAAATAAAAATTGGTGATTTGTGAAGTGATTCTAACATGTTTATATAGCGAACAAATAGTTACAACTATTCACGAAGAGTTTCAATCAAAAGATGCAGCCATATCTCTTCAATTTGAATCATGAATCTTTGCAGATAGAAGTATCTCTTCAAAAAAAGCGACTATTAGAGTCCTTCAGTCGAATAGGTAAAAACGATTAGTTGACTGAAAATTTAAGGATAGTAAAAAAAACAGTGCATATGTGTGTACTGACAATGGTCAGTCGAATGGTTGTTTCCGGTTAGTCGACTGAATTTGAAGATATAAACGTGTATACATATGTGCACAAGTTCAATAGGCTATTTATATTCAGTCGACTGAATGAATTTGTTCAGTCGGCTGAATTTTTTTAATAATCAAAAATCACCATAGCTCATTTGGTTAGAGCACTTGCCTTCTAAATTAGTGACTCGAGTTCGAGCCCCACTCCATGCATTTTTTAAAACTTGATTTTGATAAAATATGCATGTAAGTTTATTTGAATGTGAATGATGATTCTTGAGGAAAGATTTTAACAAAGCTTTAAACTAGACTCTATATACATACTTGATGACTCTTGTTAAAATATATAATTATATGAACCATACTTTGAGTCGTTGAGTCCGGATGTCGTCATAGTGTAGATTCATGAATTGTTATTTCATGTCAGCAATCAAAACCTATGATCCGACATACATGTGGCTACCATGCATCAAACCGATGTCACAAACCAATCAACATGCCAATTAACACAAACATTTTATTAGTTGGTAACAAATACACGCTCATATATATAATACACTCAAACCCAATCTATGATGTCTCATACCTTATCTCTAACGAGTTACTCATCTTAGAGTATTACTAATCTGATCTCTGACGAGACTTTACCTCTATCAGGCTCAGGTGTCCACTCAACCTAAGCTCTGATACCAAATGTAACAGTCGAGATTTTCGACCCTAAAAAATCGACACTAATATGTCCAATGTATTGCGTGATGAGCATTCAAGTGCCTAAAACATCGATTGTTGAAGTAAAATGAAAATAACACAGAACAAAGTAGAAAATAGAACCTCACATAAACGGAATAATCATATATTATTAACCACAAAATCTTTTACCGAAGAAAACTTTGAATAGCATATTAGAGTCTAACATAGATTCAACATGGATAGTTATAAATCTTCTGTTCTTACAAATGCTGAAATACAACAAAAATAATGTGGTGGAAAAATAGAATACGTCCATACGTTAATAAAGATCTCCAACATACCTCTAAAAACTCCAAGTGTCTTTACCTAAACCTAAAACTAATCGGATCTGACCTGAGTAGTTTTAATACCGGATCAGGCTTGATGAACCAACATGATAAAACTCGAATCACAAATGTATACGACAATGCCATAAGTCAGACTAATGCCAATCAAAACCTTTGAAAAGAATGGTATCTTGTAAAACTACACCATGCATAAACACTTATGTGTTTTTACCTTATGATAACCAAAATACTTTATACCAAATCAAATTTGATATTATCATTGATGGCATTCATTTGATACTTTTCAACTAAATATATTACAAAGTAGGTATCAATACCTAGATAATGTCAAACAGTGTATATGATACCAATGAGGTAGTCAAAATGTTTGCAAAGCATTACTGCTAATTTGAGAATACAACCAAAACCGTAAAGCTCGAATTGGAATTGGATTTTCAACATGATAGGGAACTGGTGGCCATTTCCTCCAATGTGAAATCCACGCATAACAATCCAAGTTGCTTGTGACTATTCACTTTTCTCGAGAAAGCTGCACACTACATTGTTACACTAATATGGAACATCGTATTTTGGTGGCTTTGCTCTTTCTCAATTGAGCCTCCCAAACCTACCCATTTAAACCATTGAGGGTCTAGACACTACCGGCTTCCATCATCAATAAAATGGATAGGCTGAAATATATGTCCTATAGACCTCATAGTATCCCATATCATTCCTGGGATGTGAGGCTCGTGAATCACGCCTATCTTTTCACAAAGCCACACTTTTCTTTTCATAAAACAAATTCCACTTAGAATGCCACATTACCATTTCTAATAACACATTATTGATTTTCAAAAAAGTACAACCCTCGAGCTCGTACATTTTAGTGAAGGGTGTTAACTGTAAGAAGGGTTACCTTCTATACCACCAAACGGATGTAAGTTTTTAAAAATCAATGTAAGTGGTCTTAGAAATGCAATGTCAAACACTTGCCCATACAAGTTGTCTAGATAGAAGATAAACCGAAGACACTTCTCCTACTACATCCTGTTTGGGAATCACCCATAGGATTAGTAGCGAGTATTATTTGCAAATCAAATATTTTTAGAACAAATGCACTACTTCCACCATATATATAATATGGAAATCACCCCAGAGATAAGTGGCAATCAGCCCTACATTATGAAGATCTCCATCTTCTCGCCTTCAACATGTCTTTACTTTTGAGAACGTATATTGTTTCGAATTTGTTTTCAGAAGGAGTTACCCAAATTCGACTCTGATTTCTCCGAAGCAATCATCGATAAAAAGATGTCAAGTGTATAGGTGATTATCAAACAACATCCAATCAATTTATCCTTTTTATCAAATGAAATATCTTTGGGTAATATATTCCGAATAGCTAGCCTGAATAGATAGGAAGGAACACATTAACTATCTTCAAAATACTTGATTATTCATTTGAAAAGATTACTAAAAAGTTCTAGGAAGTTTAATTAAGTTCATACCATTATTTACAAAAGTTACCAAAAATTGTTGTAAAAAACGCTATGAATAGCGTTCTAAACCTTCTTTGATCAAAACACTAATTGCAATTCATATAAATCATTTTTAATAACTTAATTCCCCTTTAAAATATTTTAACGTATTTATGGAATTTATTTCATATTTTTAAGATTTAAAAATATTCATTTTGAAGAATTTACCCTTTTGATTTCTGAACTGCCAAAGCGCGACGTTTTTAAAAAATTGATTTGGACAAATTTCAAACTCTACTCAGCGATGTCTTGATTTTCTTCTTTTGTTCGAAAAATATACCTACAAGGGTTCAAAAAATTCTTATTTCAAAGAATTCATTCTTATCTTGAATGCTACAGATTGATTTAACTTTTTAGGTCAGAAAATGATGAACTGCCGCTACGCGACGAGCTCGATTTGGCTCTATTTTTCAAACTTCATTAAACTTTGTCGAAACTTGTTAAAATGTTTAAAACATCACAATAAACTATTTTAAATCATTTCAAACTATTTTTACTACATTAAAAACTCATTTTCCACTTTATTCCATATTAAAGTATTATATTATTACAATATTCATTTTTCAATTTTTTTACCTTAAAAACCATAAAAGGCTTAATAAACTCCATACACATATTAGTATGGATTTATTTTTCATGAATTAACAACGATTAATTAATTAGCTATTTCTGTTTTGATGAATATTATTTTTCCATCATTAACAACCAAGTTATCAACTAAATATTTATCGAATATTAAATCAAGCATATTAATTTACTAATTAAACATGCATATTATCATTTAAGTTTTAAATAAAAAAACTAAACTCAAGTACTCATTATCGGTTTCCACTCCGCCAATCTTTTTTCGAAGCTCCTTCTAATAAGTCCAATGGTACTCCAACATCACTTCGATCCCTTTTAGTTGCTCTGAGACCTTTGTAACTTGCTCTTGGACTATAGTATGCTCGACCTAGGCATGTGTATGCTTGGCCCTGACCACTTTCCTTCATCTTGCTCATGGCCACCTTCCTCCTCCACCTCATGCTCACGGCCTTCGTCCTCTATCACCGCCTAGCTCACGTCCACCACCCTTTCCCCCCATTAGCTTACGGCCTAGCCCTTCAAGACCACCAAGATCTCAACCAAAGGCCATGTGACAAACTAATTTTTCGACGCTCGAAAGTCGACATCGATATGTCCACTGCATCCAATGCCGCACAATCGAAGCCGAAAAACCGAGCCGTTAGAGTTTAAGAAGAAGAAGAAAGAAGAAGAAACAGAAACAACAACAGAATCTCACATTTCACAGCGGAACAAATATAATAGATAAATGAATAATCTTTAAAACAAAAGCACCATATCAGTTTATACATCACATTATCAGAGTTTACAACGATACTATTCAACACAAGGCATTTAAACAACTAATCCATGTTAAAACTGAACTTGCAGCAACCCCAATGCAGCGGATAATGCATAGTATAATGATAGGTCTCGTCATCCAGCTTCAACTCCTGATTTCCACAGCATACTTCTAGACTTCGCTCCAGAATAATGATAACCTGACTCTAGGCTATTCGTGTGGAAAATTATGGGCACCTAGAGTTTAGAAAGGGAACAATAAACTCCAGGTCAGTCATGGGACTGGTGTGAAATCTTAAAAACTGTTATTTTCACATAAAAATAAAAATAAATCCGCTACGCTTTTGGAAAATGAAACTACCATAAGGCCTCCTCGCACACACACAATGCAAGTGCAAAATTGGAGGAGATTTCTCCTTATGATATTCAAATATGCTTCATACGAAAAATCTTTTTTTATATTATCATTAGTGATAGTGCAGAAAACATTTAGAAAGTATAATATTAATCTTAGCCAGCATATAACCATCATTGTATGCCTACTATAGCTACCATGTTCAATAGCAGGTTACCGCCACATTCCATGGCAAGTTATACAACTAAAACCGTACAGGGCGGGTATTGTTTCTTTGGATTTCCAACAAAATATCAGGCTAAGGAACTTCCTACTGCCACATGGGTACGCCTCTGGAGGGACGCCCCGAGAACCTAACCGATCTCTGCCAACACAAGGCCAGGTTACCTTTGTAACTAGGTAACTACTACATGAGTATGCCATCCTCCGGTCTTTTGTGACCTTTATCCGAGGATCCTCAACCACAAAGCAACAACCACAAAGTATAATAAATTTGCAGCAACCACATAAGTCAAGTATCTGGGCTCCATACCATGATACAACCCTTTTCCAGAAGGAAATGACATAACCTCAAGGGGCGCTACCCCCAAATAACCTTACCGCATCCTTCTTGTTTTGACCATTTTCGGGTTGTGAGGTCCGACGAGGTCTCGTCCACAAAGCTACGCTTTTCACAAAGCTATGATTCGATCAACAAATGATCAGCAACACTTCTTATGCCACATTACCAAATCGAAAATGTATTACTAGTAACCATCAACTACATAACCTCTGAGCTCGTACGTCTCAGAGAAGGGTGTTAAGCTAAGAGAATAAATTCTCTGCCACCAATAGAAATGTATTTGATAGAAACCAGCTTTACATCTTAAAGTGTAACGTCGGACACACATCCATACAAGTCCGTCTCGGGATCGAACGGAACCAAAGGCACTTCAAAGCGGCCCTTGCAAATCCGGTCACTAATCACGTCCGAAATCCCCATCATAAAGGGTGATAAAATCTCTATACTGTAGCAACCCGATGCAGAGACATTCGACAGGTAATCCTTTCGCTTTTGAAAATACCCAATCTTCAACACCATCTTCAAATGAAATCTCATTTCATCGTATCATTATTCGGAATGGGTTTTATGACAAAAAGTCCTCTCTCAGATAATCCGAATAATGAGCGCTTATTTAAAAAAAAAAATAAGTGTTACATTTAGATTCAAATAAATCACAACAATTTCCACTTTGATCTTTTAAATAAAAGATCCATCACAAAGATTCGATGTGGTTTTCGAATATCCGTTTGGAATTCGACCCCCGATCGCATCGAAATTCAAATGCCGTTCAAAGGTCAATATTGATAGTCGTTTATTTAACTATCAGTCAACATTCACTGGATTTCAAATAATTTTCCCCCAATTATTATTTTCAAAATATCTTCGCAAGATATAATTTTAACACTTCAACCATTTGAAAACAAATTTCAAATCACTTTTCACCTTTCAATCTTTTGAAAACAAATTTCAAATCACTTCCCTCACGTGGAATAAATTTCCAAATATTTATTTAATTCCACTCAAAATTTGCCGAGTTCAAATACTTCAAAATAATTTAAATTACTTATCCAAAATATATACTTGGAAACAATCAGAATAAAAAAACTATCTTAAAACACTATTTTAAAACATTAGTTATGAAAATATTATACTAACATCTCATATAAAAATTCAAGTCCTAACTAATTTTAAAATAAAATTGGTAGATGTGGTTTAAATATTTAAATATCCATTTTCTAAATGAAATATCAATTAAACCTTTAAATAATCACTTCTATAATAAATTAAAATAAATCTTTACTTTAAAGATTTTCAAAATAAACCTAAGTAAATAATTTTTCCAAAATATTATTTCCTTAAAACCATGTTTACAACTTCAATTTATATTTATAAACTATATTGAAAACATACTCGGCTTTTCAGGGAAAGTACACTTTCCTTTTAAAATGGTTCATTCAAATTAATTTATAAACCTTTCTGAATTTATTTTAAATTTACGTTCCAAATCTGTAAATTCCTTTCAACACTTTTAAAAATAAAACAATATTTATTTTTAAAATAAATTTCACTTTCTTTTATAAAATTCCTATTGTGAATTTAAATTTCCAAATATTCACCGATATACGATTTTCTAATCGTTTTCCAAATATTCACTTTCAAACGCCGAATCCAAATTCCAAAAATTTATTTCAGACACCAAATCAAATTTCAAATTGATTTCCTAAAGATTCATTTTTAAACACCAAATTAATTTCCAAATTGATTTTCAAAATCATTTCAAACACCAAATAAATTTTTAAATTTGATTTCTAAATTTATTTACTTTTAAAATAAATTCCTTTATCTCTTCCAAATTACTTAAAATCTGAATATTAAATAAATTCTTTAACTATTAAACAATATTACTTAAAACCCATTTATTAAATTCCTTCCCGCAATTTGGAATTTATTTAATAGGTTTTCAAAATAAAACCTTATCCTTTTAAAATTCCTTCTTTGAAATTTATCCAATTCTCAAAAAAATAAATCTTACTATAAACTTTCAACTTGAATTTCATAAATCCAATTTTATTTATTTCCGGTATCCTATGATACCAGAAATATATTCGGCTAAACTATAGCCTTCAAAGATTTCAATCATAAATGTGATTACACATAGATTATAAACAATCAACACACAATATTGAAACAAATTCAAATATTTAAGGAATCCATTTGGATCCCTCCAACCCGTTTCCCTTCATCCACAGACGTTAGCACAAAAGTTAAATACCAATTCCACTTTGAGGTGGACTATCACGGTATATGGGATTTATAAAATATCATCCGCTATTATGCGGCGCATAGGGTCTTGTCCACTATATAATGCGGGAAATCAATCACTCCAAATACATATATAATACCAATTCCACTTCGAGGTGGAATATCGCGGCAAATGGGTTTAATATAATATCCTCCGCTATTATGCGGCGCATATGGTCTAATTCAATACAACTGATAATAATTTATCATCCAAGCACACAATCAACAATTTTAAATTTAACTATTTAAAATTAAATCAGAAAAATCTGATTGGGTGAGAAGATCTCACCTTTGCTTTACAATCCATTTCCATTCCAGTTCGTTTCCTTCATAACTTTAACCTTGAATTAACATTATATAAATTTATTAATATTCCGAAACAATCAAATAATTAAATTTCTATTTGATAATTTAAATTAACCATGGTTTTATTTTAAATTAATACTTCTAATTTTTAAACAAATCCCTTTTAATAAATTTATTTAACTAAAAGTTAAATTTAAAACTGAATTTCCTTTAATAAATTATTTTTCACATAACTTAATAAATCAAAATACATGCATATTTACTTTCTTTAGGGCTACATATATATATATATATATATTTATATATATATATCTGTTTACTCTTGTATAAAATAAAACATGCATATGTATATGTTTTTTATTTAAAACTTTGTCGTTTTTTTTCTCTACCTTTGTAAATAATAACAGGGATCCACCCTACTGTATAAATACATATTCATATATATATATATATATATATATAAATCTATAAAATTTAAGAAAATAAATTTCTTTATAAAACTTACCGTTCTTTCTTTTTTTCTTTTCAGTTTTTAAACTTCATATTTATTTATTTTTTTCTTTTTTCAGATATATATAAACATTTATAAAAATCAATTTAAATTAATAAAAGAAAAACAGTCACCTCACTGCCCATCGCCAGAAACTTCAACCATCGCATACGGCTAACCCAGATTGAGCTCCCAGTAATGCAGTCCACACCTTTTCCCGCAGCCGTGCCCTTCGAGTACGACCACTCGATTTGACTGCTGCTATGTCGCCGACGAAATGCTGCAACCTCGATGTTGCCGAGACTACAACCCCTTGCCGCGCTCGATCGAAGCCCATCCTTCTTGCACCTGAACGTCGCCGCGCTCCCAATCCAATCGCGACGCTGCCTCTAACCCTAACTCTAGCGGCCGAGCTACCCACCTCGATTTCGCCTTCAATCTCACGCCCTTCGTCCCTGTGCAAGCGCACGCATACGCGCCTGCATCCCCTAATCGCGAAGTTCACTGCGACTTCAATCTCGTTCCTCTTCTTTTTTTTATTAAATTTCGATCGATTCTCCTTTTCTTTTCAAGGAAATTCAATTTGAAATTGATAAGGAAGCAGCCATTAATGTTTTAATTTGGAAGAGAGGAATAGAAATGAAGGCTCGGTTGCTACATTGTTTTCGAACGAAAGAAAACAGTCTTCATTTTCTTTTCTTTTGAAAGAGGCATTTTTTTAAATATTTCTCAAAAGAAAGGCAACGCGTGTTAAATTAATGAACACGTGTTTTGAAATTTCAGTACGTGTCTGATTCTATAGTGTTTTGATATATATTATTTATATTCAAATTTAAATCAAAATTTAAATTGTCTCGATTATCGCAACTTAAAATCTCGATCTCCAATCGAGGCATGCCGTCAGGCGTTCATAAGGTTATACCCCTATTTCGAATGCAATGGAAAAGTTTTCAAGCCTAAATTCGATCGCATGGAGAAGATAGCCTTCTGAACCAGTTATTAAATTAAATTTCAATAAAATTTTCAGTGCATTTGCTTATCGTACGGTCAAACGACAATTCCGAATGCTAAGGAAATTGAAACCCGATAATAGTACAATATACGGATCCAGTGGAACTGGTTTCGTCGAATTCCGAGACTATGCCTCGGAAGGCTATTTTTTAAATATCGATTTAAACGATATAATTTCAAAACTAAACAAAACATTTCCAAATTCAATTCTGAAGCTTCCGTTATCTTCAGGATTATCAATATGAATTTTCTAAGCTATCAAATTATTTTTAACAAGCTTAAAATTGAAGATTCAAAATTTTACCCAAATTTCTATAATTAAATTCGATAATTAAATTGCCAAATTCATATTTATAATTGAAATTCAAATTAAACTAACATTTAAATATTTAAAATCAATTAAATATTTCAATTTCAAATGTTCAAAATTTCTGGGTCGTCGCATTCTTCCCCCTTAAAAGAATTTCGTTCCGAAATTACTAGTTAAAAAGAATGATCCTTAACCCGTTAACCATTTTCTCAAAACTAAACAGTTTTATCAACTTGCCAAAACAAATCTTTTATTAAAGGTCCATTACCGCTTCAGCTAACTTTCCAAACTTAACCATAAATTCCAAACCAACATTGTTTTCTTATCCATTCAACTTTAAATTCAAATTTTAAACTTTCAAAATTTTCTCAAAAATTTTCTAACTCCCTAAATTTTTGAAAAATTTCGCCAACGTCTCCTTTGCACGGCTAACTCGGTACGACTACAAAATGGCACCACGGGCCCTCCAGATTCCAAAAGAAAACAAAAGGCCAAGTGGCTAGACAAGAAAATCTTCAAATTTCATACTGAAATTCAAATACATACCTTTTTCGAGCAAATTAAATTTTTGTCTTCAAAATCAAAATCCAATTCCCTTTGCATTTAAATCACCTATATATCATACTAGCAATAATATCCAATTATAACTTTCAAAACCATTTTGCACTTTTCTTTATAAAAGATTCAATATCTATTTTTTTATTCAAGCTTGTACGATATACATACATCATTCGTACGCAATACCAATTTCGATCGCTCATTTGATCATACAATTTCACCTCCAAACTAGTATCGTCCACCTACCTTCCTAGTGCGGACTCAGATCTGCTTTCTTGATTAGAAACCGTAATTCTCCTTGCATAGCCGTAAACCATGACAGTGAATTTCCCAAATCAACCAAAAATCCATATCCAGGTTCGCCGTAAAAAATCGAGTGAAAAATTCCAATTCGGATCGATATAACCATCTCGAAATTCTGTGCTCGAATTCTGAATCATATCGCTGTGCGAATAAAATAATATATGTACATCCTACGTATTTATTTCTCTTGATTATTAGCTATATCAAATTTTTTTCCTTTTATTCACATTCATTTTTCATTCACTTATTCACAATCACCTTTTCATAATTTTCCAGTTTAACCTTCATTCACTTGTTAACCTTGTATATTTCCAATACCGAATTTACTCAAGAATTACACCATCCGTTTTCTTAAGTTCGACACAAGTATTTTACGTACTTTCTATATTTATTTTCAATTTTCCACTTCGGTTAATGTCTATATTTTTATTTAAACTGGATTTCTAATTCCATATAATTTAATTTACTTACAAATTTGAAACGGATTTCAACACTTAGTTTTCAATTTCATTTACTTGCATTTCAATTTCATTTTGAATTCATAACATCATTTTATTTGACTCAAATCTTTCTTTATTCAAATTAATCCAAGTTAAATTTAGTTTTAATTTGAATTATTCTAAGTCTCCAAAACTTATTTATTTTTCAAGAAAATTTCCAAATTTAATAAATTATCAAACTTACTTATATTCCGTAACATTTTTAGTAAGATTCTAGAGTCTTTCCATCTTTTCAAAACCATTTTAAAACCAATTCAAATTATCTTTTGAATTTCAAAACCCAAACCTTGTTTGCAAACAACTTCCATTTAAAATAATTTGGTAGCAATTCCTTTCCTGGAAACTCGAACATGAACATTGATGATGCTGCAGTCATCACCGAAGTTATTTTCCAACTACTGAAAAGAGTATAGTGCTTTTATTCCTTTTTAAAACATTTTTTCCAAAACCTTTGAAAATTATTTTCAAACTCAAAAGGGATTTTGTGATATCCCGGAAATTTTGACAATAACAATTTAATAATTTATGTCAAAATTTAATTGATTTGATAATAATGTTAATAATAAATTTGAATTAAAATTAATAATCTTCTTTAAAATAAATATTTAAACTAATAATCTATCTTTAAAGACTAATAAATTGTTTTATATTTTTAATGTATACATATCTGTATATATTATAAATAGATAATCTTTGTTTTAAATTTAATATATATATGCATGTTTTCTTATTCTAATATTTTTGATAAATTAAAAATTGGATTTAATTTGATATTAAGCTATTAAATAAATAACCATATGATTTTAATACTCAAGATAAAAACTTAATTATTTTAAATTGATTTTAGCTTAAGTTAAATTTAAATAAAAAGGGTTGTTTTGTTCTTTTTAAGCGCAGCTGATAAAATAAGTAATTTATTAAATAAGAGACAAATTCTTTTATGAATTATTTTAATTTAATAATGAGTTATATTTAAACTATATTGATAATGTAATATTTTTACAAATGGATTTTTAATATACATAAAAATTGTTATCTTAAATTTATATATATATATATATGTGTGTGTGTGTGTGTGTGTGTGTGTGTGTGTGTATTTTGATAGGAAAGCTATGATTTGTAAATTTGAAATAACATCTTTCAAATATGTTTAAAATAAAACAAATCTTAAATATATTAAACACAAACTTAAATCAAATGTATGATGATAACGTAAGTATAAAAAACAATAAATGAATTAAGCATTGGATAGTTTAAGTCTAAAATAAAAAGAGAGGTAAATTTGTAAATTGTTTAAGTATAAAGAGTATATGAATAAAAATTAAGAAACAAACCAAAACAAATGACTTAAACAACTTCATAAAAATAAAATAAAGCAAAACTAGGTTTGTAAATATTTGTAACCTGTAAAATAAATAAGCAAGACAAAGAAAAGAAAATAAAGCATAACCAGAAAAAAGTAAAATATGTATATGACCTGTAAGTAATTATAAAGACAAGAACAAAGTAATAAATAAAAATGTCTATATACATGCATAAAGTATGTAAGCAAACCAGTTAAGGAATAAGTCAAAGAAAACATAAACTGGCAAAGTAATCTAGTATGTATAGGCCTGTGAAGTCTTGTATGCTAGAACAAGCTAAGGAATAAGCAAAAAGAAGATAAGGAATGAACAGGCAGTAAGTATATATGTACATATAATATATAAATCAAAACAGGCAAGAACCTTATATAGGAAGTTTAGATTATGCTGCTAAGTTAAGTATCAACATGTACTAATAAGATAAGGTAAGCTAAGTAGGAAACATAAGGTACATTAACAATAAATGCTTCCAATTCTCAGCAAACAATTCAGTCAATTCGACAAGTATAAAAATCATTTCAGCCTCCTTTTGAAAAATCTGCCTGATAAAAACAAAAAGAAGATAAGCTTATATCTAGTAAACCCCTCCCCTATACAAACTTATCTTTCTATATATACATATCTTCCAATTCATTTTAAACATATCAAACCAGAGAGAAATTATATTGCAAGCCTCTTCATTTTTATACAAACTCAAATATAAACTGAAACCGTTATTCAATAATAAGCAAACAAGATGAAATAAACAGGAAGATCAAAGCAAAAATATTTTACAGTTTCAGAAGTTCAAAACAGTTTTCAAAGCTCTGCCTTCATTCTTCGAATCTGTGAGTAACATCACAAATTAAAAGTTTAAATCTAAGATATGGTTGCTTGTTTGATGTCTGTAATATGTATGGTTGGGCATATATATTGTTGGTGATATATTTCTGTATGTATGTGCATAGCTGTTCCCTGTAACATTTTTTTCTTTGCTTCAAGTATCATTTTGATTTAAAAATCATCATCTTTTTACTTACTTACTATTTGGATTTAGGACTTAAAACAAAAGCTGTTTGGGTTAGCATAAATGGATGTTTAAAATCATAGGTAAGTCAAATATAAACTTGAATAAACCTGGAAACAAACAAACAACAGAGCAATCTTAAAAACAAGTCAAAATTTAATTGTCATGATTCATGAATTCAGGGATATGAATCTAATACTTAAACCAAGACTTGATTTTTGAAACTAAAACCGTGATTTCTAGTAGAGGAATTCGAGTGCATTTCTGGCTTAACCAGAAATTAGTATTTGTGATTTTTCTGGTGATCTTTGTGGTCAGGAGGTCAGGGGTTCTTTTTGGTGGTGGTGTGATGATCAGAGGCTAAGGGAAAAATGTCAGATGAATGATCATAGCTTTGTGGTGACGGCGACGATCAAATTAAGTGTGGAACCCCAGTTTTTAACTAGGTTGAGTTTTTGGTCGGTTCGATTTCCCCAGTTGATCGAGTGCAACATAACTCGAGGGAATGGAAGCATAGAGGTTGGCGAAGGCTTTGCCGGAATTTTAGCAACTCTGGTGGCTGGAGCTACGTGAGCAACGACGTTTCAGGTTTGAGGTGGTTCCAGTTATGGTGTTCCAGGTTTAAGTTTAAACTCTCGAATTTGATTTCGAGTATGGGATGATGTTCTGGTGATCGTTATTAGGTGCAGTGATGTTTCCTGATGTGTGAAGATCACCGGAGATGGTTGGAGATGATCGGCGACCCAGGACATGTGCACGGTGCACTTCTGATGATGTTGAGTTGAGCAGGGTAGTGGACTCGGGTAATTCTCGAGTCATTTGAGGGTTTTCTCATGTTTTGGTCAGGTTGGACTCGAAGAAGTTGAGAGGGGGTTCTGGTCTTTTGGGTATGTTGCCAGTTTTTAAACCTGTCTGTGTTTTGTATGTTAAAAGGGAATGTAAAATTCTAAGGCCAGATTTAAACAAGATTTAAAGAATCTGTCTATGTTATAAAATCTGGAAATGAAATTTTAAAGCCAAGTTTAATCAAGATTTTAAAATCAAAAATTTAAATATGGGTTCAAACTAACTTTCCATGCTGGTTTTAAAATAATTAAAGTTTAAGGAAAATTCAAAGTGTTTAAACCACTTTGAATGTTTAAGTACATTTTTTAAATAAACTGAATTTAAAATTACTTTTGTTTATGGAAGTAAAGATGTAAACAAAGGTTTAAATCAGGTTTAATTCTGGAATCAAATTAGTTCAAAACGTAGGTTAGAGATAATGAGTTTTAAAATTTTAAATAGTTTTAACAACTTTAAAGCATTTAAAGTATAAGTTAAACGATTTGAATCTAAAAATGGATTTGGTTTGAATTCTTTTTAAAATTTTTTTATAAGATAAGTATTCCTTTAACAGGAGATTTTAAGGGTTTTTAAATTCGTATAAACTTTGTTAAACTAAATGGATAATAAATGACTTGAATTAATTAACTTAGAAATTAAGAGTTTAAATTTATTTAAATAAGATATAAGCTAATTAATTTAAGGTAAATCAATTGGTAATTAAGAATCATTGATTAAATATGGATTGATTTTTAATTAATGATTAGTAATCAATTAATGAATTAATTAAGGATTAATTAATGAGTTATTAAGACTAATTTAAAATGTAATTGATAATAAATTTTACTTAATTACTTTAGGAAAAGTAATTAAAGAATTGTAAATAGTTAATGAAGGTCATTAACTAAGATTATGAAATAATCAATTAATGGGATTAATTTTAATAATTAATTAAATTATTTATTTAATATAAGCAATTGTGAATTGTTAAGTACAATTACATAACGAAAGTAATTAAAGAATTAATTACTCATTGTAATTAATTAAGTTTAATATGAATTGTTTAAGTTAATTAATTAAGTTTAAGTAATTTAAATAATTATTTGATGATGCGATAAGTATAATTACTTAGGGAAGTAATTAATGATAATTACTGGATGTAATTAACTGAATATGGTTTAATGATGAAAGTAATTGGAATGTAATTACTTTACATAATTAATCAAGGGATTAATTTAAAGAAATTTAATTAAGAAATAATTTATTTATTTGATGGAGTAATTAAAGGTAGTTAATTACGGAATGGTATTAATCAGGGATGATTAATAACTGTGATTTAATTGAGATTAATTACTTAAAGTAATTGATTTAGAAGGATAATTAATTAAGATGGATTAGAAATCATTAATTAATATAAGTAATGATGTAATTAAAGGATTGATCAATTAAGATCAATTAACCAATAATAAGTAATTAAAGAGAAATTAATTAGTGTAATCAAAGATTTAAGGAATTAATTATAGTTAAACAATTTAATAAGTAATTAGAGGTTAATTTCTGTATTTAGTTAAGGTTAATTAATTTGTGAAATAAATTAAAGGATAATTACTTGGATGTAAGAGTGATTAATTAAATTGAATAATTAGATGATGGGAAATTAATTGATGAACAATTAATTAATAGATATATAAGCAAGATTTAAAATGGTGAAGTAATTAATTTAATTTAATTTAAATTAATTAGAGATGATATAATTAATTTAATTCATTTTAAATTAATTACGGCTGATATGATTGCTTATATATGGATTGATGACATTGTTTACTTTGAATAGATTAAGATCTCAAATATGAGATATATGAATGCTATGTAATAAGTATACCCTGATTTAAGCATGATGATAATAAGGATTATCTGTTGTGATAGATTATCTGTTGATGTTGATTATCTATTATGATATTGTGAATTATCTATCTGTGTGTATATGGATAATTGAACTGAATTGTTTTAAACTTTAAAACAACTTGGCCTTAAAAGATACGTTTTGGATTTCGATGAGACCGGGATCGGGTTTGCTACATTACAACGTGATAGGGGGTTCTCGCTTTGCGTTAGGTGGCGAACGAGAGACTCTTACCCCTACATGCCACCGGGGGTAGTATAAGGCCTTGTGGGGTTGGTTGCGAGTCGAGAGGCTGGCCGTAAAAGCAAGCCCGAGGTATCACTGTGAGCCACAACGGGGCTGGGATGGTTGAAAAGCCTACCGGTCGTGAGCCATTGCTGATGGTTGAAAAGCCTAGGACGTCACAGTTGGTATCAGAGCGCTAGGTTGAGTGAATACCTAGGCTCTTGAGTGATTTCTGTCTTGAGAGAGCGTATTTGTAATTTTAATATATAAATATATTTATATTTATTTCTACATATTTGTTGGGTTACCAGTCCGGGTTTTCCAATATAAGTTATAAAGGTGGATAGGGTAGTGGTGTGTGTAACACGACTACCAATGGTTGGAGTTTGAATATTTGAGGTTGGAAGTGTATCTATCAAGACTGTAGACCTATTACCGTCTCCAGTGAGCTTTGGGTGGTGTAAGGATTTCATCAATCTTCGAAGGAGACCTGTTAAGGTTCGGAGTTCATTTTTGAAGCGAAGTTTGGATGAGCTAGAGTTTGGACCCGTCGGTTTGGCATGAGCAAGTCCGGATATCTTGTTACCTCAGGATGTAGTAGCTGTGTGATGAGACATAGTGACTATGGATGTCTCCGAAGATGTTTCTTTGGAACAAGTTAGGAAGTGTGTCTGCTTCGGTGTTGTGGTAGTGTTAAGCAGGGTGTTTGTATCTGGGTTGTGGTCCGAGTTTCTCGAAGAGCTCTGGATTAGGAATTTCTTGGCATTGGTGTGTTGGCAAGGAAGTTTTTGACTTCTGCATCAGCAGTGGAGTTCAGAAGCAGCAGTGTGGTTCCGTTTCTTTGGTGGATTGGCTAGATAAGTGTAGGCTGTTCTGTTTGGTAAAGAGAGAGAGCAGTTTTTCTTTGGAAGTAGGCTGGGTTGATCGCAAAAGTGACTTGCGATGGCCGAGTGTTCTCTTGGGTTGTTAGAAGTTTTTCTGGATGTCTGCAGGAAGTTAGAATTTTGTCTGTGTCTAGAGATTGAGTTTGGTATCGACTGGATTCCAGGAGTGGTACCGATGGTTCAGCTTAGTAGTAGGATGATTTTTGGAAAATGAGTTTGGTGAAGCAGCTCGGGTTTTTGAGGAACTTCTGAGTTTCTGTTAGGGATCCGTTGAACCATAGTTCTGGGATGTGTTGTTCAGTTTGTGCTTGTGTTCATCATCAGCATTTTTATCTGCTCAGTTAGGGTTGCGCAGTGGAAGCTATTTTAAAGTGGAAACAACTGGATATTGCAGTGATTGGATTAGAGAGTTTCTACAGGAAATTTTTTTAGGATATGAGGCTAGATTGGGAGTGCATTTGTTTTCTTTTTTTTAGATGGGAGAAGTAAGATCTGTTTTCTGATTTGGAATAGAGTTTGTGTTCTGAGTTTTGGTCGATCTAGGAAAGATCATTTTGTTGGATTGTCTTTGGTTCAGTTTGTTTCTAAGGACATCAGCAAGTGTTGAGCTGATCAGGAAAGATGTAGGCAGCACAGGATCGTCCGAAGAGTTTTGTGGATAAGAGACGGGGGAATTTGGATTCCGAAGTCGGAGATTCGATTTTGGATAAGTTTTTGGTTTCAGGATTGAATTGTCAGTTTGGATAACCAGAATTCGTTGTGTTTCACGTATCTCTGAGGGAGTACGTGTAAGATCTATCTTTGATTATAGAACCAGCAGTTCAGGGAATTTCGGTTGTTGAGTCGGACTTGAGTTTGGTCTGATATTTTGATTGGTTTTGTAGATCCGGATGAGTAGAAACCCAGTAGCTTAGTAATATTGATTGTTTGGATTCTATAAAGAGAGTATCCCAATATTTATACTTGGGGAAACTCGAAAAAAATTTATTTAGAATTTTAGCTGGACAATTAGATTTGTAGATTGGATGAATTAGTTGCTATGGTTGCTAGCATATGATTGATATATGCCTGTGTTTAAAAATTAAATCTGTAATTAGATAATTAAATTACATTTGTTTTAATTTCGGGGACGAAATTCTTTTAAGTGGGGAGGAATGTGATATCCCGGAAATTTTGACAATAATAATTTAATAATTTATGTCAAAATTTAATTGATTTGACAATAATGTTAATAAAAAATTTGAATTAAAATTAATAATCTTCTTTAAAATAAATATTTAAACCGATAATCTATCTTTAAAGGCTAATAAATTGTTTTATATTTGTAATGTATACATATCTGTATATATTATAAATAGATAATCTTTGTTTTAAATTTAATATATATAGGCATGTTTTCTTATTCTAATATTTTTGATAAATTAAAAATTGGATTTAATTTGATATTAAGCTATTAAATAAATAACCATATGATTTTAATACTCAAGATAAAACTTAATTATTTTAAATTGATTTTAGCTTAAGTTAAATTTAAATAAAAAGGGTTGTTTTGTTCTTTTTAAATGTAGCTGACAAAATAAGTAATTTATTAAATAAGAGACAAATTCTTTTATGAATTATTTAATTTAATAATGAGTTATATTTAAACTATATTGATAATGTAATATTTTTACAAATGGATTTTTAATATAAGTAAAAATTGTTATCTTAAATTTATTTATATATATATGTGTATTTTGATAGGAAAGCTATGATTTGTAAATTTGAAATAACATCTTTCAAATATGTTTAAAATAAAACGAATCTTAAATATATTAAACACAAATATAAATCAAATGTATGATAATAACATAAGTATAAAAAACAATAAATGAATTAAGCATTGGATAGTTTAAGTCTAAAATAAAAATAGAAGTAAATTTGTAAATTGTTTAAGTATAAAGAGTATATGAATATAAATTAAGAAACAAACCAAAACAAATGACTTAAACAACTTCATAAAAAAAAATAAAGCAAAACCAGGTTTGTAAATATTTGTAACCTGTAAAATAAATAAGCAAGACAAAGAAAAGAAAATAAAGCATAACCAGAAAAAAGTAAAATATGTATATGACCTGTAAGTAATTATAAAGACAAGAACAAAGTAATAAATAAAAATGTCTATATACATGCATAAAGTATGTAAGCAAACCAGTTAAGGAATAAGTCAAAGAAAACATAAACTGGCAAAGTAATCTAGTATGTATAGGCCTGTGAAGTCTTGTATGCTAGAACAAGCTAAGGAATAAGCAAAAAGAAGATAAGGAATGAACAGGCAGTAAGTATATATGTACATATAATATATAAATCAAAACAGGCAAGAACCTTATATAGGAATTTTAGATTATGCTGCTAAGTTAAATATCAACATGTACTAATAAGATAAGGTAAGCTAAGTAGGAAACATAAGGTACATTAACAATAAATGCTTCCAATTCTCAGCAAACAATTCAGTCAATTCGACAAGTATAAAAATCATTTCAGCCTCCTTTTGAAAAATCTGCCTGATAAAAACAAAAAGAAGATAAGCTTATACCCAGTAAACCCCTCCCCTATACAAACTTATCTTTCTACATATACATATCTTCCAATTCATTTTAAACATATCAAACCAGAGAGAAATTATATTGCAAGCCTCTTCATTTTTATACAAACTCAAATATAAACTGAAACCATTATTCAATAATAAGCAAACAAGATGAAATAAACAGGAAGATCAAAGCAAAAATATTTTACAGTTTCAGAAGTTCAAAACAGTTTTCAAAGCTCTGCCTTCATTCTTCGAATCTGTGAGTAACATCACAAATTAAAAGTTTAAATCTAAGATATGGTTGCTTGTTTGATGTTTGTAATATGTATGGTTGGGTATATATATTGTTGGTGATATATTTCTGTATGTATGTGCATAGCTGTTCCCTGTAACATTTTGTTCTTTGCTTCAAGTATCATTTTGATTTAAAAATCATCATCTTTTTACTTACTTACTATTTGGATTTAGGACTTAAAACAAAAGCTGTTTGGGTTAGCATGTTTAAAATTTATAGGTAAGTTAAATATAAACTTGAATAAACCTGGAAACAAAGAAACAACAGAGCAATCTTAAAAACAAGTCAAAATTTAATTGTCATGATTCATGAATTCAGGGATATGAATCTAATACTTAAACCAAGACTTGATTTTTGAAACTAAAACCGTGATTTCTAGTAGAGGAATTCGAGTGCATTTCTGGTTTAACCAGAAATTAGTGTTTTGTGATTTTTCTGGTGATCTTTGTGGTCAGGAGGTCAGGGGTTCTTTTTGGTGGTAGTGTGATGATCAAAGGCTAAGGGAAAAATGTCAGATGAATGATCATAGCTTTGTGGTGACGGCGACGATCAAATTAAGTGTGGAACCCCAGTTTTTAACTAGGTTGAGTTTTTGGTCGGTTCGATTTCCCCAGTTGATCGAGTGCAACATAACTCGAGGGAATGGAAGCATAGAGGTTGGCGAAGGCTTTGCCGGAATTTTAGCAACTCTGGTGGTTGGAGCTACGTGAGCAACGGCGTTTCAGGTTTGAGGTGGTTCCAGTTATGGTGTTCCAGGTTTAAGTTTAAACTCTCGAATTTGATTTCGAGTATGGGATGATGTTCTGGTGATCGTTATTGGGTGCAGTGATGTTTCGTGATGTGTGAAGATCACCGGAGATGGTTGGAGATGATCGGCGACCCAGGACATGTGCACGGTGCACTTCTGATGATGTTGAGTTGAGCAAGGTAGTGGACTCGGGTAATTCTCGAGTCATTTGAGGGTTTTCTCATGTTTTGGTCAGGTTAGACTCGAAGAAGTTGAGAGGGGGTTCTGGTCTTTTGGGTATGTTGCCAGTTTTTAAACCTGTCTGTGTTTTGTATGTTAAAAGGGAATGTAAAATTCTAAGGCCAGATTTAAACAAGATTTAAAGAATCTGTCTATGTTATAAAATCTGGAAATGAAATTTTAAAGCCAAGTTTAATCAAGATTCTAAAATCAAAAATTTAAATATAGGTTCAAACTAACTTTCCATGCTGGTTTTAAAATAATTAAAGTTTAAGGAAAATTCAAAGTGTTTAAACCACTTTGAATGTTTAAGTACATTTTTTAAATAAACTGAATTTAAAATTACTTTCGTTTATGGAAGTAAAGATGTAAACAAAGGTTTAAATCAGGTTTAATTCTGGAATCAAATTAGTTCGAAACCTAGGTTGGAGATAATGAGTTTTAAAATTTTAAATTGTTTTAACAACTTTAAAGCATTTAAAGTATAAGTTAAACGATTTGAATCTAAAAATGGATTTGGTTTGAATTCTTTTTAATTTTTTTTTATAAGATAAGTATTCCTTTAACAGGAGATTTTAAGGGTTTTTAAATTCGTATAAACTTTGTTAAACTAAATGGATAAAAATGACTTGAATTAATTAACTTAGAAATTAAAGTTTAAATTTATTTAAATAAGATATAAGCTATTTATTTAAGGCAAATCAATTGGTAATTAAGAATCATTGATTAAATATGGATTGATTTTTAATTAATGATTAGTAATCAATTAATGAATTAATTAAGGATTAATTAATGAGTTATTAAGACTAATTTAAAATGTAATTGATAATAAATTTTAGTTAATTACTTTAGGAAAAGTAATTAAAGAATTGTAAATAGTTAATGAAGGTCATTAACTAAGATTATGAAATAATCAATTAATGGGATTAATTTTAATAATTAATTAAATTATTTATTTAATATAAGCAATTGTGAATTGTTAAGTATAATTACTTAACGAAAGTAATTAAAGAATTAATTACTCATTGTAATTAATTCAGTTTAATATGAATGTTTAAGTTAATTAATTAAGTTTAAGTAATTTAAATAATTATTTGATGATGTGATAAGTATAATTACTTAGGGAAGTAATTAATGATAATTACTGGATGTAATTAACTGAATATGGTTTAATGATGAAAGTAATTGGAATGTAATTACTTTACATAATTAATCAAGGGATTAATTTAAAGAAATTTAATTAAGAAATAATTAATTTATTTGATGGAGTAATTAAAGGTAGTTAATTACGGAATGGTATTAATCAGGGATGATTAATAATTGTGATTTAATTGAGATTAATTACTTAAAGTAATTGATTTAGAAGGATAATTAATTAAGATGGATTAGAAATCATTAATTAATATAAGTAATGATGTAATTAAAGGATTGATCAATTAAGATCAATTAACCAATAATAAGTAATTAAAGAGAAATTAATTAGTGTAATCAAAGATTTAAGTAATTAATTATAGTTAAACAATTTAATAAGTAATTAGAGGTTAATTTCTGTATTTAGTTAAGGTTAATTAATTTGTGAAATAAATTAAAGGATAATTACTTGGATGTAAGAGTGATTAATTAAATTGAATAATTAGATGATGGGAAATTAATTGATGAACAATTAATTAATAGATATATAAGCAAGATTTAAAATGGTGAAGTAATTAATTTAATTTAATTTAAATTAATTAGAGATGATATAATTAATTTAATTCATTTTAAATTAATTATGGCTGATATGATTGCTTATATATGGATTGATGACATTGTTTACTTTGAATAGATTAAGATCTCAAATATGAGATATATGAATGCTATGTAATAAGTATACCCTGATTTAAGTATGTTACGAGAACGGATTTTGCCCGCTCGAAAATCGACATCCATACCTCATATCGTATTCGAATGCCATAGATTCGATCGTTCAAATCCGATTCGCCGGAGCTTATAACAATCATTAAGTAAACAACACAGCGGAATAAAAGAATAATACATTGATATACAGCTTTGATACAATATCTGATACAACAGATGATCCAATAGATATCAATATACATCAGAGATATGATACAATAAAATAGCAGCGGAAAAGAAAACGATAGATAACATCTAGCAGCGAAACAATTTACTCCAATATAGTCTTCAAAGAAGAACTCCAAAAATAACTGTAAAGGACTCCATTTCCAAGAAGCAATCCAGCAATAGCTCGAACTCCCAACAACGATGCACCTAGATAACCAAGACTGGTGCGATCCAAAGACTGAACTAACTCCAGATAATCTACTAAACCTGACTATCTGAAAAACCCAACTCTAGACTGCTCGTGTAGAAAATAATGAGCACCCAGAGTTTAGGAAAGAAACAATAAACTCCGGATCAGTCGTGGGACTGGTATGAGCAACAAAAACAATTTATCTTTAAAAACATTCAATAAAAGATTTTCAAAGTCAATTCGCAATGCTTTTTAAAAATGAGACTACCATAAGGCCTCTCGCACACACACACAATGCAAACGCAGAATCGGAGGAGATTTCTCCTTATGATAGTCAAAGATGCTTGATACGCATTAAAAAGAACATTTGATATTATTACTAGTGCATAGTGTAGGAAAAATTATTTCGAAAGTAAAGATATAAATCTTAGCCAGCATAGACATTCCGCACTTATGCCTACTATAGCTACCATGTTCAATAGCAGGTTACCGCCACATTCCATGGCAGGTTCTACAACTAATACCGTACAAGATCGTAGTGTTTCTTTAGATTTCCAACGAATGATCAGGCCAAGGAACTTCCCATTGCCACATGAGAATGCCTCTGGATGGACATCCCCGAGAACCAAACCGGATCTCTACCAACACAAGGCCGGGTTACCCCTAACTGAGTAACAACTGACCGAATATGCCATCCCCCGGTCCTTTGGGACCTTTCACCGAGCGCTCGTAATCAATTCACACAATCATAACAAAGTGTTTTCAACATGAGTAAATATCTGGGCTCCATACCATGATACCACCCTTTTCCAGAAGGAAATGCACACATCCTAAAGGGCGCTACCCCTCATAACCTTGCTGCATCTTTCCTGTTTTGACCATTCACGGGGTGTGAGGCTCGACGAAGTCACGTCCACAAAAACATACTTTATACAAAAGCCATGCTTTGGGTCAACAAATGATCATAGAAATGATCACCAAGATAGACGATCAAATAAATGATCCTATCACAAATAATCAACACAATGATCATTTCAGCATCACTCAGCATGTCACATTACCAAATTGGGAATATATTGCTGATAACTTCAACTATATAACCTCTGAGCTCGTACGTCTCAGAGAAGGGTGTTAAGCTAAAAGAATAAATTCTCCGCCACCAACAGAAATATATTTGAAAGAAATCGGCTTTATATCTCAATTTGTAATGTCAGACATACTATCCATACAAGTCTGTTCTGGGTTCGAACAGAACCGAAGGCACTTACAAAGAAGTCCTTGCAATCCGGATATTCACAATCCCGATCGGATTTCCCATCACTTAGGGAGTTTCTATACCGGCGCGACTCGGTGCAGAAACAATCGATAAGTCATCCTATCGCTTTCGCAAATACCCGGTCTTCATCACCGGTCTTCAAATGCTATCCATAACGTCGAATCACATATTCGGAATGGGTTATACGACACAAAGGTCCTTTCCCGGTTAAACCGAATAGTGAGCACGATATTTCAAAAACAAATGGATAATGGGATTTCAATTAAGTCACAACTTAATAATTCAAAATTTTCTTCCAAATGGTTTTAATAAATTACCATTTCAATCTTTAAACAAAAAGATTCATTTTCACAACCTTTAACGGTTTAAACAATTTTCCCATTTTAATCTTTTAAACAAAAGATTCATTCACAGATTTTCCAAATCAATTTTCATTTCAATTTGATTAACTCGTTAAATCTTTAAATCAAAGATTTAACTTATAGCTTCAAAAAAAATTTCATTTCAATTTGATTTAAACAAATCATCAATTTAAATCTGTTAAAAATAAACAGATTTAATTCATAGCTTTCAAAAAGAATTCATTCATAACTTAGGAAAATCATTTTTCTATTCAATCTTGAAATTCCCCTAATTAACTGGAATCTCAGTTCTTATCTAAAAGTGTTTATCATTTGAAAACAACAGTTTTCATTTTGGAAATCTGATTCATTTATACGAGTTGAAATCCTTGGGTTAAATTCAAATTCCCAAAAATAATGCTTAAAAGTGGTTTAATCCCTATATAACCAATAGAACATCTTTAATCCCTAATTTCAAATCATAGAATTCAATTTCAAGTATTGAATTTAAATTTAAATCAAATTATTTAAATTCCAAAACTTAATCAAGTAATTTAAAAATAAATTTTTATTTTGAAATACATTCCAAAGGCTTTTCACATTTATTCCGATTCCATTTCCAAAACATTTGAATTTAAAAATTCAAATTTAAAACTATTTCAAACATCTGTGACTTAAACGATTTCCTCGTGAAATCCATATTTGTGTGTGTATGGTGTGGTCCAGGGGTTATACACAATAGTGCAACAGCATAAATCATCACAAATTTGCAATCACAAAATATCGTTAAGCAGTATATCCCAATAATGCTTATCTATATACACAGATTCACAGATAGAAAATATGAATGCATTATAATAAATAAATTACATTCATCACAGATCATACTGAAACAATTCATAGCACAAAACATAGCATATCAGAGATATCGAACAGTTCAACAATCAATAGAATTCAAATCTCTATAAGTGAACCCAATTATATAATTATCTGATAAATTTAAATCAGATGGGTAATCAGATGGGTCATTAATCTGGTTAATTAACATCAATCAATTCCAAATCATTTGATTAATTGTCCTTTAATCATTTATTTATTTAAATTAATCAACCTTAAATTTGTTATTCTTAATTAATTACAATAATTAATTTATTACGCTATCCTTAAATTAATTATTGCTTAATCACTTGATTAATCAATTTTTTTTATCATTAATTTATATTTGATTAGTAACCCTTAATTTACAAATTAATTATTCCTTACTTAAATTAAACTTTTAATTACTTATTCAAATTAATAAACTATCCATTTTAAATTTTAAATTTTCATTAACTTACAGTAGCATTCATATATATATATTTTTTTTTTCACTTACAAATATATTTGAAACCATTTATTTTAAATTTACTTTTGAACTTCATTCTAAATATTCAAGTTTTAAAATGGATACCAATTGATTTTAAATAAACTTTAAAACTAACTTTTAAAACCTTTAAATTTACAAGTTTAAAGTAATACTTTATTTACTTCAAAATCTGGGAATTTATTTTAGGTTTAAACTTTAAAGTTTATCTTGTTAAAATTCTTCATTTACAAATTTCAAATCTACTTTAAATTCGATTTTTCTTCAAACATTCAATTGCTTTTGAATTACTTAAACCAATTTAAACTTTTAAACTTTATTTATGTTCAAACTAAATTTCAATTCAAACTTGAATTACATTTATATTTTGGTTTGCAACTCAATTCAAAACCTTGATTTATAAGTTTAAAATTTAATTTAGAAATCCTGACCCAGAAAACAAGTTCAGGTTTAAAGACCTGATAACAAAATTTTCCCATGTATTTGTTTAAAATTTGCTTCGAGTAAACTACTCAAATCCCCCGAGTATGCTTCGAGTCAACATACGAGAATTTCCCAGTTTCTTCTTCAACAACGCAACCTACTGCCAAACTCATATCCCAACGTGCACGTGCACGTGTACGCGCACGATCGCCGACGCCGACCATCAACGGCCATCTCTGCAAGTCACAAACCAAACTCGCGACCCATCCAACAATCGAAACATTCCTCACCTCTCTCGCATTAAAAACAAGCTCGAAAGTGAAGCCTGGAACAAACCTGGCAACGCACGTTGGAGCCACCTTTGATCCCTGTCAACGCCTCGTACTCACGACTCCGACCACGAGAATTCACGCAACTCCGGCCATCGATGCGTCTACGACCCAGCTTCCATTTCCCAAACTGTCGCGTCACTCGAACCATCAGAGGGAACGAACGAATCGATTTCATGATCTTACTTAAAACTAGGGTTAGAAATAAAAACTCCTCCCCATCATCGCCACAGTCCCCTTCGCCACCTCCGGCCATTTTTCCTGGCAACCCCGTAGGCTCGTCTACCACCCCCAACAACCCCGACCCCTCTGATCAACGAGACCGACCCCGGCGACTCGAAATGGAAAAATTGAACAAACCCAAACCACTCTCATACCACACCATTTAAAATCATCAAATTAGGTTTAAAAATCATGTTATTGTTTACTGATTCAGCTTGCATAACTGAATTTGAAAATTAAAAGATTCGAAAAAGGACAAATCTTGAGTTAGTTCAGATGGTTTGGGTTTCCAGAGACCATCTTAAGTTGCTTCCATTTTAAATAAATTTTTAAACTTAGATTATGGTGATACAAACATCTTTCGTTTGAATTTGAAGTTCAATCATCAATCAGAAAGGGAGTTAATGTTTTTTTTCCCAACAGTTTGGGTTTTAAACTGGAAACAGATGCAAGTTTAAAACAACAGCCTGTAGATTCTACTTCCAATTTACCCATATACTCAGATGATTATATACGCACAAACACACACACACACATATATATATATATATATATATATATATATATATATATATATAGACACACACACACAACACACACACTTATCCACAGATTCAAACCCCTAAAAAAAAGAATGTTACTCACAGGCATTTCAGTAAACATAGAAAACTGGTTTGAGTTACTCACTTGGTTTTGTTGAAGTGGAGAAGAACAGCATATAAAATCATTCAGATATCCATATGTATACACAGAGAGATACATATGTAACAATATACATAATCCAGATTTCAACTCTATAATCAGGTTCATATGTTTAAGCTTTTAAAAAGGGTGTTACTCACTTGGTTTCCAGGAAATGAATAGGTTTCTTCAATTTGGAAACAGATTTGCATTTTCAAGCTAAAGCTTTTAATTTGATCTTCTGGTCTGAAGTTGATTGTATTGTTATCTAAATTTTGAATCCTTGTTTAAGTATGAAGTAGTATCTACTTCAGATTTTAGCTTCAAGGAACGAGCTGATGAAAATATATAGGAGAGCAAGTTTATAAGTTGATGTATATATAAAAGAGGAGTTGTACAGGTTGATTATTGTTCTATGCAAGGTGATGTTACCTTCTCTTTGTACTATAAGCATGGTTGAAGATGCTTTGTCCAATAATTCTTTCTTCTTTTTATTTATTAATTATGCAGACATTTCTTTTGGTGGCCGAAATCATGCTTCAGTGGCTTGAGATATCTTAGTCCTAGGCTGCAATACTTTAGTATGCTAGAGAATATGGCATTTAATGCTTTGTACATTATGTTCTTACTTAAACATATACTTGCTGTCCTTGCATTCAAAAGTGTATACAGATTTTTCAACTTAGCCTACATATTCTTTTCTTGCCCATGTACTATATTTTTTTCTTTTTTTTTCTTTTTTTTCAAAAAGTTGGACAGGAATATCTTTATTTGGAGGCTGAAGATTTATTAGCATAAATTAGTTGTATCATATTAGATAGACAATGGTGTCTGCAACTCTACTTTTGCTTAGTACTTATATTTATTTGGTTCCATACTTAACTTTTATTTATCTCTATTTATAACTCAAATGTTTATTTTACTTCTATTTTTAGTTTAAATAATTATCATAAATTTTACTTTAAAAATTATTGTTTTATATTTCTCTATATATACACATATATTTTATATAACTCAAATATCATCATTTATAATTTTTAAATCAATTTATTTATTTATTTTACTCTTATTACTTTTGTATTGATTTATTAGTATGAGATTAAGATATATATATATATATATTTACTTTATATTGTTATATCTTATATTTTATTTACTTCCTATTTATTGTCTTGTATTTATTATTATTAAACCATTTATTTGAGATTTAAATTCAAATCGAAATATATATATATACACACACAAGATTTTATAATTTCAAATTGACTCATATATACCCAAATATACATATACATATATATATATATATATTCACGTATATACATATATATACAATATTCAAAAATTTAAATGATTTATATAGAATATATTTGAACTCGAGGAAACTCACATCACTATTTATAATTAATTTTATAAATTTTTATTCAAAATTTCATTTAATTATTAATTTAAATTAAATAAAAATTCAGGATCGTTACAGACTTCCCCCCTTAAAAGAATTTCGTCCTCGAAATTCGCAGGCACGAAAACAATACAGAGATAGACGAAAGATAGAAGAAATATCTTTTCAGATCAAGCTGGATATCAGTTCTGCATTTGGCTCACCAAATCAGAATATCAACAATAGATACAAGAAATTATAATAGAATTTCAAATTTTGGTTTTAAACAAAAATCATTTTGTCGATACAATTCAATTTAGCTTCATCTTTTATTAATCAATTTTAACTCAATTTAAAATTTCTAATTTATTCAAAATTTCTAATTTCTAATTCATTTATTAGAGTTTAAATCGAAAAGCCGATAAGAAATCGATGAAGTACGAAGTAATAATTTTCTACAACGATTCCTAAGGCCACAATCATATCGAAACTTCTTTCTATAGCTGTCACGAATCAATCAAAAGGATTTGGAAACGAATCAAAGAAAATTGATAGAGAAAGTTATTTCCACTGTTGTTACAAAGTTTTGACTAATTATAGTCGTATTTCCCCGTCCTCTATCTCGTTCTCTTCTTGCACTCATACTCACTATTAGTAGATAGTAAGAGAATTTACTGAGGCATTAAAACAGATATCTTAAGGATTACTCATTCTAGGATTTACTTCATCCTATCTCTAATGAGCTACTTAATGTGTTACACTCCTGAGCTAAAGTTCAACCCTTAGCTCTGATACCAAATGTAACGAGAACGGATTTTGCCCGCTCGAAAATCGACATCCATACCTCATATCGTATTCGAATGCCATAGTTCGATCGTTCAAATCCGATTTGCCGGAGCTTATAACAATCATTAAGTAAACAACACAGCGGAATAAAAGAATAATACATTGATATACAGCTTTGATACAATATCTGATACAACAGATGATCCAATAGATATCAATATACATCAGAGATATGATACAATAAAATAGCAGCGGAAAAGAAAACGATAGATAACATCTAGCAGCGAAACAATTTACTCCAATATAGTCTTCAAAGAAGAACTCCAAAAATAACTGTAAAGGACTCCATTTCCAAGAAGCAATCCAGCAATAGCTCGAACTCCCAACAACGATGCACCTAGATAACCAAGACTGGTGCGATCCAAAGACTGAACTAACTCCAGATAATCTACTAAACCTGACTATCTGAAAAACCCAACTCTAGACTGCTCGTGTAGAAAATATTGAGCACCCAGAGTTTAGGAAAGAAACAATAAACTCCGGATCAGTCGTGGGACTGGTATGAGCAACAAAAACAGTTTATCTTTAAAAACATTCAATAAAAGATTTTCAAAGTCAATTCGCAATGCTTTTTAAAAATGAGACTACCATAAGGCCTCCCGCACACACACACAATGCAAACGCAGAATCGGAGGAGATTTCTCCTTATGATAGTCAAAGATGCTTGATAAGCATTAAAAAGAAGATTTGATATTATTACTAGTGCATAGTGTAGGAAAAATTATTTCGAAAGTAAAGATATAAATCTTAGCCAGCATAGACATTCCGCACTTATGCCTACTATAGCTACCATGTTCAATAGCAGGTTACCGCCACATTCCATGGCAGGTTCTACAACTAATACCGTACAAGATCGTAGTGTTTCTTTGGATTTCCAACGAATGATCAGGCCAAGGAACTTCCCATTGCCACATGAGAATGCCTCTGGATGGACATCCCCGAGAACCAAACCGGATCTCTACCAACACAAGGCCGGGTTACCCCTAACTGAGTAACAACTGACCGAATATGCCATCCCCCGGTCCTTTGGGACCTTTCACCGAGCGCTCGTAATCAATTCACACAATCATAACAAAGTGTTTTCAACATGAGTAAATATCTGGGCTCCATACCATGATACCACCCTTTTCCAGAAGGAAATGCACACATCCTAAAGGGCGCTACCCCTCATAACCTTTCCGCATCTTTCCTGTTTTGACCATTCACGGGGTGTGAGGCTCGACGAAGTCACGTCCACAAAAACATACTTTATACAAAAGCCATGCTTTGGGTCAACAAATGATCATAGAAATGATCACCAAGATAGACGATCAAATAAATGATCCTATCACAAATAATCAACACAATGATCATTTCAGCATCACTCAGCATGTCACATTACCAAATTGGGAATATATTGCTGATAACTTCAACTATATAACCTCTGAGCTCGTACGTCTCAGAGAAGGGTGTTAAGCTAAAAGAATAAATTCTCCGCCACCAACAGAAATATATTTGAAAGAAATCGGCTTTATATCTCAATTTGTAATGTCAGACATACTATCCATACAAGTCTGTTCTGGGTTCGAACAGAACCGAAGGCACTCACAAAGAAGTCCTTGCAATCCGGATATTCACAATCCCGATCGGATTTCCCATCACTTAGGGAGTTTCTATACCGGCGCGACTCGGTGCAGAAACAATCGATAAGTCATCCTATCGCTTTCGCAAATACCCGGTCTTCATCACCGGTCTTCAAATGCTATCCATAACGTCGAATCACATATTCGGAATGGGTTATACGACACAAAGGTCCTTTCCCGGTTAAACCGAATAGTGAGCACGATATTTCAAAAACAAATGGATAATGGGATTTCAATTAAGTCACAACTTAATAATTCAAAATTTTCTTCCAAATGGTTTTAATAAATTACCATTTCAATCTTTAAACAAAAAGATTCATTTTCACAACCTTTAACGGTTTAAACAATTTTCCCATTTTAATCTTTTAAACAAAAGATTCATTCACAGATTTTCCAAATCAATTTTCATTTCAATTTGATTAACTCGTTAAATCTTTAAATCAAAGATTTAACTTATAGCTTCAAAACAAATTTCATTTCAATTTGATTTAAACAAATCATCAATTTAAATCTGTTAAAAATAAACAGATTTAATTCATAGCTTTCAAAAAGAATTCATTCATAACTTAGGAAAATCATTTTTCTATTCAATCTTGAAATTCCCCTAATTAACTGGAATCTCAGTTCTTATCTAAAAGTGTTTATCATTTGAAAACAACAGTTTTCATTTTGGAAATCTGATTCATTTATACGAGTTGAAATCCTTGGGTTAAATTCAAATTCCCAAAAATAATGCTTAAAAGTGGTTTAATCCCTATATAACCAATAGAACATCTTTAATCCCTAATTTCAAATCATAGAATTCAATTTCAAGTATTGAATTTAAATTTAAATCAAATTATTTAAATTCCAAAACTTAATCAAGTAATTTAAAAATAAATTTTTATTTTGAAATACATTCCAAAGGCTTTTCACATTTATTCCGATTCCATTTCCAAAACATTTGAATTTAAAAATTCAAATTTAAAACTATTTCAAACATCTGTGACTTAAACGATTTCCTCGTGAAATCCATATTTGTGTGTGTATGGTGTGGTCCAGGGGTTATACACAATAGTGCAACAGCATAAATCATCACAAATTTGCAATCACAAAATATCGTTAAGCAGTATATCCCAATAATGCTTATCTATATACACAGATTCACAGATAGAAAATATGAATGCATTATAATAAATAAATTACATTCATCACAGATCATACTGAAACAATTCATAGCACAAAACATAGCATATCAGAGATATCGAACAGTTCAACAATCAATAGAATTCAAATCTCTATAAGTGAACCCAATTATATAATTATCTGATAAATTTAAATCAGATGGGTAATCAGATGGGTCATTAATCTGGTTAATTAACATCAATCAATTCCAAATCATTTGATTAATTGTCCTTTAATCATTTATTTATTTAAATTAATCAACCTTAAATTTGTTATTCTTAATTAATTACAATAATTAATTTATTACGCTATCCTTAAATTAATTATTGCTTAATCACTTGATTAATCAATTTTTTTTATCATTAATTTATATTTGATTAGTAACCCTTAATTTACAAATTAATTATTCCTTACTTAAATTAAACTTTTAATTACTTATTCAAATTAATAAACTATCCATTTTAATTTTTAAATTTTCATTAACTTACAGTAGCATTCATATATATATATATATATATATATTTTCACTTACAAATATATTTGAAACCATTTATTTTAAATTTACTTTTGAACTTCATTCTAAATATTCAAGTTTTAAAATGGATACCAATTGATTTTAAATAAACTTTAAAACTAACTTTTAAAACCTTTAAATTTACAAGTTTAAAGTAATACTTTATTTACTTCAAAATCTGGGAATTTATTTTAGGTTTAAACTTTAAAGTTTATCTTGTTAAAATTCTTCATTTACAAATTTCAAATCTACTTTAAATTCGATTTTTCTTCAAACATTCAATTGCTTTTGAATTACTTAAACCAATTTAAACTTTTAAACTTTATTTATGTTCAAACTAAATTTCAATTCAAACTTGAATTACATTTATATTTTGGTTTGCAACTCAATTCAAAACCTTGATTTATAAGTTTAAAATTTAATTTAGAAATCCTGACCCAGAAAACAAGTTCAGGTTTAAAGACCTGATAACAAAATTTTCCCATGTATTTGTTTAAAATTTGCTTCGAGTAAACTACTCAAATCCCCTGAGTATGCTTCGAGTCAACATACGAGAATTTCCCAGTTTCTTCTTCAACAACGCAACCCACTGCCAAACTCATATCCCAACGTGCACGTGCACGTGTACGCGCACGATCGCCGACGCCGACCATCAACGGCCATCTCTGCAAGTCACAAACCAAACTCGCGACCCATCCAACAATCGAAACATTCCTCACCTCTCTCGCATTAAAAACAAGCTCGAAAGTGAAGCCTGGAACGAACCTGGCAACGCACGTTGGAGCCACCTTTGATCCCTGTCAACGCCTCGTACTCACGACTCCGACCACGAGAATTCACGCAACTCCGGCCATCGATGCGTCTACGACCCAGCTTCCATTTCCCAAACTGTCGCGTCACTCGAACCATCAGAGGGAACGAACGAATCGATTTCATGATCTTACTTAAAACTAGGGTTAGAAATAAAAACTCCTCCCCATCATCGCCACAGTCCCCTTCGCCACCTCCGGCCATTTTTCCTGGCAACCCCGTAGGCTCGTCTACCACCCCCAACAACCCCGACCCCTCTGATCAACGAGACCGACCCCGGCGACTCGAAATGGAAAAATTGAACAAACCCAAACCACTCTCATACCACACCATTTAAAATCATCAAATTAGGTTTAAAAATCATGTTATTGTTTACTGATTCAGCTTGCATAACTGAATTTGAAAATTAAAAGATTCGAAAAAGGACAAATCTTGAGTTAGTTCAGATGGTTTGGGTTTCCAGAGACCATCTTAAGTTGCTTCCATTTTAAATAAATTTTTAAACTTAGATTATGGTGATACAAACATCTTTCGTTTGAATTTGAAGTTCAATCATCAATCAGAAAGGGAGTTAATGTTTTTTTTCCAACAGTTTGGGTTTTAAACTGGAAACAGATGCAAGTTTAAAACAACAGCCTGTAGATTCTACTTCCAATTTACCCATATACTCAGATGATTATATACGCACAAACATACATACATACATACATACATACATACATATATATATATATATATATATATATATATATATATATATATATATATATATAGACACACACACACAACACACACACTTATCCATAGATTCAAACCCCTAAAAAAAAGAATGTTACTCACAGGCATTTCAGTAAACATAGAAAACTGGTTTGAGTTACTCACTTGGTTTTGTTGAAGTGGAGAAGAACAGCATATAAAATCATTCAGATATCCATATGTATACACAGAGAGATACATATGTAACAATATACATAATCCAGATTTCAACTCTATAATCAGGTTCATATGTTTAAGCTTTTAAAAAGGGTGTTACTCACTTGGTTTCCAGGAAATGAATAGGTTTCTTCAATTTGGAAACAGATTTGCATTTTCAAGCTAAAGCTTTTAATTTGATCTTCTGGTCTGAAGTTGATTGTATTGTTATCTAAATTTTGAATCCTTGTTTAAGTATGAAGTAGTATCTACTTCAGATTTTAGCTTCAAGGAACGAGCTGATGAAAATATATAGGAGAGCAAGTTTATAAGTTGATGTATATATAAAAGAGGAGTTGTACAGGTTGATTATTGTTCTATGCAAGGTGATGTTACCTTCTCTTTGTACTATAAGCATGGTTGAAGATGCTTTGTCCAATAATTCTTTCTTCTTTTTATTTATTAATTATGCAGACATTTCTTTTGGTGGCCGAAATCATGCTTCAGTGGCTTGAGATATCTTAGTCCTAGGCTGCAATACTTTAGTATGCTAGAGAATATGGCATTTAATGCTTTGTACATTATGTTCTTACTTAAACATATACTTGCTGTCCTTGCATTCAAAAGTGTATACAGATTTTTCAACTTAGCCTACATATTCTTTTCTTGCCCACGTACTATATTTTTTTCTTTTTTTTTCTTTTTTTTCAAAAAGTTGGACAGGAATATCTTTATTTGGAGGCTGAAGATTTATTAGCATAAATTAGTTGTATCATATTAGATAGACAATGGTGGCTGCAACTCTACTTTTGCTTAGTACTTATATTTATTTGGTTCCATACTTAACTTTTATTTATCTCTATTTATAACTCAAATGTTTATTTTACTTCTATTTTTAGTTTAAATAATTATCATAAATTTTACTTTAAAAATTATTGTTTTATATTTCTCTATATACACACATATATTTTATATAACTCAAATATCATCATTTATAATTTTTAAATCAATTTATTTATTTATTTTACTCTTATTACTTTTGTATTGATTTATTAATATGAGATTAAGATATATATATACATATATATATATATATATTTACTTTATATTGTTATATCTTATATTTTATTTACTTCCTATTTATTGTCTTGTATTTATTATTATTAAACCATTTATTTGAGATTTAAATTCAAATCAAAATATATATATATATACACACCAGATTTTATAATTTCAAATTGACTCATATATACCCAAATATACATATACATATATATATATATATTCACATATATACATATATATACAATATTCAAAAATTTAAATGATTTATATAGAATATATTTGAACTCGGGGAAACTCACATCACTATTTATAATTAATTTTATAAATTTTTATTCAAAATTTCATTTAATTATTAATTTAAATTAAATAAAAATCCAGGATCGTTACAAAGTATGATGATAATAAGGATTATCTGTTGTGATAGATTATCTGTTGATGTTGATTATCTATTATGATATTGTGAATTATCTATCTGTGTGTATATGGATAATTGAACTGAATTGTTTTTAAACTTTAAAACAACTTGGCCTTAAAAGATACGTTTTGGATTTCGATGAGACCGGGATCGGGTTTGCTACATTACAACGTGATAGGGGGTTCTCGCTTTGCGTTAGGTGGGGAACGAGAGACTCTTACCCCTACATGCCACCGGGGGTAGTATAAGGCCTTGTGGGGTTGGTTGCGAGTCGAGAGGCTGGCCGTAAAAGCAAGCCCGAGGTATCACTGTGAGCCACAACGGGGCTGGGATGGTTGAAAAGCCTACCGGTCGTGAGCCATTGCTGATGGTTGAAAAGCCTAGGACGTCACAGTTGGTATCAGAGCGCTAGGTTGAGTAAATACCTAGGCTCTTGAGTGATTTATGTCTTGAGAGAGCGTATTTTAATTTTAATATATAAATATATTTATATTTATTTCTACATATTTGTTGGGTTACCAGTCCGGGTTTTCCAATATAAGTTATAAAGGTGGATAGGGTAGTGGTGTGTGTAACACGACTACCAATGGTTGGAGTTTGAATATTTGAGGTTGGAAGTGTATCTATCAAGACTGTAGACCTATTACCGTCTCCAGTGAGCTTTGGGTGGTGTAAGGATTTCATCAATCTTCGAAGGAGACCTGTTAAGGTTCGGAGTTCATTTTTGAAGCGAAGTTTGGATGAGCTAGAGTTTGGACCCGTCGGTTTGGCATGAGCAAGTCCGGATATCTTGTTACCTCAGGATGTAGTAGCTGTGTGATGAGACATAGTGACTATGGATGTCTCCGAAGATGTTTCTTTGGAACAAGTTAGGAAGTGTGTCTGCTTCGGTGTTGTGGTAGTGTTAAGCAGGGTGTTTGTATCTGGGTTGTGGTCCGAGTTTCTCGAAGAGCTCTGGATTAGGAATTTCTTGGCATTGGTGTGTTGGCAAGGAAGTTTTTGACTTCTGCATCAGCAGTGGAGTTCAGAAGCAGCAGTGTGGTTCCGTTTCTTTGGTGGATTGGCTAGATAAGTGTAGGCTGTTCTGTTTGGTAAAGAGAGAGAGCAGTTTTTCTTTGGAAGTAGGCTGGGTTGATCGCAAAAGTGACTTGCGATGGCCGACTGTTCTCTTGGGTTGTTAGAAGTTTTTCTGGATGTCTGCAGGAAGTTAGAATTTTGTCCGTGTCTAGAGATTGAGTTTGGTATCGACTGGATTCCAGGAGTGGTACCGATGGTTCAGCTTAGTAGTAGGATGATTTTTGGAAAATGAGTTTGGTGAAGCAGCTCGGGTTTTTGAGGAACTTCTGAGTTTCTGTTAGGGATCCGTTGAACCATAGTTCTGGGATGTGTTGTTCAGTTTGTGCTTGTGTTCATCATCAGCATTTTTATCTGCTCAGTCAGGGTTGCGCAGTGGAAGCTATTTTAAAGTGGAAACAACTGGATATTGCAGTGATTGGATTAGAGAGTTTCTACAGGAAATTTTTTTAGGATATGAGGCTAGATTGGGAGTGCATTTGTTTTCTTTTTTTTAGATGGGAGAAGTAAGATCTGTTTTCTGATTTGGAATAGAGTTTGTGTTCTGAGTTTTGGTCGATCTAGGAAAGATCATTTTGTTAGATTGTCTTTGGTTCAGTTTGTTTCTAAGGACATCAGCAAGTGTTGAGCTGATCAGGAAAGATGTAGGCAGCACAGGATCGTCCGAAGAGTTTTGTGGATAAGAGACGGGGGAATTTGGATTCCGAAGTCGGAGATTCGATTTTGGATAAGTTTTTGGTTTCAGGATTGAATTGTCAGTTTGGATAACCAGAATTCGTTGTGTTTCACGTATCTCTGAGGGAGTACGTGTAAGATCTATCTTTGATTATAGAACCAGCAGTTCAGGGAATTTCGGTTGTTGAGTCGGACTTGAGTTTGGTCTGATATTTTGATTGGTTTTGTAGATCCGGATGAGTAGAAACCCAGTAGCTTAGTAATATTGATTGTTTGGATTCTATAAAGAGAGTATCCCAATATTTATACTTGGGGAAACTCGAAAAAAATTTATTTAGAATTTTAGCTGGACAATTAGATTTGTAGATTGGATGAATTAGTTGCTATGGTTGCTAGCATATGATTGATATATGCCTGTGTTTAAAAATTAAATCTGTAATTAGATAATTAAATTACCTTTGTTTTAATTTCGGGGACGAAATTCTTTTAAGTGGGGAGGAATGTGATATCCCGGAAATTTTGACAATAACAATTTAATAATTTATGTCAAAATTTAATTGATTTGACAATAATGTTAATAAAAAATTTGAATTAAAATTAATAATCTTCTTTAAAATAAATATTTAAACCGATAATCTATCTTTAAAGGCTAATAAATTGTTTTATATTTGTAATGTATACATATCTGTATATATTATAAATAGATAATCTTTGTTTTAAATTTAATATATATAGGCATGTTTTCTTATTCTAATATTTTTGATAAATTAAAAATTGGATTTAATTTGATATTAAGCTATTAAATAAATAACCATATGATTTTAATACTCAGGATAAAACTTAATTATTTTAAATTGATTTTAGCTTAAGTTAAATTTAAATAAAAAGGGTTGTTTTGTTCTTTTTAAATGTAGCTGACAAAATAAGTAATTTATTAAATAAGAGACAAATTCTTTTATGAATTATTTTAATTTAATAATGAGTTATATTTAAACTATATTGATAATGTAATATTTTTACAAATGGATTTTTAATATAAGTAAAAATTGTTATCTTAAATTTATTTATATATATATATGTGTATTTTGATAGGAAAGCTATGATTTGTAAATTTGAAATAACATTTTTCAAATATGTTTAAAATAAAACAAATCTTAAATATATTAAACACAAATATAAATCAAATGTATGATAATAACATAAGTATAAAAAACAATAAATGAATTAAGCATTGGATAGTTTAAGTCTAAAATAAAAATAGAAGTAAATTTGTAAATTGTTTAAGTATAAAGAGTATATGAATATAAATTAAGAAACAAACCAAAACAAATGACTTAAACAACTTCATAAAAATAAATAAAGGAAAACCAGGTTTGTAAATATTTGTAACCTGTAAAATAAATAAGCAAGACAAAGAAAAGAAAATAAAGCATAACCAGAAAAAAGTAAAATATGTATATGACCTGTAAGTAATTATAAAGACAACAACAAAGTAATAAATAAAAATGTCTATATACATGCATAAAGTATGTAAGCAAACCAGTTAAGGAATAAGTCAAAGAAAGCATAAACTGGCAAAGTAATCTAGTATGTATAGGCCTGTGAAGTCTTGTATGCTAGAAGAAGCTAAGGAATAAGCAAAAAGAAGATAAGGAATGAACATGCAGTAAGTATATATGTACATATAATATATAAATCAAAACAGGCAAGAATCTTATATAGGAAGTTTAGATTATGCTGCTAAGTTAAGTATCAACATGTACTAATAAGATAATGTAAGCTAAGTAGGAAACATAAGGTACATTAACAATAAATGCTTCCAATTCTCAGCAAACAATTCAGTCAATTCGACAAGTATAAAAATCATTTCAGCCTCCTTTTGAAAAATCTGCCTGATAAAAACAAAAAGAAGATAAGCTTAGACCCAGTAAACCCCTCCCCTATACAAACTTATCTTTCTATATATACATATCTTCCAATTCATTCTAAACATATAAAACCAGAGAGAAATTATATTGCAAGCCTCTTCATTTTTATACAAACTCAAATATAAACTAAAACCATTATTCAATAATAAGGAAACAAGATGAAATAAATAGGAGGATCAAAGCAAAAATATTTTACAGTTTCAGAAGTTCAAAACAGTTTTCAAAGCTCTGCCTTCATTCTTCGAATCTGTGAGTAACATCACAAATTAAAAGTTTAAATTTAAGATATGTTTGCTTGTTTGATGTCTGTAATATGTATGGTCGGGTATATATATTGTTGGTGATATATTTCTGTATGTATGTGCATAGCTGTTCCCTGTAACATTTTGTTCTTTGCTTCAAGTAGCAGTTTGATTTAAAAATCATCATCTTTTTACTTACTTACTATTTGGATTTAGGACTTAAAACAAAAGCTGTTTGGGTTAGCATGTTTAAAATTTATAGGTAAGTTAAATATAAACTTGAATAAACCTGGAAACAAAGAAACAACAGAGCAATCTTAAAAACAAGTCAAAATTTAATTGTCATGATTCATGAATTCAGGGATATGAATCTAATACTTAAACCAAGACTTGATTTTTGAAACTAAAACCGTGATTTTTAGTAGAGGAATTTGAGTGCATTTCTGGTTTAACCAGAAATTAGTATTTGTGATTTTTCTGGTGATCTTTATGGTCAGGAGGTTAGGGGTTCTTTTTGGTGGTAGTCTGATGATCAGAGGCTAAGGGAAAAATGCCAGATGAATGATCATAGCTTTGTGGTGACGACGGTGATCAAATTAAGTGTGGAACCCCAGTTTTTAACTAGGTTGAGTTTTTGGTCGGTTCGATTTCCCCAGTTGATCGAGTGCAACATAACTCGAGGGAATGGAAGCATAGAGGTTGGCGAAGGCTTTGCCGGAATTTTAGCAACTCTAGTGGTTGGAGCTACGTGAACAATGGCGTTTCAGGTTTGAGGTGGTTCCAGTTATGGTGTTCCAGGTTTAAGTTTAAACTCTCGAATTTGATTTCGAGTATGGGATGATGTTCTGGTGATCGTTATTGGGTGCAATGATGTTTCTGATGTGTGAAGATCACCGGAGATGGTTGGAGATGATCGGCGACCCAGGACATGTGCACGGTGCACTTCTGATGATGTTGGGTTGAGCAGGGTAGTGGACTCGGGTAATTCTCGAGTCATTTGAGGGTTTTCTCGTGTTTTGGTCAGGTTGGACTCCAAGAAGTTGAGAGGGGGTTATGGTCTTTTGGGTATGTTGCCAGTTTTTAAACCTGTCCGTGTTTTGTATATTAAAAGGGAATGTAAAATTCTAAGGCCAGATTTAAACAAGATTTAAAGAATCTGTCTATGTTTTAAAATCTGGAAATGAAATTTTAAATCCAAGTTTAATCAAGATTTTAAAATCAAAAATTTAAATATGGGTTCAAACTAACTTTCCATACTGGTTTTAAATAATTAAAGTTTAAGGAAAATTCAAAGTGTTTAAACCACTTTGAATGTTTAAGTAAATTTTTTAAATAAACTGAATTTAAAATTACTTTTGTTTGTGGAAGTAAAGATTTAAACAAAGGTTTAAATCAGGTTTAATTCTGGAATCAAATTAGTTCGAAACCTAGGTTGGAGAAAATGAGTTTTAAAATTTTAAATTGTTTTAACAACTTTAAAGCATTTAAAGTATAAGTTAAACGATTTGAATCTAAAAAAGGATTTGGTTTGAATTCTTTTTTAATTTTTTTTATAAGATATGTATTCCTTTAACAGGAGATTTTAAGGGTTTTTAAATTCATATAAACTTTGTTAAACTAAATGGATAATAAATGAATTGAATTAATTAACTTAGAAATTAAGAGTTTAAATTTATTTAAATAAGGTATAAGTTAACTAATTTAAGGTAAATCAATTGGTAATTAAGAATCATTGGTTAAATATGGATTGATTTTTAATTAATGATTAGTAATCAATTAATGAATTAATTAAGGATTAGTTAATGAGTTATTAAGACTAATTTAAAATGTAATTGATAATAAATTTTAGTTAATTACTTTAGGAAAAGTAATTAAAGAATTGTAAATAGTTAATGAAGGTCATTAACTAAGATTATGAAATGATCAATTAATGGGATTAATTTTAATAATTAATTAAATTATTTATTTAAGATAAGCAATTGTGAATTGTTAAGTATAATTACTTAACGAAAGTAATTAAGGAATTAATTACTCATTGTAATTAATTCAGTTTAATATGAATTGTTTAAGTTAATTAATTTAGTTTAATTAATTTAAATAATTATTTGACAATGTGATACGTATAATTACTTAGGGAAGTAATTAATGATAATTACTAGATGTAATTAACTGAATATGGTTTAATGATGAAAGTAATTGGAATGTAATTACTTTACATAATTATTCAAGGGATTAATTTAAAGAAATTTAATTAAGAAATAATTAATTTATTTGTTGGAGTAATTAAAGGTAGTTAATCACGGAATGGTATTAATCAGGGATGATTAATAACTGTGATTTAATTGAGATTAATTACTTAAAGTAATTGATTTAGAAGGATAATTAATTAAGATGGATTAGAAATCATTAATTAATATAAGTAATGATGTTATTAAAGGATTGATCAATTAAGATCAATTAACCAATAATAAGTAATTAAAGAGAAATTAATTAGTGCAATTAAAGATTTAAGTAATTAATTATAGTTAAATAATTTAATAAGTAATTAGAGGTTAATTTCTGTATTTAGTTAAGGTTAATTAATTTGTGAAATAAGTTAAAGGATAATTACTTGGATGTAAGAGTGATTAATTAAATTGAATAATTAGATGATGAGAAATTAATTGATGAACAATTAATTAATAGATATATAAGCAAGATTTAAAATGGTGAAGTAATTAATTTAATTTGCTTTAAATTAATTAGAGATGATATAATTAATTTAATTCGTTTTAAATTAATTATAGCTGATATGATTGCTTATATATGGATTGATGATATTGTTTACTTTGAATATATTAAGATCTCAAATATGAGATATATGAATGCTATGTAATAAGTATACCCTACTTTAAGTATGATGATAATAAGGATTATCTGTTGTGATAGATTATCTGTTGATGTTGATTATCTATTATGATATTGTGAATTATCTATCTGTGTGTATATGGATAATTGAACTGAATTGTTTTAAACTTTAAAACAACTTGGCCTTAAAAGATACGTTTTGGATTTCGATGAGACCGGGATCAGGTTTTCCATATTTGGAAGTCCAAAAACCACATCGATCCAAATTAACGATAGGTCGTGAATCTGAAGGGAAGATGAAGATTCATAATGCAAGGGTTATCATCGTTAACTCTGAGAGTGATTCCAAAATGAGTGTAACGAGATAATGCCTTCGGTTTCGTTCGAACCCGAAACGAACTTGTATGGATTGAATGCTTTCAAAACATCGTCAGGTGGGCGATAAGCATCCTAACAGATGTGTTCTCTAAAGGTAATCGTAGCCTCAAGCCTCATCAACCGGGAATGGCAAAAACAGGGGAGGTGCGGCAAGGTTAGGTGGGTCATGCCCAAGCAGGACAAGATTTTCCCCTGTCTAGATGTCTCTTTTTATTCGGCTGTGTGGACAGTTGTGAGCTCCAACTGTCGGGGTTGTCTTGTTCGGGACTGTTCAGTAAGGAATGGTTCCGGCCTTGTGTTGTAGGGGAGCGGGCGTACTCCTCGGTACGTTGATCTAGGCCACGTATTGTGACGGGCAGTACCCAGTAGCCCTGCCATTGTATGGAATCCACAATCCAATAAGTGCCAACGGTTTTGATTGTATTACCCACTTTTGTGGCTAGTAGCAGGAATTTAATAATGTTACAATTTCGGCTATTTCATATTTACTTGAAAACCCTAGACACTATTATAATATCACAGAATTTCCTATTAAATGATTTGGTTAGCATAAGGTAAAAACTTACCATATTTATTTGTGGGAAGTCTTACGTGATACCTTTTGTTTTCAAATGTTTTTCAAAGTTAAGCAACTTTAACCTGTTACTCATACCAGACCCATGTATGACTCGGAGTTTATTTTTGTTTTTCCATAAACTCTCGGGTACTCAAATTTTTACGAGTAGCCAAGGGATTCAGGTTAGCTTTGATGAATTCTGGAGGAACAATGGAGCAGGAGGCTTCTGCGTTGTAGAGTACATATAGTGTTCTGCTGTGTTGGTATCTCTATGTTGTATTTTGTATTGAATTGTATAACTATACAGGTGTTTATAACTGTCTAGTATATGATGTGTTATCTGTGTAACTCTGATTGATGTTGTATAGTATGTAATACTTATGTGATTAATATAATTTATTCATTCCGCTGTGAGATTATGATGTTGTTGTTCTTTCCTCTCTATCTCTTCTATTTTCTCATCCCTTTCTTTCTTCAAGATGAAACGGATTTCTGTGGTCAGAAATCCGGGTCGTCACAGATTTAAACTTTTCACCAAAATTTCAAAATTTTCAAATCCTTTCAAATTCTTCCAAATAATTCTCTGGAATTCTCTCTCAAATTATAAATCACTTTTACAATTTATATTTACAAATCCCATTTGTACATGGATTTTATTTCTCAACTTCTGATTATGATTTCAATTTTTTATTCAATAATTAATGATAACAATTTTAATATTATCACTCCCTAACATCCAAGCAACCATATACTATAATAATTTACAGAAAATTATCTCTTTTATATACAAAAATAGTTTGGGTAAAATTATTTCATATACCCGACTTTAAAACAATACTATGTCGGTTTATCTTGTTTAAGAGTTTAGAAACCCCTATCGATATAGCTGGCCAAACTGCACCGACCATAATCTATAAACAATCAACCGATAAGCCAACACTATGTAAAACAATTTTATATTTACTAATGAATACGCGCTCATATCTATTATTACACTCAAACTCATTTTAGAGTACTACTGACTCTATCTCTAATAAGTAATCCCCACCAGAGCCAAGGTTGTCGCTAAACCAAATGCTCTGATACCACAGCGTAACGACCCAATTTTTTGACGCCCGAAAGTCGACATCAATACGTCCACTATATCCAATGCCGCACAGTCGAATGCCGAAAAACCGAACCGTTAGGGTTTAAGAAGAAGAAGATAGAAGAAAAAACAGAAACAACAACAGAATCTCACATTTCGCAACGGAACAAATATAATAGATAAATGAATAATCTTTAAAACAAAAGCACCATATCAGTTTATACATCACATTATCAGAGTTTACAACGACACTAGTCAACACTAGGCATTTACAACAACTAATCCATATTAAAACTGAACTTGCAGCAATCCCAACGCAGTGGATAATGCATAGTATAATGATACATCTCGCCTTCCAGCTTCAACTCCTGATTTCCACATCATACTTCTAGACATCGCTCAAGAAATGATAACCTGACTCTAGGCTGCCCGTGTGGAATATTATGGGCACCCACAGTTTAGAAGGAGAACAATAAACGTCAGGTCAGTCATGGGACTAGTGTGAGATCTTAAAAATAGTTATTTTCACAAAGAAAATAAAACGAAATCCACTATGCTTTTGAGAAATGAAACTACCATTAGGACTCCCCGCACACACACAATGCAAGCGCACAATTGGAGGAGATTTCTCCTTATGATAGTCAAATATGCTTCATACGAAAAATCTTTCTTTTTTTGATATTATCATTAGTGCATAGTGTAGAAAACATTTTGAAAGTATAATATTAATCTTAGCCAGCATACAACCATTATTGTATGCCTACTATAGCTACCATGTTCAATAGCAGGTTACCGCCATATTCCATGGCAGGTTATACAACTAAAACGCACAGGGCGCGTATTGTTTCTTTGGATTTCCAACAAATGATCAGGCTAAGGAACTTCCTACTCCCAATGGGTACGCCTCTGGAGGGACACCCCGAGAACCTAACCGGATCTCTTCCAACACAAGGTAGGGTTACCTCTGTAACTAGGTAACTATTACACGAGAATGTCAACCTCCGGTTGTTTGCGACCTTTATCCGAGGATCCTCAACCACACAGCAACAACCACAAAGTATAATAAATTTGCAGCAACCATATAAGTTAAGTATGTAGGCTCCATACCATGATACAACCCTTTTCCAGATGGAAATGACATAACCTCAGGGGGCGCTACCCCCAAATAACCTTGCGGCATCCTTCCTATTTCGACCATTTCTGGGTTGTGAGGTCCGACAAGGTCTCGTCCACAAAGCTACACTTTTTACAAAGCCATGCTTCGATCAACAAATGATCAGCAGCACTTCGTATGCCACATTACCAATTTGGGAATGTATTACTAGTAACCATCAACTACATAACCTCTGAGCTCGTACGTCTCAGAGAAGGGTGTTAAGCTAAGAGAATAAATTCTCCGCCACCAACAGAAATGTATTTGATAGAAACCAGCTTTACATCTCAAAGTGTAACGTCAGATACACATCCATACATGTCCGTTCCGGGATCGAATGGAACCGAAGTCACTTCAAAGAAGCCATTGCAAATCTGGATATTCACTAATCACATCCGGAATCCCCATCATAAAGGGTGATAAAATCTCTATACCAGATCAACCCGGTGCAGAGACATTCGACAGGTAATCCTTTCGCTTTCGAAAATACCCAGTCTTCAACACCATCTTCGATGCAATCCCATTTTTCGTTGTATCGTTATTCAAAATTGGTTTTATGGCACAAAGTCCTTTCCCGGCTAATCCGAATAACGAGCGCTTATTTTTTTTAAAATAAGTGTTACATTCAGATTCAAATAAATCACAATAATTTCCACTTTGATCTTTTAAATAAAAGATCCATCACAAAGATTCGATGTGGTTTTCGAATATCCGTTTGGAATTCGACCCCTGGTCGCATCAAAATTCAAATGCCGTTTAAAGTTCAATATTGATAGTCGGTTATTTAACTATCAATCAACATTCACAACAATCACTTGATTTTAAATAATTTTCCCCCAATTATTATTTTCAAAATATCTTCGCAAGATATAATTTTAACACTTCAACGATTTGAAAACAAATTTCAACTCACTTTTCACCTTTCAATCTTTTGAAAACAAATTTCAAATCACTTCCCTCACTTGGAATAAATTTCCAAATATTTATTTAATTCCACTGAAAATTTGTCGAGTTCAAATACTTCAAAATAATTTAAATTACTTATCCAAAATATATACTTCGAAACAATCGGAATAAAAAAAACTATCTTAAAACACTTTATTTTAAAACATTAGTTATGAAAATATTATACTAATATCTCATATAAAAATTCAAGTCCAAACTAATTTTAAAATAAATTTAGTAGATGTGGTATAAATATTTAAATATCCATTTCCTAAACCAATTGTCAATTAAACCTTTAAATAATCACTTCTATAATAAATTAAAATAAATCTTTACTTTAAAGATTTTCAAAATAACCTAAGAAAATAATTTCTCCAAAATATTCTTTGCTTAAAACCATCTTTCAACTTCAATTTATATTTATAAACTATATTGAAAACATACTCGGCTTTTCAGGGAATGTACACTTTTCTTTCTAAAATGTTTCATTCAAATCAATTTATAAATCTTTCTGGAATTTTTTAAAATTTACATTCCAACTTCGTAAATTCCTTTCTAAACTTTTAAAATAAAACAATACCTATTCTTCAAAAAATTTCCCTTTCTTTTATAAAATTCCCATTATGAATTTAAATTTCCAAATATCCACCGATATACGATTTTCAAATCGTTTTCCAAATATTCACTTTCAAACACCAAATCCATATTCCAAAAATTTATTTCAGACACTAATTCAAATTTCAAATTGATTTCCCAAAGATTCATATTTAAACACCAAATTAATTTCCAAAATGATTTCCAAAATCATTTCAAACACCAAATCAATTTTCAATTTTGATTTCTAAATTTATTTCCTTTTAAAATAAATACCTTTATCTCTTCCAAATTACTTAAAATCCGAATATTAAATAAATTCTTCAACTACTAAACAATATTACTTAAACCCATTTATTAAATTCGTTCCTTCAATTTGGAATTTATTTAATAGGTTTTCAAAAATAAAACCTTATCCATTTAAAATTCCCTCTTTTAAATTTATCCAATTCTCAAAAAAATAAATCTTACTATAAACTGTCAACTTGAATTTCGAAAATCCAATTTTATTTATTTTCGGTATCCTACGATACCGAAAATATATTCGGCTAAACTATAGCCTTCAACGATTTCAATCACAAATATGATTATACACAGATTATAAATAATCAACACACAATATTGAAACAAATTCAAATATTTGAGGAATCTAGTTGGATCCCTTCAACATGATTCCCAGTATCCACAGACGTTAGCACAACAGCTAAATAACAATTCCACTTCGAGGTGGAATATCGCGGTATATGGGATTTATAAAATATCATCCGCTATTATGCGGCGCATAGGGTCTCATCCGTTATATAATGCGGGAAATCAATCACTCCAAATACATATATAATACCAATTTCACTTCGAGGTGGAATATTACGGTATATGTGTTTAATATAATATCCTCCGCTATCGTGCGGCACATACGGTCTAATTCATACAACTGATAATAATTTATCATCCAAGCACACAATCAACAATTTTAAATTTAACTATTTAAAATTAAATCAGAAAAATCTGATTGGGTGAGAAGATCTCACCTTTGCTTTGCAATCCATTTCCATTCCAGTGTTCGTTTCCTTCATAATTTAGACCTTGAATAAACATTATATAAATTTATTAATATTCGAAACAATCAAATAATTAAATTTCTATTTGATAATTTAAATTAACCAATGGTTTTATTTAAATTAATACTTCTAATTTTTAAAAAAATCCCTTTTAATAAATTTATTTAACTAAAAGTTAAATTTAATATTAAATTTCTAAATTATTTTTAACATAATAAATCAAAATATATGCATATTTACTTTCTTTAGGGCTATACATACATATATATATATATATATATATCTATTTACTCTTGTATAAAATAAAACATGCATACGTATATTTTTTTATTTAAAACTTTGTTGTTTTTTCTCTACCTCTGTGAATAACAACAGGGATCCACCCAACTATATAAATACATGTTCATATATATATATATATATATATATATATATATAAATCTATAAAATTTAAGAAAATAAATTTCTTTACAAAACTTATCGTTCTTTCTTTTTTTTTCTTTTTTGTTTTTAAACTTCATATTTATTATTTTTTTTCTTTTTTTTCAGATATATACAAACATCTACAAAAATCAATTTAAATTAATAAAAGAAAAGCAGTCACCTCACTGCCCTCCGCCAGAAACATCAACTATCGCATGCGGCTAACCCAGATCGAGCTCCCAGTAATGCAGCCCACACCTTTTCCCGCAGCCGTGCCCTTCGAGTACGACCACTCAATTTGACTGCTGCTATGTCACCGACGAAATGCTGCAGCCTCGATGTTGTCGAGACTACAACCCCTTGCCGCCCTCGATCGAAGCCCCATCCTTCTTGCGCCTGAACGTCACTGTGCTCCAAATCCAGTCGCGACGCTGCCTCTAACCCTAACTCGAGCGGTCGAGCTACCCACCTCGATTTTCGCCTTCAATCTCATGCCCTTTGTCCCTGCCCAAGTGCGCGCATACGCGCCTGCTTCCCCTAATCGCGAAGTTCACCTCGACTTCGATCTCGTTCCTCTTCTTTTATTATAAAATTTCGATCGATTCTCTTTTTTTCGAGGAAATTCAATTTGAAATTGATAAGCAAGCGGCCATTAACGTTTTAATTTGGAAGAGAGGAACATAAATAAAGGCTCGGCTGCTACATTGTTTTTGAACGAAAGAAAACAGTTTTCATTTTCTTTTCTTTTGAACGAGACATTTTTTCATATTTCTCAAAAGAAAGGCAACGCTGTTAAACTAATGAACATGTGTTTCGAAATTTCTGTACGTGTCTGATTCTACAGTGTTTTGATATATAATATTTATATTCAAATTTAAATCAGAATTTAAATTGTCTCGATTATCACAACTTAAAATCTTGATCTCCAATCGAGGTGTGCCGCCAGGCATTCATAAGGTTATACCCCTATTCTGAGCGCAATGGAAAAGGTTTCGAACCCAAATTCGATCGTATGGAGAAGATAGCCTTTTGAACCAGTTATTAAATTAAATTTCAATAAAATTTTCAGCGCGTTTGCTTATCGTAAGGCCAAACGACAACTCCGAATGCTACAGAAATTGAAATTCGATAATAATATAATATTACGGATCCAATGGAACTGATTGCGTCGAATTCTATGACTGTGCCTCGGAAGGCTATTTTTTAAATATCGATTTAAACGATATAATTTCAAAACTAAACAAAACGTTTACAAATTCAATTCTGAAGCTTCCATTATCTTCAGTATTATCAATATGAATTTTCTACAGCATCAAATTATTTTTACAAGCTTAAAATTGAAGATTCAAAATTTTACCCAAATTTCTATAATTAAATTAGATAATTAAATTGCCAAATTCATAGTTATAATTGAAATTCGTATTAAATTAACATTTAAATATTTAAAATCAATTGAATACTTTAATTTCAAACATTCAAAATTTCCGGGTCGTCACAAGCCATTAAATAGGAGAGGAGAAAGAAAGTGCAGAAAAAGAAGATGAAGAAGTGATTTGTGTAGAAATGAAGAGGTATGTGTGTGTATTTATAGGAATACTTTACAAAATATCTTATACACACACCACTCCCCTTCCATGTGCCTAATCCACTCCCCTCCATGTGCTTGTTTAAGTGATGTGTAGTTTGCTATTTAAAAGTAAACCCTTTTTGCTTTTATTTGCTAAATTTATATATGTATGTATATGTATATGCGTTCATGTTTGAGTGTACATGTATATATGTGTATGTATGTCATATATAGCTTAATGCTTATTAGCTCAAAACATCGCATAACTTCCACTTGTCAAACAGTTGTGAATTCGAAATCCGAGTTCTGGTCATATTTTCAGTTTTTGATCAAGCTATTTATTTAAGTAAAAAAGCTTGAAAATAAATTTCTTATCATCTTCAAATAATTAAAACAATATTATTTAAGCCACAAAACCATATTAAATAGTATTAAACTCCATTTATAAAAATATGTCGTCAAACTGCCAAAATGCGATGAAGTTTATATATCTTACAAATCGCTTATTATCATTAAATAAAAATTGAAATGAATTATTTACCATTTAAAAACAATTACTTGAATATTTAAATACCCAAAATACTAAAAATTTCCTTATATGCGCATTTACAAAAATGATGACATCATAATTATTTTATTTCCTAAAATGGAAAAATATTTTTATTACTTATTTTTGTTCAAATAGATAATAAGTGTATGTAAAAAATTATTCATGGTTTCTGACGGTTAAGAAGCTGTTTATCGATAAAATGATTTTTCGGCCACTTTATCGATATTTTTCCAAAGAATACATTTTTGTAAACATTTTTCCAAAACAAAATCACTACTATTATCTATCACATAAAATATGATTATTTATGTTTAATAAACCTATATTTTAAAATTTTCAAATTCAAGTGATAAAATTACGGGTCGTTACACAAGCGGTAGAGCTATTTTCTGATTTATATTCTTTGCCCTAGAAATTATCCATTATATCGCAATATGTACTTATTAGATAGTAGTTCTTGTGAGGGGATAACCATTACGATATTCCATGTGGTCTCAGAGATACTATTATATGTTGGCCACATATTTCATGAATTTATTACACTAGAATTTTACATAACCCGTGGTTTTGTTTTTCCTTTATTTCCATGTGTGCTCTTTCGAGCAGTCTAAGGCAGGCACGTTTCCATTAACATTCATTAAGCTCTTGAATAAGGGCTAGATGTTTTTACCCACCATAGTATCTATTTTCACTACATTACTTTTTATATATATATTATCAGCAATTGTAAGGATGAACTGTTATAATTGTCTAGGCTAATGGTAGTATTTCTTTTAGTAACTCTGAAATGCTTTGTATATTAGATTAGCTCTTTGTATTGTATTTTCCAAATGATATGTATATTTTTGACCATCTAGGTTGTTCGAAAGATTAGCCGTTGGGGTTCAAAGAAAATAAAAGACAAGAATAATGAAATACAGAATCTCACAGTGCAAGGCGATCATATATAATAATACATAAGATAATGCATATGGTCAGTTCCAAAATGAAACATCATAGTCAGAACATGTACTAACTTCAACCAAGGATAGTTATAACTGCCTTCCATACAAATCCAATACATAATATACTTACACAGTGGAAATAAAATAGATAACTACCTGACATCGAAACCACTACTCCATGCTCCTCCAAAAGGCATTCGTCAAAACCTGGACTACTTGCCACAATAATTCTTGGTGTCAACTTACTCGAAAAACTAAGATGACCACATTTCTCGATGGAGAAACTGTAACATTGACAAAATCCCCCACCAAAAACTCCAAATCAATATGCCTTTTATCAGCATAACTCTTTTTTGTCAATCTTATAAAATTTTCATTCTCTTCTGAATTAAATAAACCATATCTAAAGTCGATTGAATCATATACGACCTAACTATCAATCAATAGGTTTTCTCCTACTAACATGATCGAGACTTGTACAACCTCCGATACAAGTCTTCAAAAGGTGCCTTACACATACTCAGTTGAAAACTATTATTCTATGTGAATTCCACTAAGGTCAAGTGATCTCTAAGATCCCTGTGGACTAATATGCAAGATCTTAATAAATCATCAAGTACTCTATTTACTCTATCTGTTTGCCTATTGGTTTATGGAGACAAAGCATTCTTTGCTTAAGAACATGTATTAAGCCTAAAAAATATTCACCAGTGTCCTTGGATTATCTATCAAGTCAATCACGGTCAATCATCTATTTCCAATTCTCGACCCATTATCAAGCAATATAAATCTTGGCGGCATATTGTCCCGGAGAGGACCATTACTTATAAATCTTCTAGCATCTCATAGCATTACATTATAAATAAGTTCCTTTGGATCGATAAAATAATAGTCATCAATCATTTTGTAGTTATTAGCGAATCATTTTAGATCAAAAGGTGTTCAAACCTTGAAGTTTAATTCTAATCACTTTGATTTAGATAGTGGTAAATCAATATTTGTCCATTTGCCTGTTATTCCTTGAGGAGGATCAATTTTTAAGGTGAGTCTATCACTCATTCTTTGATGAGGGGACTTGCTATCTTATATAAGCCCATCCACTCACTCTTAAGTGTGGAGACCTATATTTCGCTATTTGTCGCCCTATTTCTCGGATCATAGCAACTATTATCTACCAGATTATCTATCAAATGTAAGGAATAACTATGTTCCAATAGTATCCTACATGAATATTAAATTTAAAATCATTCAATATCCATTAACAAATCATTCATGTGTCCGTATTCAAATCAAAATGCATCAGATGAGAATCGAAACATCTAGCTATTAGGCAATACCTTCAAGCTCAAATTTGAAGCATATATAGGGCCAATCAAGGTCACGTATGTGTAAGAAGCCCAAAGTGAAAACTTTATAGTTTATTCAAAGTGAAAGAAAAATGCAGAAAATATACCTAATTTTGATTCTTCTTGATCATGTGATCACCATATCCGACCTAAATCCTCACAACAACCAGGTATATTCACCGTGGGTGGCGATCACTCCTACAACATACAATTTGTGCCACTATTGTCTATTTCTTCATATACTATTGTAATTGATTAATTTGAACCTTTTTTCAATCAAATCCATTAAGTATCTATACTCATTCATCTCATGTCTGTAACGATTCAGATTTTCGACCCTAAAAAATCGACACTAATACGCCCACTATATTACATGCCGAACATTCAAGTTTCGAAAATACCCATCTATTAGGTTAAAGAAGAAGGAAGAAGGTAGAGAACTAAATAACAAAGAATCTCACAATGCAACGAATAATCTATAATACAACAATGATCTTTACAAAAAGAAAACGTCTACATTCATATATACAACATCAGAGTACACTGGACTTGTCCTAAATTTGGATAGTTATAGAAACCTGTCCTTACATTGAAAAACATATAGACTCTATAATATAGAGGAAAAAATATATACGTGAATACGTCTTAATCATCTAGCTCCTCTCCAACTCCAAATTATCCTGCTAAACCTAAGAAAACATGCTTGGTCTGACCCGAGCATTACATGGAAGAACGTCCGGGTCAGTCTGGTAAACCAGCGTGAGTAAAACTCGATAATAAGTAACAACCAAACTGATTTCTACATTTGACAACATTTCAAACAAATAGTATCTCGTAAGACCACACTACACATAAAAATGGACGAGTCTTTACATTTCACTAACCAAAACATTTTATATCAAAATCCAGTTATATTACCATAGTGTCTAGGTTTAATGTAAATAGATAAAATAGATGAAATGCTTTCACCTCACATTCCGACCTACTAGGCTCCACAATAGAAAATGCAAGGCATGTGTTGGAGATTGGATCCCAACATTGGCAAGGTAAGGGACTACCTTTCGATGATACACCTTTAGAAAATGCACCGATGCTAACACAAAGTTGGCTGCCCCTTTAACATGCAGACCAGATTACCTCACCACTTGACACCGAGGCCTTATATAACATTGGTGTTTACGCAAACCAACTCTGAAAGGGACATATAGAATGGGATGACCACTCCTAATGGTAGTTAACCACATAGCCCTGCTGCACGTCCTGTTTTTACCATTCCTCCCGGTTGTGAGGCTTGAGGCTATGCTTTACCATCTTTCTCTTAGCAGACCAACTTAGAATGATAACACTGCCCTTCGGGCATCAATGCCAACATTCATCCATACAAGTTCATCCTGAGTCCAATGAAATAAAAGGCACCAACTCTACTACATCCATTTTGGAATCACCCTCAGGATTAGTAGCAGTAGCCCTTGCACTTCAAAGAGCACCAACTTCAATCACCATCAAGATGTCTTCCACTTGAACATACATGTTGATTCGAAGTTGTTTTCAGATATAAATCCGATCCTGGTTTTTCCTACCAACGATCGATAATTTCCGTTTGACTTATTCCCAGTTATTTTGGAAGTAAGTATATGAGTTCTCACCGTGGAACTAGAATTTATATTCATACTTCCTAAGTCAAATTAGGTCAAATTTGTTAGTCGGTTATTTAACATTAAAACTACAACAAAAAATCTAGAGATTTAATTATCCAAAGCAATCATTAAGCCTCAAACCATTTTCATTTATTAAATCTCTTTGCCCAAACATTTATCAATATTCATATACTTATCTCCTTTACATAAGTATATTCACAAAACATTTGTAAGATTTTCCATTACTAAATCTCTTAAAAAGGATTAAACAACATTATTTAAATTGGAGAAAAGGATAACTCTAAGCACTATTCCTTCGGTGTTAAGTGTGGAACGGATATCCAATAGGACCATTTTTAAAAGGTCGGCCTAGAGAAATGCTAAACTTAAATTCTCGTTTTATTTATCTTAATAAATCCTTTTATAATTTTTCTTTATCCATGAAATCCTCTTTGCTTAACCCAAACCTATTTACAAACTTTGTCAACTTCCATACTCATTTTTGAACTCTTTATAATTATTCAAACCTAGTTATATAACTTCTTTATAAACTTTCAAGCCTTGCATAAAGCTTCTCTATATCGACATTCAAAACCAATTTATAAATTCTTTTTATGAACATTCAAAACCATTTCTTAAACTTCTTTACAAATACCCTAAAATCATTTATAAAATTTCTTTGTATAATATTCAAAGCAATTGTTAAATAATTCTTCAAATACCTTATTCAAAATAGAACAACTTTGAAAACCATTTCAAAAAGAAATGAAATATTTACTTTACAAAATCACGGAGGCTCAATGACTACAATAGATCATTAAATTTGGGTTTAACTTGTCCAAGTTATATCATGGATACTGCCAAACATTAGATATATAAAGGGTTCACACATAACATACAACTAATCATAGGGAGATGTCCAAGTTACGAATATAGATATGTCCATTATCGGTGAAAAATGTACATATTGAAGTATGTTCTATATGCTTAAGTTACCAAGATATGCTTATTGAAATCAACTTCCTTGTGTTTATCACGTTACCGATATTCATTATTTATGCTAAACACAAGTCAACTTACTTTCCATAAAACTTGTCAACGTTTTATAATCACTACTTTAATTCATTTGGCTGTTTAGTGGTCCATATGAGAGATTCTTTGATTTGAAATCAATTAAACTTAAGAAGAAAATTGATTTAAAGCATAACCGGTTAAATTTAAAAATAGATTTGAAATGATTAAAGTATATTCAATTAGCTTAAGCCCTAATTATATCTTAGTTAAATCAAGATTCATTTAAAATTTAATTAACTTAACGAACTTGATTAAGTCCTAATTAACTTCCTAATGTATCTTAGTTAAGGTTTAAACAATTCATTATTAGTTAAACCCTCATTAATTAAAATTGATTAAATAATCACTTAATTAAATAATAGTTATTCAACTAATTAACTTAACTGAATAATAGTTAACCATTTATTACTTCTTAACTTCATAAATCACCAATCAAAATCTTTATTAATCACTAATTAATCATTAACCTTCCTTAAGTGTTACTTAAACCTTACTCACGTACTTAATTACTAATTAAGTACAAATATCTTTTAATTAATTTATGAAATAAATAAATTATTAAATAATCTAAATTTAACTCTTTTTATATCACTAATTATGTTTGAAAAACTTTTACATAACCATTTTAAAAGAAAACGTTTTAAAACGAAAATCAGAAATTTTATCGAACTGTGTCCTTAGCAACTATCGCTATGAGCGCAGTTCGTTTAAACATACTTTAAGTGAAACACTTACTTGATTCTTTTCTATTTCATGTTTGGAAATATAACATTTAAAGTTTTGAAACTTAGAAAAAAAGATAGAAACTTTGAAACAATTTTCAAATTTTTAAACAAGAAAACATAGTTTTGATTTCGAATCGGACCTCACGTCCTTCGCAACACACAATGTTGTTTACTTTGGCTCAACATAACATATTTTGGTTCTTAGATCATAATCCATACAACCACATTACTATACTCTTAACACCAAAATGAACACATATGAAAATATATGTTTACATGCTTACTAACTTGACAATACCGCATTCAAATCTCAAATTCAACACCAAACTCCAACATCCATCAAATCACCATTGACCAACATTTAATTTACACATCATATTATCATCATAATAACACATCATGGTAAAGTCATAACATTTCCAAAATAAAGTAGTTTACTCATCGAAACTCCGCAAATACAAAGCGAACTTCGCCTAGACGTTGGAACAACACATGAGGTTCGAAGAGTGAAGATTTTTTCGAGGTTTTGAGTTTCAAATGGGCTCAGCCAAATGGTGTGGGGGACCGACCTGATGGTGTGAGGTGGACGTGGGCTTGGTTTCTTAACAATAAAGTGAAGAAATGAATATAGGAAAGTTTAAACTAGATTGGAAGAGATTTAAAGTGAAAAAGTTAGGATTTTTAAATACTTAGAAAGGTTTTGGAAGCCATGAAATTTTAGACAGGAGGTCTTAGAAAAATAAAGGAAAAAATGTAAATAAAAATGTGTGTGTGGGTGTGTATTTATAGATGAAAGAAAGTAGAGAAATTATGTAACATCCCCTATCCAGAGGGCCAAAATTAAGCGCTATTGATGTTGCAGTCATCTATAGTATTAACTTCCGACGACTAAATACGGCTATGTTAATGATATCTATAATATCAAAAGCACTTGAATATGAAAAAAATCACAGATTTCAAAACAAAAATTTTCATTACATTTCAAAACACATGTTCCATATTCAAATTACAAATCCCAATATGTTCCCAGGCAATGATAAATTATACTTAGTTAAAAATTAAGCCAAGAGCGATATATAAAGATACCCCCTTAGATTCAGAGTTATATAATCATAACAGAGTTAATAGAAACATAATGGAAATACAACAAAACATAAAACTACAACTCCTAAATAGCTATTTGTTTTCCTCATGCATGCCTTCGGTAGCCTTATTTGTCAACCTACTAAAACCTGAAAAAGACCTCAGCCCCTTAACCTACTCAAATCAATTTTGAGCACCCTAGAGTTTAAGAGAAAAACATAAACTTCAAGTTAGACATACTGGTGTAAATAATACTATCATCTTGGTTATTTGATATTAAATGAGACCATGCCGCTAAAAAGAATGGGTTCCCTCTCACTAATATCCTTTTAAAACATATCTTTTTGCAAACCTTTATCCCGCAACCAAAACTATATTAAAATTGTAAAGCATCATTATATAAACATATATATCAGGTAAAAGACGGACTATCAGTCTGAATAATATAGTTTTGTTTGGTTGATTATTAACCATTGGCTGACTCGGGCCTACCAGGCAAATTTTCAAAATATTCTAAAAACTGTCAGACACTTCTCTTCTAGACAGTCTATCCTTTAACTATCTGTTAAATACTTCTCTGCTAGATGGTCGGTCCCTAACTTAACATCTCCTAAGATCACCTGATCTAGTGGTTTTGCGGGCTCACCAATAACCTATATGTATATAAAACATATTCCTCTTTGTGTGTAACCATAATTTTAGTCTTACCTGTGACAAAGCCCTAAACACTAGAATTTTGGAATAAATTAGCTGGGGCTAAAAGCTAACGTATAGGGCATGGCCCTATACCAGGCCCATCTAGTATTCTAATATCCGAGTCACTTTACTTAGGGATAACCTCCCATAATTCTCCTTGAAAATCTTTTCATCTGAAAATTGATTTAAAACCGTTTTTAAATCAAACTTAAAAAAGGGAAATATTCATACTTTATGCCATCCTATACACACACACACACACACTTTACTCAAATCCTTGTTGATGAAAACCTTTAAACATTTGAAAGTATACCTCTCGATCCTATTGAAAGTACCCCTTTCAAAAGCATAAAAAGTTTCTCTTTCGAAAACAAGTAAAACCCTTTAATTATCTAGGCCGGAAGGCCTAAAACATTTCCTTTCAAAATAATGCCTCAAACCTTTCGAAACCATTGAAATCTAAAGTAATAAAACTTTAGACATCCTACTTTAAAACACTTTAAAAAATTGCCTTAGAAAACCTTCCATTTCAATCCTTTCAAAACCATTCAGAAAAAGGACCTTTTGACCCCTTCAAAATCTACCTTTCAACTCCATCGAAAGCTTTGTTTTCGACCCCTTCGAAAGCTTGACTTTCAACCCCTTCGAAACTATTCGATAAACAATACCTTTCGAAATCAATAACCCTTTAAAACACAAACCTTTTGAAAACTTTTAGGGTTCAATTCTAAAACATGTGGAAAACTTCCTTAAAACCTTTCGACTCCTTCGGAACTTAGCTTTCGACCTCATCGAAAGCCCCCTTTCGAAAGCTTTAAAATATATCTTTTTAAAACAATAGGCTCCAGCCTTTTTAAACATCTTCTTCGAAAGCTTGGGTTATACTTCAATTAGAATAAAAAGGGTAAAACATCTAAGTCAAAGCTTCCTTTCGAAAGCATAGGAGAAGTGGCTGATTCATACGTATACCTATCGACCTTGTCGGCAACCAATGACTTCGAAGTGTAGAAAGGCGACAACTAGGGGTAACGACCCCTTCGAAACTATATTAATCGTTCCACCTTATCAAAAGCCAATGACTTCGGAAGGTAGGAAGGTGGTAGCTAGGGGATTTCGACCCCTTTGAAAGCTTATTAACCTTTCGACCCTTTCGAAAGGTTCAAACCTTTATTTTAAATAATTGACCTAGTCGAAAGCAACTAAGTCAAAAGCTTCATTCAAAAGCAAAGCAGGCGTTACTTTTGGTTCATAAAACCACATACTCCAACCTCTTCGACAACTAAGGGTACGACCAAGTACCCTTCGACCTTATCCAATTCATTATGTACCAAGTTACTTGATACCATGCGCATTGGCTTCGAAACTTGATGTCGGAAGCCTTGATGTCAAAAGTGGCTGAAATATGCTAGAAGTATGATTGATTTGTTCTTAACTTAAAAGAGAAAACTTTTTAACTAACCTGCATTTATTTATCAAATTCTTATTGGTTACTAAAAACTTTTTGAAAAAGTGCTGCCAATAATTATAGAAATAAAAAATGATTTTATTCTATAAAATGTCCCTTCTCCTTAATAAAATATACAAAACATTTAACTCCCATACCATAAATATTTTTATATATTCATCAAAAAACTTAGGATAAATTTGAAAAAATTCTAAAAAATATATTTTGATATGTTTTCCTATATAAATTTCAAACCCGAATAATTATTTATCTAATTGTAAATAATTTATAACCCAATAAATCATTTTATTCACTAGAAAATTTATATAAAATCCACATGAATTTAGAAAATTATGAAAATCGAAACCCATCTCCAAAATAATATTTTCGATCTATGTATAAATTCGCAAGGCATTTGGATGTCATTAAATAGGGTTTTCACATCAAAACATATCATTTAGTCTATATGAACAAATTATAAATCATCAACATGTATATATAAACATTTTTCTCTTCAAAATCATGGACAAACTCGTAAGATATATTTGAAATTCGTCTTAAAACCGAAATCATAAGAAAATTAAGTTGTAGTAGTTTTTCACCTTAGCTTTATGATTAAAAGATGTGAGATTTGATGTCGAATATGTTGATTAACTTTTTTTCTTGAAGTCCTAGCTTTATCTACCCTTAAGACTGAAAATGGTGGCCGGCCTTGATGTGTTTTAGTTTGGTAGAATGAAAATCAATGTGTGTTTTATTATAAAAGGGTTTACGGTGTAAGTCTCTCCTATTTCCCATTTTACCCTTGCCTATTTCCTAACACATTAACTCATGTTGTTTCATTTTGATTTCCATTTAACATGGCATTGCTACCCTTAGTTAAATCAAATCTCGACCTATTAATCTTTGCATATTATTTTATTTAATTTAACTAATTTAATATCCTAAATAGTGTCACTTAAAATATGGGGTGTTACAAATCACTATTTTATCCTTAGTTTAAAGTATCCTAACATGTCATTATGTTGACAAGTCACATCACCACCTTCCTCCCCTTCATATGTCACATTCCCCCCTCTCTAGTCACATCCCTTAGGCCATGATGGATAATGATGACGGTACTTGAAGAAATGACAAGAGGCAATGATATGTACTTAGTATATATAAGTTATTATTTTAAAACCATGTCTTGTCACATCAATTGCTAAACACAATTAACATAAGATAATATATCTAGTAGTGTATTATTATTATTTGGTTAATTAACTTTTATATATGTGTATATATAATGCACAAAGATGAATAACATTCCCGACAACCTTTCGGTGTCAAAAAGTCAAAATTTTGGAAAATGTTCTTCGGTCACATCATCCATTTTTCTATGAATTTTATACTTTAGTAAAAAAATTAAAAATATTTTACCATCATTATTAAATATTTAAAATAGGTTTATTTGTAAAAAAATCCATTTATCTAGTATTTAAAATTAACTTGAATTCCCGAACAAATATATAAAACCGATGATATCAACTATCGATGTCATAAATACATTTTATTTTCCAAAAATAATATAAATTATTTTATTTCATAATCTTGTTTGAATACATATGTTAGTGTATGTATCTAGAGACATGCATGATTCTTATTGTTTAAAAGCAGTTTTATCGATATTTTAGCTAAGATGATATTTACAAATTTTCAATATTTTACTAAGTATTTTGTTCACAAATATTTTTCCCAAACCAAATAACTATTATTATTCAACACTTAAAATACGATTATTTCTTACTTTCAAACCCATATTTAAATATTTAAAAAATTACAATTTATCCAAGTGATATTTGCGGGTTTTTACCATGTCTATCCGGCTCATGAAATACACAATATTCACTAGATTTCTCCTCTCATTCTTTAGGCCCTCACTTTGGAGCTTTCATGTTCTGAATCTTCCTTTAAAATAGAAATAGGACCACTACATGGCTTCAACTACCTTGGTGTGAGAGGAGAAGTTCGGTTCCCTTTTTGGCCAGTTTGATCCTCCAAAGTTGTCCTCATTCTTCTTTTTTCGTTTATCCTTTATGGTTCCTTTATTGGATTATAACAACATTTCTTTCTACATTATAATATTATAAACATTTAATTAAAATAAAACAATTTAAATTCAATTATAGATATTTATTGTTTTTGAAAATAAATTTTTACTTAATTACAATCAATTATATAAAAGATTTTATTTTACTAAAATAAATTAATTAATAAACTCTTTTTAGATAATATTTTAAAAATGAATAAAATGTTATAATTAATATGAATATTTTTAAAGCGTAAATAATTTTTATATGATTAAAAAATTTTAAATTTTAATTTATTTTACGGTAATATAATGAATAATTAAATAAAAGAAACAAATATTGAATTGAAAGAAATCACATAATTATTGATATATATTTTTTAGAATGAAGTTTAGATCAATTAAAATTAAATTGAAATTTATTTACAGATAAATGAAAGAGCTGTTTAAAAGAAAAGGAATAAAAAATAAAAATAAATAAAAAGGTCCAAAATGTAAAAGTATATATTGCCCTTAACCACTGAACCCCAAAACCAAACTTAAACCATACATTATTTTCCCAAATCCTTAATAATTAGTATCCCATGTTCCACTTTATCCCGAGCCTAATTTCAAAATTAAAGGAGAGCAATGAAGTTCAACATTAAAAATCGAAAATAAGGTGAGAGATCCATGAGGCTGCGATGTTGTGGAATGCGGCTGGTGATGTATGGACGCCATGAAGTGGAGGTGCGTTCATGCATATGGATGGCAGCGGAGGATACTGTCATGTTTTACAGCGGTAATGGTAGGGGTGCAGTGGATAGCACGAGCTAGGCGGAGAAGGAGAGTTGAGATCGCCAAATCCTACAATTTCTACTTCGGCGTCCCTAGCCTACCCAAGTCCAACGTCCAGGTGATATTTGGTGAGCTAGGACTATTAATTGACTTAGAGCAGCGTCATCTGGTGAGTTATTTCAACTCACATATCTATCTCTATATATGAATTTATGTTTGCATGCTCTTCTTTGTTTATGGACTGTGGTGAACATTATTTATGAATGAATTGGTTAAAATATGCTTGCATGCTAAGATATATCTTGTTCATCGTATGATCAAGTTTAGAATTGATCGTTGTATGATATATGACTTGTTGTATGGATTGAAAGCGTCAATTTGCAAACGAAACCCTATCCAATTGTGAATTAAACTTTATATACTTATATGTCGATTCATGTACATTGTCTTTGTGATTAGAATTCGTTGAAAAGCAAATTGGATCTCCAAATAATTCCACATTATTGAATGATATATTTATAGAGCAGTCTTGCTTTAGAGTCTGCATTATTGGTTGTTCTGTTATTTGAATTGCTCTTTTAAATGGGTTTTATTTATTTACAAAATCATCTGAAATCATTATTTTAATTATACGTTAAATCAGCATTTGTTTCGAAGGTAAAATAAAATTTTCTGTTGTTTTATAAAATGTATTATAAAAGATATTATCCTCTTTCAAGTCATTTTGATTATAGAAGTTATTTAAATATTTCTGAGCAGCAGGGATAAGGATTTGAGGCAGTGAATTGACTTCCAGGTGCATCATCTAGTGAGTTATATCAACTCACGTATCTACGATGTAAATTGGTTGTGAATGAATGAATTGGTTGAAATATGATTGCATGTCATAGTTTATCTTGTTCATCATATGATTAGGTGGAGAATTGATTGGTATGTTATATATTGATTTATTTTATGAATTGAAATGGCTACTTTACAAATGGAACACTCTCTGATTTTGAATCAGACTTTATATACATGTATGTCAATGCATGTATATTGACTATGTGATCGGAGTTTGTCAGGAAGCAACATGGATTAAATGATATATTTTAAGGACCAATTTTGCTCTAAAGTTCGCATTATTGGATTGTTCTGTTATTTAAATTGCTTTAAATATGTTTAAGATTCTCAAATTGGGTTCTCGTCTATTTTTATTGCACTAAAATTATTTAAAAAAATATTATTAAATTGTGTTAAATTTTTAACTCATTTCCATATTCAAATTTTATTCCAAGCTTTTAAATGGGTTTTATTTATTTACAAAATCCTCAAAAATCACCTTTTAATTATATTTTAAATTTATGAATGTTTTAAAGGAAAATAAAATTTTCTATTATTTTATAAAGTATAATATAAAGTGATTATTTTATTCCAATCGATTTCGATTAAAAAAATTATTTAAATATTTTTGGAAGAGTTTTCTAACTTTTGAAAAATAAATAACTCGTTTCCAAAAATAATTATAGGGTTTTAAAGAGGTCTTTAATAAATGAGATTCCCTTTTTTACATGATGAGGAGTATAGACAAAGTGTGTTAGTAAAAGAAAATTTCTCATTTTGAGTTATTTTGACTATAAAATGTTATACCCCACCTCTATGTCCATACCATCCAAGAGTATTACTTGGTAATGCTTTCGAATAATATGGAAAATAACGCCTTATGATGTACACAAGCGAATATTCCATTGGGCTAGCACTGGTATGTGTCTTAAAAATCATAAACAACTCACATATATATACACAGTGTCGACACAATGCAACAAACACATGTGCCTCCAAGATAGAACAATACATAATATAAAATAGATCATAGAGAACATAAAGTCATCAACACGGCGATAACATATAAAATATACGTGAGTCCAAGTGGATCTACAAAAATAGTCAAATGCCTACTGTCATCATATATATATATATAACATGTCTAATATACATCTCAATAACACAAGAGCACATGTAGATAAAAAAAACTATATACAAATATTATATCCTCCATCTATGCCCTTCATCTACTAACTGGTCAACTTGTCCCTAAACCTGTAATGTCTTGGAATGATTAGAGTATTATATAAATAACACATGGGTCAGTCTATATCTAGAATGTAGATGTCAATATGAAATAACAAAGGGCATGGTATAAACATGTGCAACATAAGTGGCACATGCATATCCTAAGTGTTAACATATCTCAAAACCATGAACACAAAAAATAAGCCGTTTCCAAGCAAGGTCAATCAACATACTAAACAGTCATGTAATCAAGTGGTTGATATAAACTTAGTCTAACTACCATCTGATATAAAAATCAACAATAATACAGGACATGCTCTTAGCAATGCCTTGGATTATCTCTCAGATGATCATAAAGTAGACAAACCCGGTATTCGTCTTGCTCAATAAATCTATAAATATTAAGATATAATACATAATTATCACCCAAATCAAACAACATGGAATATAAATATGGCATACCCTCAGTGGATAGATTATTTCTAAGATAACCATGTAAAAATAGGTCCAATGTTTGAATCCATTCTCTCAACATCTCTAGCTATCCTCGATAGCTATGTAATAGATGTGTATGGGGTTACACAACTGCATAGACTCCCAGTGTCATAAATAATCCAAGAGATCAATATCACATAATCATCATCTAGACTTTCAACCTCCTAGTAATCAACTTAACTCTCAGCCAATGCAATAATCATACAATCTCTTAGACCTCTACTAATCCACTCAACCTTCAATATCATGGATAATCTTTGGGACATAGTCCTTTGTGCTCTCAGCATCATAAATATCTATATCGACATTGGTCTCGACAAATGATTAGCTTGGCTCTTAGGTTAAATGCAATGGTCTTATATAGGTGAATGAGTAGTTGTTTATGGCATCTTATGCTATCTCATCAATAATAACCAGACGGGAGATTGACAGCTCTCATCCAATACTAGGTGCCTTCGTCTCACTCTCTCAACGCTACTCCTATAGTCTTAGTTACCTCAACAACCATCGTGATTTAACATCCATCAAGTGCAAGACTATGCTATGAGTTGGCAATAACCCTGCAAGTTCCCCTTATTGTAACAAACTTTTTTCCAATGTGACATAGGAGTAGCAGATCTTAGCCATGCTCATCAACATGTGTTCCATAGATTTGGGGACCGACTACGCAATCAGGCTGGTAGGATAGATACTAGCCAATCGATTTACTCCTTTGCATATAATAGGATTACACACAATAAATAGACACTCTCAGTGCACATTCTATTTGATTTTGAAGAGAAAAGAGTATAATTTCAATGGGGTTTTCAAGAGAGTAAGTGGAGAGAAGTAAATAAGAACATAAATAACTTAAAAATTATTTGAAACCTTTTATTTATACTACATAAGAAGGTGCGTCCATTCGCGAAGAGTTGCATTGAATAGACATTTCAACTCAAATTTTGAAAGTCTGATTTACGGCAAGTATGTCAACATACCACATAGGTATATGTCGACATATGCTTGTGAAATTTGAAAATTCTTTTCTGTTTTAAACATTTTGCAAAAAATACACTTTGTAAAATAATTTGATACTTTGTAAAATAATTTAAACATAGTTCACAAACATTTTAAACTTTGAAAATATTTTATAAAATATTTGAAAATATATTTTGTTTGAAAATATAAAAGATAAGAAAATAGGAGGTAGAGATCAAAGATTGTTACCTAGGACTTTAACAAAACTCCATGACACAATACATTATATTATAATCTTGATATCTTTGTATCTTGGTCTTTATACTCATGAGTCTTCATGCCCGTTTGTTGAGCCTTTATACTGTACAGTCTTTGATTCAACACCTGTATAATATCCTGCATTATATACTATATAACTTGGCAAAACATTAGTATCCGTATTTTATATATGTATATGGTTATTCTTAAGGCTGCTATCATCAAAATCAATAATCCTGGTATTTAATACCTGTAACGACTCGGAATTTTATCTTTTTAATTTATGAATATGTAATTTAATTTAAATATTCAATTAATGGTTTAATAACTAAATAGTCCTTTTTAGTTAATAGCTGATGGTAGAAAATTCATTTTTGAATTTTGTTTACAAATGTTGGTAGTTGAATGATAAATGGAAAATGTGGTTGAAACCAGTCTTTTGGATTTTCAGCTTTTTATCGAACGACGAGTTATAGAAAGTTGTTGAACCTTCTTATATGCTTTAAAAAACATGTAAAAGTTTGTACATTTTATTAAAAGCTAAGAATTAATATAATAATAAGGTTTAATAAATATAAAAATATATTAATTTAAAAATATGAAAAGATGAATTTGACAACGAAATGATTCCTTAAGTAACAAAGTTAACGAAGTTATATAATCACTATATTATCCATCATACTTTATAGTATATGACATGCTGATGGCTTGTGATAAGATGAAGAAATTGAAAATTTGAATTTGAAGGCATTTTTGGGTTTTGATGTAACAAACTTGGTTTTGGTTATTACCTGTAAAATTAAGTTATAACGGTGGTTATAATTTAATAGTGGAGGAATAAAATAAGCTGGAGGTGTAAAATTTTTTAAAATCGTTTATTTTAAATAAACAATGGAATTTTGGTAAAATAAAATGGTATTGGGTTGGTTTGGTTGATAATTAATTGAGATTGGTGGTATTATAATGTTTTGGAAGTTAATATGTTAATTAAGTGAAGTAAAAGAATTTAATTCAATATAATTTGTTGTAAATGAATAAATAATGTTGGGAATAAAGTTTTAGAAATTTTTTAATGAGAATTTGTGATAACAATAAGCATTGTATGATTTTATTTTGATAAAATGTTGATTTTTGTTAATTTTAATGAAGTATTAAAATTTAATATGGAAAATATTGTAAATAAAAAGGTGGAGTTTTGTTCAAAAATAATATTTGGACGTAAAAATAACATTAATATGGTTTGCTATGTTTGATTGGGTACGAAAATGATTTTTATGGAAATTTTTGTGTTAAAAATATTGTTTTACATAAATAATGGTGCAAATTGAAGTATTTAATTAAAAATAAGAATTTAATCATGGAAAATAGTTTTTAATGGCTAAACTAATTTTTGTATGTTGGAAAATATTTTTGTACACATAGAAATATGTTGTATAAATTTATTCAGTTAAAATATGCTTAAATATGGTGAAAATAAAGTGTTAACATAAATTAACTTAGTTAAATTTTAACTAATTATTAACATAGGCTTTTGGGTAATGGGTTCAAGCCCAAAACCAATCTCTAGAATGATCAAAAGAGGATTGTGAGCTGTATGTACACTTCTTTTCTTTTCTGGCTTCCTTTGTAAAATCCAAAAACAACAAAATTGGCCTCCTCTCCAATTCTCTAAAATTAAAATCCCTTCAAATTAAGGTAAATCAAGTGTGAAAATAAGTAACTCCTAATCTAATCAGGTAATCTCACCAAAACAATCTTTATTTCATTCTCTATTTTTTAATTTTGAGAAAGTCGGTGTCTGTAACTTCATTTTCCTGTTTGCATGTCTTCTTTCTTGTTTCTATAGGTAATTGAAGCTTCTCCAAGGCCGAAAGACTACTGCTTGCTATTCAAAATTGCTAAAATCTTATCAAGGTGAGTAGCAACTCACATTTTTAGCCAAAACAAGCTGCTTGTAAAAATCTGTTTTAGTTTGCGTTGTTTTTATTATATATTGTAAACTGTGAATTTGAAATGTCTAGTTTACAGTAAAAATCTTGTTTGGGTTTTACTTTATGACCCTATATCTCTTTGGTTTCATGCTAGAATTGTGTGAAACCATTTTGGATTGTAGACCATGTTTAGTAGTAGTTGCATGTTAAATTTCATAGCTTAATCCATTTGGAAGTGCCTGAAATCAGTGCTCGAAGTTGGCAACGAAACAGGCAATAATGCCTGTAGTATTCGTGAACATCAGGTCGATCTAGGCTCTCTGGGGGTCGACCCTAGGGTCGATCTGAGCCATACATGTGTCGACCCTTGCTTTCCTAAGGTCGTCCCGAGCAATATAAGGGTCGACCCTTGTTTCTTTTAGCTGTCCAAGTCGTTCTTTTTTTCTTCCTGCGCACTGCTTTGATTATTCTTCTTTTTCCAATGAATTTTGTGACCAATTCTTGTGATATTTTGAAGTGTTTAGAAGGGATTAAATCTATTAATAGGTAAGCCAACATTATTGTTGATCTGTACTCCGGATTTGATGTATTTTTGAGTGGTTTTCATATGCCGATTTTATGGCGTTTTCGGTGATTTCGGTTGTTTTTGTGCACGTGTTTTCTAAACTAATTTTGGAATGATTTCTATAATAAAATAGATTTTGAAATTAAAATCTTGTAGCATTTATAATCATTTTGAAGCTATTTAAAATATGTATATTCTCTATACTAAAGAGAATTTCAAAGCCATAATTTTCAAATGATTTCAGAAAAATTATTTTAAAACTAATTTTTTTGAAGCAAAATTTTTCTGTATAAAATACAAATTTTTGCACTCTTCGGCAGAACAAGAAAGTGATTTAAACAACTTAGTAAAACATGTGGTATGATCTCATACTTTTTCTTTTTTGTTTAATTCCAGATTCGTTCTATTAAAGCTATACATAATTCATGGACCTTCGGGTCATTTGGGCCTTTTAGTTGTTGAACCTTCGGGTTGTTTGACCTTTAGATTGTTGGCCTTTGGGTCTTTTTTAGGTGCCTTGTTTGAGATATAGTACTTGGCGGGCTTCGACCATTTCGTGGAGCATGTGCAGGTGTAATTTAGACTCGTCGTTTGTGATATGGATCTATCTTTTGTGATATTTCTTGATTTATTGGTGATTTTTGAATGTTTTCGCCATTTCAAGATTATTGGGCCTTTAAGCAATTTGAGGATTTATTATATGGTGATTACATTTTGGTGTTTTGAACTCTTAACTGAGTTCCACATATTGTTATTTGTGGCTGCATCCTTTGGCGGGTTTTTGAGATTTGTGATTTCCCATTTAGGAGTTATGGTGTTGATGTAAGCCATTATATTGGTTATTGTAGATGCTGATGATATGAGGCGATTATTTTTGACTAATTGATATTGTAGTTAATCTTGCCTCTTTCGAGAAACTTTTATATGATGCATTTTGGTGATATTATCTCATATGAAGTAGTTGACACACACACATACACACACACATATATATATAGTGTTACTTCTTCTCTTTTGAGAATATATGTTACCATTTATCCCTATACTTCATCTATCTTGAGGTAATCAGTTTATTTAAGCTAGACTAACCCAAGTATATGTACTCGAGTCAGACTGAGTTATTTCCGGTTAGTCACTTGCTGTAAATTACCGCTATGCTGCTTCCGCTATGGATTTTCTTGCTTTTATTTATATGCTAGTCATTTTTGTGTAGCCTTGTAGTTATTTTGGGACCTCTGATATGTACATAATCTTTTTGACTGGATGAATGTATTGTGGCTTATGTACCACCATTGTTGTGTCACTATGTAGCATACTATGATATATCTGTATATATGTATATATGTGTGACTGTTGTTTTGTGATTTGTAGTACTTGTTGTTGTTATATTTTGTTCTACTAGACCTGTTAGCCACCGTAGTTCCATGTTAAACGTTTATTGAGTATGTCGATCCAATTGAGAAAGGTTAAAGACAAAAATTAGAGCACCCAATCGACGTATTCAATACTTGTTTATGACAAAGCTTATGGATGGTCGCTCTTAACCGGCCCTATTCTCTACGTTAACAGACAATATTACTCCCTAATGCTCTTTGTTAATCTGAGTCTCGGGGGAGGGGGGAGGGGTGGCATCACAACTTGCTATTGGAGCCGAGTTCAGAACAAAATATGATAAACACAAAACGGAACATATACTACAGTACATCAGAGTACATTATAATTGTTGCATATTCCCTAATCATCGTGTCCTTAATCTTTTCGTGTCATTGGATAGATATAAGTTAGGAATACGTCTAGGAGCGCATTTTAATTTTGTAGTATTCCATAATTGAAATAACGATATCTTACCCTTAATCCTTATCTTATCTTATACTTTCAAGCTTATGGTTGGAAGAGGCAGAGGTCGCTGATCTGATGCTGGGCCGTCTAGTGGCTTACATCCAGACAGTGTCTACATGTCTGTTCGTGGAGTTATTCAGGAGCACTCAGCCTCCAACTCCTACTCCTTCATCTATTCTGCACAAGTCTGCTTTTGCGCATAGGTGTAATGATTTCTCTCATCTTGGAGGCAAGCCTTTAAAAGGCTCAGAGTCTGTTCTTGAGGTCAAAGCATGGCTTCATACATGCGAGCGTATCTTTACTCGCATGGATCTTTCTGAACCTCACCGAGTTCTTGTAGAATCGAGTATGTTGCAAGAGCGTGCACTTGATTTGTATGAGCTTCTTATTACTGAGCTTGATGAATCTACTCTTGCTTGGATCCAGTTTAGGAAGCGATTTGAACTTAAGTTCATTCTTGAGTATGAGAAAGCCCTCTTAGCCCGTCGCTTCCTTGAGTTAAAGCAAGGGAAGTCTTCCATTTTCGATTATGTTTCTTTATTCAAGGCCTTGTCCAAGTATGGTCTCGAGTATATTAGCACTTCTTATAAGAAGAATCTCAAGTTTGTTTCTGGCCTCAAGAAATATCTGAAGAAATCTTTGATGCTTCATTTGAGCAGTTGGTTGACTCGGCGCTTCATCTTGAAGCAGTCGAGAAGGAGAGAGATAGTAGTGATGAGACCGAGGTTCGTAAGGACCCAACTAGAAGAATTTTCCTTTTCAGAAGTCCAATTCTTTTCGTCATAACAGGAAGAAGAAGTTTGTTGGTTCTAGCTCTCATCCCAGTGGAGCACCTCCTAGTTAGAAGGAGTGTTTAAATTGTGGCTCTTCTGATCATTTGATTTGAGATTGTCCCAAGCCTTGCGTGTGCCATTATTGCAAGAAAGAGGGACATCGGGTTTCATCTTATCCCATGGCTCCTAGTACTGTCAAGTCGAGCAAGCTTAATGTGGTGGATTCTTCTGGTGGTTCATCTCAATGTAGAGGTACTTTTCCTTCTATTCTCAAAGGTTCTATATTATTTCATGATCGTTCTATTCGAGTTTTCTTCGATACGGGTGCTTCTCACTAATTCGTATCGAAGGAGTTTATTGACGTCATACCATTGGATGTTTCTTGCCTTGTTACTTCTTTGAGGATTGTGAATCCTGCTGGGGCATCTGCAACACTTAGCATGCTTTGTAATGATGTTGAGAATATTCTTTGTAGTTTTTCTTTCCATGTGAATCTGCACGTTATTCACTATCTTGGATTTGATATGATTTTAGGGATGGTTGGCTTGCTTGATATCAAGCCCGAAGCCTATGTTCTGAAAGGATTCTATATCTTAGGCATCCTAATATGGCTGATCAGTTATCTCTTGTTCTTCGGCATGTTGATGGTAACTCAGAAGCATCTTTATTTGCTCTTGAGTCTCAAGATGGTATCTTGAATTCCAGTCGTTTGTGATTTTGCTGATGTATTTGAGCCTGTTCTAAATTTGCCACCCAAGCGGGCAATTGAATTCCATATTGACCTCATTTTTGGAGCTTAGCCTATTAGTCGTCCTCCCACCAAGTGTCCACTAAGAAAAATGAGGAACTCAAAATGCAATTGTTGGAGCTTAAAACCAAGGAATTCATTCGGTCTAATTCTTCACCATGAGGTGCTGCATTTATCTTTATTAAGAAATCTGGTGGTGCTCTTAGGCTTTGGATCGATTATTGCAAGCTTAATGAGTTAACCATTAAGAACAAGTATCTATTGCCGAGGATCGATGACATGTTCGATCAGTTGAGTGCTGCTAAGGTCTTTTCTCAGCTCGATCTTGCCACCGGTTTTCATCTGTTGCGAGTTGCGGAGGACAACATTCCTCTTACCGCATTCCACACTCGTTATGGTTCTTATGAGTGGCTCGTTATGCCATTCGGTTTTACGAATGCTCTAGCTTATTTTATTGATCTTATGAATCGAGCATTCCGAGAATATGTCGATAAGTTCATCTTTGTATTCATTGATGATATTCTTATCTGTTCTAAGTCCGAAGCCGATCATACTAATCTTTTGAGGATTGTTTTGAGTACTCTTTGTCATCATCAATTTAAATCCAAATTCTCCGAGTGCCACTTTTGGGAGAATAAGGTGAAGTTCCTTGGCCATGTTGTATCTTCTGTTGTCATTTCTATCGATCCATCGAAAAGCCATTCAGAATTGGAAAAGGCCAGAGAACGTTTTTGAGGTTCACAGTTTCCTTGGATTGGCAGGTTATTACCGTCGGTTCATTAAGGATTTTTTCCCGCATTTTTCTTCCTCTCACAAGCCTTACTAGAAAAGGTGTTTGATTTGTTTGGTTTGATAAGTATGAAGCTTCTTTTCAAAAATTGAAAGAACTTCTCACTAATGCTTCTATCCTTGTGGTTTTCGAAGGGAATCAAGATCTTGTTGTCTATACCAATGCTAGTAGATGTGGTCTCGGTGCCATGCTTAAGAAAAGAGATCAGGTAATTACCTATGCTTCTAGGTAGTTACACCCGAACGAGGTTCACTACGCCACCCACGACTTAGAGTTGGTCGCTACAGTCTTTTCCTTGAAGATCTGGCGTCATTGTCTATTTGGCGAGTGCTTCATTCTTTATACCGATCATAAACCATTAAAGTATTTATTCACCCAGAAAGAGCTTAATATGCAGCAACAACATTGGCTCAAAATCCTAGCCTCTTATGATTTTGATATCCAGTACACTCCTAGAAAAGGGGACCGAGTTGCAGATGAGCTAAGTCTCAAACAGTCAGCTGTTGTTTCTATAATGTTAACTAAGTAGGATGCATTGGAGACCTTATCTCTTTGTGATATTCGTGATTGTGCTTCAGCTTCAGATTCTCCTATCTTATTGTTTAGTTTGGAAGCTCGTCCTAGTTTATTGGATCTATTGCCGTGGCTCGGCGTCAAGATCCAGATCTTATATGCCTTATTCAGCTTTGTAAGTCTAAATTCTATGATGATGAGTTGAGGGATTTCAGCATTGATATTCATGGTTTTCTTCATAAGATAAATCGATTGATTGTGCCTTGTGTTTTGATCTTAGGCAGGACATTCTTGATGATTGTCACCATTCTAAGCATACTATTCATCTCGGGAGTAGCAAGATGTATGTCGATATGAGACGCTTGTATTATTGAGAAGGCATAAAGCTTGATGTTGCAAGTTATATGAGTAGTTTCACGACTTTCAACTCATTAAAGCCAAACATCAGCATCCCAGTGGCCTTCTTCAGCCTCTTGAGGTCCCATTATGGAAATGGGATCAAATCTATATGGACTTTATTAATGGCCTACCACGTTCGAGAATGGACCATAACAGTGTTTGGGTTATTGTGGATCTCTTGACTAATTCCACTCATTTCATTCCTATTAAGTCTAATAGGACAACTTATCATCTATCTAAGCTATATATTAAGGAGATCGTGAAACTTCATGGTGTACCTAGTTGGACTGTTTGAGATAGAGGTCCACTTTTCACCAATAATTTCTTGCGGAGTCTTCAGAAAGCTTTGGGTACAAGCTTAACTTCAGCACAACTTATCATCTGCAGTTTGATAGATAGACTAAACGGGTTAATCGTATTCTTGAGGATCTACTTCATGCATGCATTATTGATTTTGGTGGTAGTTGGGAAGACAACCTATGCTTGTTGAGTTCTCTTATAACAACAGTTTTCAGTCTAGTATCAGTATGGCTCCTTTCGAAGCCCTATATGGAAGGCCATGTTGATCACCTTCTTGTTAGTTGGAATCTGGGAAGAGTTGATTTTAAGCCCCGATTCTATTAATGAAGCTTCAGAAGAGATCGATCGTACCCGTCAAAGAACAAAAGAGGCACGGAGTTGACAGAAATCCTATGCCGACAACCGTAGAAAGCCTCTTCAATTCTCTATTGGTGATCTTGTTTATATTTGTGTATCTCTATTGAAGGGAGTAATACATTTTAGACTGGGAAATTGGGTCCTCGATTCATAGGACCATTTCTTATTACTGAGCATATTGGCCCAGTTTCTTATAGAGTATCACTTCCTGCTCATTTTTCTGGTATTCATGACGTGTATCACGTCACTCAGCTTCGGTAGTGCCTTCGTGGTTCAGATTTTGTTATTGATCCTCCTATTTCGCAAGAGCTTGAGATCTCACCTTATTTATCTATTGTGCAACAACATGTTCGTATTCTTGCTTCGGAGGTAAAACCCCTTTGAAATAAGGATGTTCTGCTTGTGAAGATTCAATGGTTCGCTAATCCCAATGACTGTACATGGGAAACCAAAGAATTTATCAGGCGATCGTATCCTGGTTTTCTATCTTCTCATATCGAGGGTGAGAATTTTAAACTCAAGCTATCTATACCTCTTTACTTAATGAATCAAATTGTGGTGTATGCAACTCTTCTCTAGGAAATTGTGAGGATGAAATTTTTTTTAAGAGGGAGTCTGCAACAATTCTAATTTTGGTGATTACCTGCGAAATTAAATTATAACGGTGGTTATAATTTAACAATAGAGGAATAAAATAAATTGGAGATGTAAAATTTGTTAAAATTGTTTATTTTAAATAAATAATGGATTTTTGGTAAAATAAAATGGTACCAGATTGGTTTGGTTAGTAATAAATTGAGATTAGTGGAATTATGATGTACTGGCGGTTAATATATTAATTAAGTGAAGTAAAAGAATTTAATTCATTATGTTTTGTTGTAAATGAATAAATAATATTGGGAATAAAGTTTTAGAAATTTTGCAATGAGAATTTGTGATAAAAATAGCACTGAACGATTTTATTTTGATGAAATATAATAATTGTGGAAATAATGATAAAATTTTGATTTTTGTTAATTTTAATAAAGTATTAAAATTTAATATGGAAAATATTGTAAATAAAAAGGTGGAGTTTTGTTCAAAAATAATATTTGGATGTAAAAATAATGTTAATATGGTTTGCTATGTTTGATTGGATAAGAAAATGTTTTTTGTGGAAATTTTTGTGTTAAAAATGTTGTTTTATGTAAATAATGGTGTAAATTAAAGTGTTTAAATAAAAATAAGAACTTAATGATGGAAAATAGTTTTTAATGGCTAAACTAATTTTTGTATGTTGGAAAATATTCTTGTACACATAGAAATATGTTGTATAAATTTATTCAGTTAAAATATGCGTAAATATGGTGAAAATAAAGTGTTAACATAAATTAACTTAGTTAAATTTTAACTAAGTATTAACATAGGCTTTTGGATAATGGGTTCAAGCCCAAAACCATTCTTTGGAATGATCAAAAGGGGATATTGAGTTGTATGTACACTTCTTCTTTTCTTTCCTTTTCTGGCTTCCTCTGTAAAATCTGAAAAGAGCAAAAATGGCCTCCTCTCCAATTCTCTAAAGTTAAAATCCCTCCAAATTTAGGTAAATAAAGTGTGAAAATAAGTAAATCCTAATCTAATACAGGTAATCTCACTAAAACAATCTTTATTTCATCCTTTATTTTTTAATTTTGAGAAAGTCGGTGTCTGTATCTTCGGTTTCCTATTTGAATGTCTTCTTTCTTCTTTCTAAAGGTAATTAAAGCTTCTCCAAGGCCAAAAGACTACTGGTTGCTATTCAAAATTGCTAAAATATTATCAAGGTGAGTAGTAACTCACACCTCTATCCAAAACAAGCCGCTTGTAAAAATTTGTTGCAGTTTGCGTTGTTTTTACTACATAAGGTAAAATGTGAATTTGAAATTTCTAGTTTACAGTAAAAATCTTGTCTGGATTTTACTTTGTGACCTTATATGTCTTTTGTTTCATATTAGAATTGGGTGAAACCTTTATCGGATTGTAGACCATTTTTAGTAGTTGTTGCATGTCAATTTTCATAGCTTAATTCAATCTGGAAGTGCCTGAAATCAGTGCTCGAAATTGGAAATGAAATAGGCAAAAATGCTTGTAGTATTCGCGAGCATCAGGTCGACCCAGGCTCTCTGGGGGTCGACCCTAGGGTTGACCTGAGCCGTACATGGGTCGACCCATGCTTTCCTAAGGTTGACCCAGGAAATATAAGGGTCGACCCTTGTATCTTTTATTTGTCTAGGTCGTTCTTTTGTTCTTCCTGTGCACTTTTTGATGATTCTGCTTATTCCAATGATTTTTGTGACCAGTTATTATGATATTTTAAAGTGTTTTGAAGGGTTTAAACCTATTAATAGGTAAGCCAACATTATTATTGATCCGTAATCTAAAATGACGTGTTTTTGAGTGGTTTTCATATGCCGATTTATGGCGTTTCCGATGATTTTGGTTGTTTTCATGTACATGTTTTCTAAATCGATTTTAAAATGATTTTTATAATAAAACATCTTTTTAAATAAAAATATTACAAAATTTATAATTATTTTTGAAGCTATTTAAAAATATATATTCTCAATAATAAAGAGAATTTCAAAGTCATAATTTCCAAATGATTTTAGAAAAATTATTTTAAATCAAGTTTTCTCAAAACAAAGAATTTCTTGTATAAAATACACATTTTTGCAATTTTCAAGAGAATGGGGAAGTGATTTAAATGATTTAGTAAAATATGTGGTATGAGACACATGCATTTACTTTCTCTATTCATTCCAGTTTCATTCTATTGAAGCTATACACATTTTATGGATCTTTGGGATGTTTGCCGGTACCGGACCTTCGGGTCATTTGGGCTTTTTAGCTATTGAACCTTTGGGTTGTTTGGCCTTCAGGTTGTTTAGCCTTCGGGTCATTTTAGGCGCCTTATTTGAGATACGGTACTTGGCGGGCTTCGGCCATTTTTCGCAGCATGGGCAGACTAAACTTAGACTTACCATTTGTGATATGGTCCATTTTTGTGATATTTCTTGAATTATTTGTGACTTCCGAATGTTTTTGCCATTTAAATATTATTGGTTATTTGAGCCATTTGAGGATTTATTATATGGTGATTACATTTTGGAGTTTAACTAGTTCTACACATTGTGATTTGTGGTTACCATCCTTTGGCGGGTTTTTGAGATTTGTGGTTTCCTATTTATGAGTTATGGTTTTGATGTAAGCCATTATATTGGCTGTTGTAGATGCCGATGATATGCGGCGATTATTTTTGACTAATTCACGTTGTAGTTAATCTTGCCTCTTTCGAGAAACTACCATATATGATGCATTTTGGCGATATTATCTCATATGAAATATATATATATATATATGTTTGGTGTTGCTTCTTCTCTTTTTAGAAGAGAAGTTATCATTTATCCCTATACTTCATCTACCTTGAGCTAATCAGTTTATTTAAGCTAGTCTAACCCGTGTGTTTCATGTACTCGGGTCAGACCGAGTTATTTCAGGTTAGTCACCTATTGTAGATTACCGCTATGCTGCTTCCGCTTTGGGTTTTCTTGATTTCTTTGGATGCCAGTCATCTTTTTGTAGCCTTGCAGTTATTTTGTGAACTCCGATATGTACATAATCTTTCTGACTCGATGTATGTATTGTGGCCTATGTACCACCACTGTCATATCACTATGTACTGTACAATGATGTATCTGTATATATGTACATATGTGTAACGACCCGTAAATTTCAATAATTTTTATAACATAATTAACTGAAATTTTGCTTGAAATTAAGTAATAAAATTTTGCAATGGAAATTTCATTTTTGTGACATGTCTATGTAAATGTAGAAAATGTCCGATTTTCATCAGAAAATATATAAGTCTGTTTTATTATGTAATTTTATTTAAATTAGATAATTTGATGAAAATAAAATATTTTCGAAATCTAAATATTTTTAGGTAATAAAATTGTAGATCATTTTCTGAGTGAGACATCATATTTCGTTTCGCCAAATTTGTATTGCTCTAGCCCCTTTTATCTTATTTTTTGCATTCTAGCAGCATCTTTGGCACCAAATATCGATTTTGATAGAATAGTCTTATCGATGATATCTGTGTACCATTTTGATTGTCTCTTCATGCCGATCTCCTTGGTATATTCGTTTATGCATTTCGAAGTATGGTGCACGGCGAAATCCACGAAACAGTTATCCGTATCGGTAACCGTTACCGTTTTGAGTCTTTTGGTTTCCATATGTCCATTTATCTGCCTATCGTATTATACCAACAGTCATCAGCATTTGTATTTCTTGAATTCAACTACTGACCATTTTCTATTCCCATAGTTTGATTTTTAATATCTGTTCGTTCTGTTCAATTTTCTCTTCCCCTCTTTTTTTTTTCTTATCTTGTAGTTTCTATTTTTGTTTCTTGAAAGAAATTTTTATATATAAGTTATAATATAATTTTATATTGCCTAAGCATCTCTCTTTCCCATATTCACCTACTTCTTCCCCTCCCTTTCTTCTTTTCATTGTTTTAGAAATTTATACATAACATTATGTATTTATAACAACCAACATATTTTGGTCAGAAGCAAGCTCGTCCCTTGTTTCTAGACCCTATAGATCACCTTACAACGAGCCTCCCCAGCAACCCGCCTACATCTTCCACACACAACCCTTGATAATAGCCTATGAGATCCACTTTTCCACCCATACTCCCATCACGACCATGCCCAACTTTATTTTCTCCGCCCTCATTCATCCTCCAAACCCACGTGAGCAACCAATAACCAACGCCACACAAAACTCCAACAAACCCACCACCTACCTCTGATCTGTTCACCCTCTCTTTCCTTCCCTTCAAAGCACGTAGCAAACTCACCTCCGCCAGAAACTCCATCTCGCCACCATACACTCCTCCCCTGACAGCCATCACCTCCTCTTGCCATTGCCAAATGTTTCTCCGATAAATCGTCAGCTCATCCACCCTCCACAGCACGGTAGCCGCTCCATTCCATTGTGCCCCACTTCCTTCCAGTCGCTACTCCTTCCTTAATCGCATCACCACACCTCTGACTGCATCCATCGCTGCATGTTTATTCGAACACACACACACACACACACACATATGTGAGTTACACCTATTGCTAGAATATATGAATATGTGTTGCATTTTGATAAATAGGTGGGCTCTGTGCTTTTTTTTTATAATTTTTTTTATAGCAAACATATATATGAAATTATATATATGGCTCGAACTCAATTGAGCATCTATTTGAGATGTTATTTCTTGTACCTATATACTGCTTGTATATATACGTTGCATCATAGCTTGCTTGTCTGTGCTATTTACTTATATATATGTTGCATGTATTCAAAGGCATATATGTGCTGTGCATATAAACACACACACACACACACATATATGTTGGTAGAAGTAAAATATTTTGGCTCCTGTACATATATATGCTGCATTCGGACCACTAACATTGCTAGCACTAGTATTTGATGATCATATATCATAGACAGTTTTTTTGTGCTACCCTTTCCCCTCTTCTTTTATACAAACAATTGTATATATAATTATCACTTATATGTGTATATTTTTGTTTTCATTGAATTCTCGAGTCAAATCTGCTTTTGTGCCTATTGCAGCTCTTTAAAGTGTTGCGCCTATTTTTGTGTGCATATCCGTGTCAATTGCTTCTCTTTTCATTGTTCTCTAGCCTCGAAAGGTGAGCAATCACTTACGATTAACATTCTTATATTTGGTAAATTGATTTAACATGAAATGACAATTGAAATATGATATTAAATTTGAAATGTTAAATTATTAAATGATACATACCCGAACGATCTTATAGATTAGGGGAAAATCGTTATGGGTTGAAATGATAAACCCAAGTGATTTTCCATGATTTTGAATTTTGGTATTTTGGGTTGAAACGATATATACCCGTAAATATTAAATTTAAATTACGGATTGAAATTATAAATATCTGTATCAATTGACCATAGGATAAAAAAATTTAAATGGACATCGTTGGTCTATTTTTGAAAAATAATTTCCAAAGTTTGATAGGAAATATGTGGATTTTAAATAAATATTGATTTTTAAATTATAATATAAAATTTTCATTTTAATATAAGTATAAAATTTAGATTTTTAAAATTATATGTTTTTAAAATTTTAAAATTTTAAGTTGCGTTTTGAAATGTAAATCATAAATTTTTACTTGTACCTTTATTATTTTTAAAATATATAAAATAAGATTTAAAATAGATTTACTTTAATACTAAGGCTTAATTTTAAAAAAAAATTAATTTACCTAATGTATATAATATGCTTTTAAATATTTATTTATATCTATGTTAATATTTTGAAAATAGATTTTGTAATAACTTTGATAAATTAAGGTTGGATAGATAAACTAAAATTGATTTGTAATTTAATTTGTTTAAGAATTGTATTTAGATAGAAATTACTTTGAAACTTATTAATTTTAGATTTTTAAAGATATGATTTTATAACTTGATAACTTGATTTTGATTAAAAGTGAATAAATGAATATTTTCAGATTTAAATAAGATTGAAATTGAATATTTAATTTTGATTTAAATTTGTAATTTAAGATTTAATTTAAATGTTATTAAAATGATTAAGTGAATATTTTTAGATTTAAATAAAATTTTAAGTTGAACTTTGAAATATAGATTAGATTTATCAAATTAATTTGTAAAATTGTTTGTATGTTTAAACTTTAAAATCTATTGAAATTGGAGGTGGTTTCAAATTCATAATTCAAACTTGGATTTGAAATCGATATAAATTAAAATGGTTTAATGAGAATTTGAGTTGAATCTTTAACCTTTTAAATTGAAATAGTTGAATTGGAATTTAGTTTAAATTGAATTTGGAACTAAATTTGATTTGAGTTGATTTGTGAAATTGGATGAAACAAGTATACATAGGAACTATTTTAATATATAAGCTATTTTATAAATAAACTATTTTTAAATCTATAACCTATTTTAAATATAAACTATTTTAAAATTATAACTATTTTAATACACATATACTAATTTCAATATTTAAACTATTTAAGTCGGAAAGTGATATGCATTCTAAGGTGAAGATGATTTTGGAAGAGAATATGATTTCGAAAGACAGATGATTTTGAAATGAATATGATATTTTGATATGAAGTATAAACTATTTGAATTATAAAATGACCACGGTGTGAAATAAGCATTTGGCTGATAAATAGACCGGCATCGGATAATGTCATACTCTCTGCCAATACCGAAAACCACTTTAACAACTGTATGCGTGGTGGAGATTCCAGAACGAAGCAGGATGGCTGACGACGATTCTACATGAGGTATTTACGTCGCCCCGACTCCCGTGTGTCAGCTTAGATGTGACTAAAAAAGGAGCCACGCCAGGCCAAGTGTGGTCATTCCTCCTATCGAACACATTTCTTCGATACCATTCTATACTTTGTGAATTAATTGAGTGCACCTTTGATTTGGGAGTGTGTCTTGAGGTGGGAGGTAGTGGCTGCTATGCATTACCAGCAGTTCGGATCCGCAAAACGGTAGTATCCTTTCTTGGGCATTTGCCTCGCATGCCTTGTCACATGCTCTATCGCGCCTTCTACAAGTTGGGTTTGTATCGTACATATGGAGTGGTCCCTGATAGCCCACCGTTTAGGTGGAGTTTACAATACTGTATAGACTGCGACATTACATAAAATGTATTAAGGGGGATATGGATAACGCCTTAACGCTATTTTAATAATTTACTTTACTATAGACATTATACATATAGCGTATTGTATTATGTATGTAAATAGTTTAACGGATCCTTAGAGAATGGGTATCCCAAACATCCTCTAAGTTATTCTATATTTCAATTGACATTTCACTTGAGTTGAATTTAGTAGTATAAGATGTTAATCCCGACTCGAGTGTTTTATGTTTTGCTTATGCTCGGGTCAGAATGAGTATCATAACATTAAAGACTCACCTTTGGAGCTTGGAGTTTTGCTTGAAGCTATCTTTCAGCTTTCAGTTATTTCAGTTTATTCCAGTTGTTGATATTCAGACTTGCCATCTGCTATGTATTTGAGACTACTTTGTATTTGAGATTTCTAATATATCGTGTTTTATACTCTGATGTTGTAGTAGCTTCATGAACTACAGTTTATCAATTCAGCTGCTTATTATTGTATAACTCTATATCTGTGATTGATTTATTTACCATATATGCTGAGTTTTTCCAAATATAAATTAGCAATATATTGTTTTGAACCATTTAAGTTTGACATGAGTGAATGATTGTCGATTTTAACGGTTCGAAATCCCACGTTGTTACAATATGTGTGACTGTTGCTCTGTGATCTGTAGTATTTGTTATTGTTGTATTTTGTTTTGATACATCCGTTAGCCACCGTATATTTGTGTTAAACATTTATTGAGTATGTGATCCGCTTAAGAAAGATAAAAGGAAAAAAATTAGAGCACCAAATCGTCGTATTTAATACTAGTTTATGTAGGATCTAGATTAACCCTAGAGGGGGAGGGGATGAATAGGGTTATAGCAAATTTTCTCGAATTAAACACAGAAATAAACTGCAGAAATAAATATGCTGAAAAGTAAATCACACACAAAATTTACCCAGCTTCGGCAACCCTTGCCTACTGCTGCATTCCCAGATTTCTATTAGAATTAAACAGTATCCCGCTTACAAACACTCTACTAGACTCGCAGACCCTTTTGCTCCCGCTCACAAACACTCTACTAGACTCGCACACCCTGCTCCGCCTATAGAGTTTCGCTTACTCGCAAACACTGCTCCCGCCTATAGAGTTTTGCAAACTCGCACACCCTGCTCACTGAACTAATTCTAACTAGACAATCTGACACTACCTACAACCTAGGTGGTGATTTACAAATTCTTTGACTCAAAAAAGAAAATCAGACTTCAAAATTAAATGCAGGAGCAAAAATTAAAATATAAACGTTAATCCCTAATTTTTGCTAAAAATAAAAAACCCCCTTTAAAACAAAATCTCCTTTGTAATTAACAAGGCCGGCCCCTTATTATTTTTCACCCGATCCACTTCTCTTCTTTGTGAATTATTTGCGGCCGATCTTCTTTTGAAACTAGGGCTTCGTTCCCTTTTCCTTTGCTACTGTAAAATTGCGGCTTTGTTTCTTCAATCCAAATTGGGGCTTTTCTGGAGCACGCTTATGTTGATTATCTGATTTGCTTTGCTCCTCTGTTGATCGAGTTCGTTGTTGCTTGGCTCGCTCATTCTCTGATGATCGAGTTTGTAGTTGATTCGGTATGTAATTTCTCTGTTTGTGCTATTGTGATTTTCGTATGAAAACTCGATGCCGATGATGATAATTGGGATTTGGTATTTATATGAATTCGAATACACTTGATTTTTGCTCCTATCAATTCGATAATTTCCTATATTATGCTTTCCTGATTTCATTACACCTTGAAACACACGGCTTTAATTTCACGCGTTCGATTCTCTTGTGTAGAAAGGCAGAAACTTTCCCTTTTTCATTGCTAACTTTTTCAAAGATACGAATTTGAATTTTTTTTTAAACACGAATTTGTATTTTACTTCTCTATTGACATATGCTTTGCTCTGACTTGAATTTGCAAATTTACTTCGACACTGGCGTATGCAACACTATGACACTGTACTAACCTCGGCCCATCACCATTTCTTTGATATTGAGCATTATTGAGTCTTTTCATTCATTCTGTTTATTACTGCATTCATGTTGTCTGCCGAGATTGTTGTTCCAGCTGTCTTCTCTTCATGTTGGCACTGGCTGTTGTTTGGTTGATATATTTGTGGTGCTGTCTCTGCTTTTTTTGTTGTATACATGTCCACTGCAGTATCCATTTGTAGTTGTATTCACATCATGTTTGCCTACATTTTGTGGTTTGGACATTTGCACTTGTACACTCCATACTTGGTCGTGCTGTAGTCTTCAAGCATATTGCTGTTGACATGTCTTGATGCACTAAACTATTTACTGACTTGATTTAACCTGTACTTGCTGTATTATCTCTGACCTGCGCACATTGTTGCATTGTTGATGTGCATGTCACTGTTGTACACTACATAGTGGTCTTCATTGTGATGATTTTGTTGCTCTGACTTGTATCACTTGATGTCTTAAGCTTCAACTGTGACTTTTGTCTTCATGATACATGCATTGTTGTTGTCATGATTGCTGTGGCACTGAACTTGAGTTGTCTTCATCTTTGTTCATTGATTGTTAACACTTTGGTCGTTTCTGTTATGTCATCTGAACTGCTGCCACTTTGTAGTTGCTCTGCACTTTGGTGGCTCTGGCTTGTTTATCTGAACTGTATACATTGCTTGCCATTGGCTTTGTTTTGTTCTGATTTGTAGAAGCTTTGTATTGATATACTTAAGTCTTTGCCTGATTGACTTCAAGTTGTTAATCATCATTTTGATACTCCATTGCTTGTCTTTACTTCTATGTCGTAAACCTGTTGAACTGATGTTGATCTATCCCTGTTGCATTTGGTATACTTCATTGTTTGACCTGTCTCACTTCCATGTATGGCTTGTTCTTGGTCTCTGTTGCATGCTTGCTGTTGCATGCTTGTTTGAATTTACTTGGTGCATTCATGTTTACTTTCATGGAGTAGTCATCTTGACACTGTTGTACACTTATTGTCTCTTAAGCTTGGTTTAGAGCTGTGCTTGCATGTTTTTGGTGCATTGTATAACTTGAGCTTTGATTTGTTAGTTGTGCCTTTTGATTGGCGCACACGAGTTGGCGAGGCAGTGCACATGTGTATAAATGTACACGTGTGTACTGCAGCCACTCATGATTACCTGTCCTTGATAGAAATACTGATATGCACAGATATTACACAATTAAAAGTGATGACAATAACCCATATATCTGAGGCAAACATTATTTTCAAAATCATCGTTTATTTTATATTGCAAAAACATTTCTTTTTCAATTTTACCGCGTTAGTGAATATTTTTGCAGATTGCTCAGATGCTGGATTCAAAAACTGGAATGAAGTTGAAGATAAAAATACGAGTGTGAGTGATATGTAGTGAGGTCAACTGTAAATATGAAATTGTGATGTATTGTAATCAAAGTTGTATATGTATAGTGAGAGCTTGAAATTGTACTATTCAAAATTGTAATAAATATTTGTTTGAATAAAATTTCTGTTTGAATTCAAATTCCATCCAAATTCTGTGTAATTTATTTTATTCAACAAATATCTATTTAATCTATGAAAAATAAAATAGTACATTAACAAATACATTTAAACGAATATATATATGTTTATTATCATCAAACAAAAATCATAAAAGCGCATACGCATATTCAACATTCTCCCCCTTTTGATGATAACAAACATATAATTAAGATTTTGACCATGTTAAATGTATTTGATCAATGATATACTCTAATTGCTCCCCCTATTTAAATGCTTTCTCTCTACATGATGCTCCCCCTACATATATGCATACAAATAGAAATATTGAAATAAGCCTAGATGCAAATGGAAAATTATTTGACCTTTGCTTGATTCTATTTGACAAAATCTTAACTTTTCTCTCCCCCTTTTGTTATCAGCAAAAGAATAATTGTGTTAGAGAAAAATAGAGATAAGGTGATCAATATTAATCCAACATTAAACTCAAATTGAATATAAATATTAAACTTCAATAAGAATCAAACAAAAATCATAACTACCCTTGTTAGGCGCATATTCCACTTTTAGAAATAATGGAAATGATGTTCTAATACAAAATCATACAGTTGAATCTTCTTGTGGTACATTTATATCAGGAATTTGAATATCTACTAATCATGCATAACCGTTAGGACTTTTAAATAAGATTAGTAGTATTCCAATTTAATTTTAAAAATGAATTCAAGTATCTTCTAACCACGCATAACCGTGAGGACTTTTAAATGGGATTAGAATCAACTTGTCTATTAAATCAATTAATTTTGATATGCGTTCCACACATGCATAACCGTGAGGACTTTTAAATGAGCATGGAAGCACATAATCAAAAATCCAAGTAATTCACCCATGCATAATCGTGAGGACTTTTAAATGAGAGTGAATACTTTGGATATTTATTTATTTTTACAAAAAAAATGTGAAATGAAAAACAAATGATTCCTGATTATAGTACCACATATCGACAAACTATATTGAATATTTGATAAACCATGGTCGATAGAAGTAATGATAGATATAGAAATGGTCATGGAACCTTTACCCAACAATTTTTTTTATAATTCTTGTTTTAATTCCTAAAGAAATTTTCCAAATATACTCTCTTGAGTAATGTATGTTTAAATATCAACACTTATCACTTTTTCCAATCACTATTTATCTTTTCGATAATTATTAGGGAGTTAGATTAGTCAAAATTTGTCATTTAAAATCAAATAAAAATGGCTAATCTGAAAATATGGTCAAAAATGATTTTCTCGAAGGGGTTATATGAGAAAATAATTTATGCTATTTGAAAATTATTTGAAATGAAAAATATGCAGATATTTTCTTTGAAAAACGATGCAGCAAATGAATGTTTCAAATATTAATCACGTTCCACTAGTAATTTTTCTATCAACTAGAATACCAGTGTAATCTGCATCTGAATTTCATTTTCTATCCAAAATATCACTAACTAAAACTGATAAACAAGACCATGAAGTGTGCATCAAAAATTTCAAACACAATTTTAGCAACAATTTAAATGACATTCTTTGGATTTGAACCGAAGCCATGTAAACAATCAGATAACCGTGAATATAGAGCCAGCATGTTGAACAAGTCAGAATGAAAAATTATCATTTCTACAATCATCTCAATATTGGCTGATTTCATTCAGAATACGGTGCAGATTATCACAGAAATATACCTTCACATGTTTTACCTTTACGATAATTTCTCGTGAGTGCCCATTGTGATTCTGTCACCTTTATAATAGGCTAAGGAACTTTTCTTTGTTGCCCGTTGTGTTTCTGGAATAGCCAAAATCCAGAGAACACCGTTGTTGTACCTTAGCCTGCCACCATACCTACACGATGAAAGATTTTTGTGACCTATTTTTATAGGTCCATAATTGTTAGTGGCAGAAGCATTATGAATAAACAAACCCTTTGGAACCCAAACTTGTTTAGTCCTTTTATTCTTGTTCCAATAGACATGAAATTTATTTGTAGAATTCTTAGGAACCCAAACTTGTATAAATTTTGTGTTCTTGTTCCTATGACTACAATTTTCAAAACGATGTTCAATTATTTCACATCTTTCAAAGACACTCTTCCCTTTTGCATTGTCCTCAACTTGTGTTTTCCCAAAACCTAGTCCCTTTCTGTTGTTAGCAAAAATTTGATTTCCCAATAGCATGTTGAAAGATTTTTCGCCTCTTGAAAAGTTATTCAAAGATTTCTCAAGATTTTGGACTTTGGTTTTTAGTGTTGTGTTTTCAGTTACAAGTGAGGTGCATCGATTTATAAAATCCTTTTTCCTAGTGTCGATGGTTTCCTTAAGACTCAATTTTTCTTTTTCAAGATTGTCAAAGCTATTCTTAAGTCTTGTCAATTCTGAATCTAAAATTTTACATTTTTTACATTCTAGGTTTTGAATATTTTCAAGTTCAGTTTCTAATCTAAAATTTTCACGAGCAAGTTCTCTCCTACCAGATTTTAGTTTTTCAATTTTAGATTCAAGAGCATCAACTACTTTAGTGAGATCAAGACACATAAAAACAAGATCTCTATAGGAATACTCACCTGCCTCACTAGATTCCTCTGAGCTTGCTTCTGAATCCGATTTTGCCATAAGACACAAGTTAGCCTCCTTTGAGCTGCTATTCGAAACTTCTTCTCCTTCTTCATTATCCCAAGTCGCTGCAAAAGCTTTCTTTTTTTTCCTTTGTTGTTTTTGAGAAGTGGGCATTTTTGTATGAAGTGTCTGGGCTTCTTGCAGTTAAAGCACGTCGGTTCATTATCGGAATCTTCAGAATCTTTTGGCCTATTACGACTTGTTTTCTTCTTGCGTGGCTTGAATCTAGACCATTTTCTAAGATTATTGACAGCCATTGCAAGCTCTTCAATTGGATCTTCTTCATCTTCATCGCTCTCTTCTTTGCTCTTTAAGGCAATCGTCTTCTTCTTTGGTTCGGAGTTGTTGCGTTCTTCCTTTGCTTTTAGCTCAAGCTCATATGTCATCAGGTTACCGATCAACTCCTCCATGCTTAGTTTACTCAAGTCTTTTGATTCTTGGATTGCCGTGACTTTTGCCTCAAAGTTTATTGGTAAAACTCGTAGCACCTTCCTCACAAGCTCTACCTCAGTGAATACTTTCCCAAGTGCTCTAGCATTGTATACCAAGGTTGAAAAGCATCCAAACATATCCTTTATGCTCTCGCCTTTGTCCATCACAAAGTTTTCGTATTCATTGCTGAATAGGGCTAGACGAGACTCCTTGACTTGAGAAGTTCCTTCGTGTGTAACCTCCAAAGTGTGCCAAATTTCCTGTGCTGTTGTACAATGAGAAATTCTATTAAATTCATTTTTATCAAGAGCACAGATCAAAGCGTTCATTGCTTTGGCATTTGTAGTTTTTAATTTCTTATCGTTAGCATCCCACCTATCCTTAGGTTTACGAATCTCAGTACCACCAACAGTTATAGTGGGAGGTTTATAGCCAGTTTCAATAATATCACAAACATAATAATCAACGGAACTAAGATAAATACTCATCCTAACTTTCCAATAAGTATAATCATTCCCGTTAAACATGGGTGGCCTAACAATAGATTGGCGCTCACTAAAAACATTATTTGATAAATTCATGACTCTAGAGTTAAAGAAAAATACCGTGCTCTGATACCACTTGTAGGATCTAGATTAACCCTAGAGGGGGGGGGGGTGAATAGGGTTATAGCAAATTTTCTCGAATTAAACACAGAAATAAACTGCAGAAATAAATATGCTGATAGAATTAAACAGTATCCCGCTTACAAACACTCTACTAGACTCGCAGACCCTTTTTCTCCCGCTCACAAACACTCTACTAGACTCGCACACCCTGCTCCGCTTATAGAGTTTCGCTTACTCGCAAACACTGCTCCCGCCTATAGAGTTTTGCAAACTCGCACACCCTGCTCACTGAACTAATTCTAACTATACAATCTGACACTACCTACAACCTAGGTGGTGATTTACAAATTCTTCGACTCAAAAAAGAAAAACAGACTTCAAAATTAAATGCAGGAGCAAAAATTAAAATATAAACGTTAATCCCTAATTTTTGCTCAAAATAAAACCCCCTTTAAAACAAAATCTCCTTTGTAATTAACAAGGCCGGACCCTTATTATTTTTCACCCGATCCACTTCTCTTCCTTGTGAATTATTTGCGGCCGATCTTTTGAAACTAGGGTTTCGTTCCCTTTTCCTTTGCTACTGTAAAATTGCGGCTTTGTTTCTTCAATCCAAATTGGGGCTTTTCTGGAGCACGCTTATGTTGATTATCTGATTTGCTTTGCTCCTCTGTTGATCGAGTTCGTTGTTGCTTGGCTCGCTCGTTCTCTGATGATCAAGTTTGTAGTTGATTCGGTATGTAATTTCTCTGTTTGTGCTATTGTGATTTTCGTATGAAAACTCGATGCTGATGATGATGATTGGGATTTGGTATTTATATGAATTCGAATACACTTGATTTTTGCTCGTATCAATTCGATAATTTCCTATATTATGCTTTCCTGATTTAATTACACCTTGATACATACGGCTTTAATTTCACGCGTTCGATTCTCTTGTGTAGAAAGGCAGAAACTTTCCCTTTTTCATTGCTGACTTTTTCAAAGATACGAATTTGATTTTTTTTTAAACACGAATTTGTATTTTACTTCTCTATTGACATATGCTCTGCTCTGACTTGAATTTGCAAATTTACTTCGACACTGGCGTATGCAGCACTATGACACTGTACTAACCTCGGCCCATCACCATTTCTTTGATATTGAGCATTGCTAAATCTTTTCATTCATTCTGTTTATTACTGTATTCATGTTGTCTGCCGAGATTGTTGTTCCAGTTGTCTTCTGTTCATGTTGGCACTGGCTGTTGTTGAGTTGATACATTTGTAGTGCTGTCTCTGCTTTTTTTGTTGTATACATGTCCACTGCAATATCCATTTGTAGTTGTATTCACATCATGTTTGCCTACATTTTGTGGTTTGGACATTTGCACTTGTACACTCCATACTTGGTCGTGCTGTAGTCTTCAAGCATATTGCTGTTGACATGTCTTGATGCACTAAACTATTTACTGACTTGATTTAACCTGTACTTGCTGTATTATCTCTGACCTGCGCACATTGTTGCATTGTTGATGTGCATGTCACTGTTGTACATTACATAGTGGTCTTCATTGTGATGATTTTGTTGCTCTGACTTGCATCACTTGATGTCCTGAGCTTCAACTGTGAACTTTGTCTTCATGATACATGCATTGCTGTTGTCATGATTGTTGTGGCACTGAACTTGAGTTGTCTTCATCTTTGTTCATTGATTGTTAACACTTTGGTCGTTTCTGTTGTGTTATCTGAACTGCTGCCACTTTGTAGTTGCTCTGCACTTTGGTGGCTCTGGCTTGTTTATCTGAACTGTATACATTGCTTGCCATTGGCTTTGTTTTGTTCTGATTTGTAGAAGCTTTGTATTGATATACTTAAGTCTTTGCCTGATTGACTTCAAGTTGTTAATCATCATTTTGATACTCCATTGCTTGTCTTTACTTCTATGTAGTAAATCTGTTGAACTGATGTTGATCTATCCCTGTTGCATTTGGTATACTTCATTGTTTGACCTGTCTCACTTCCATGTATGGCTTGTTCTTGGTCTCTGTTGCATGCTTGCTGTTGCATGCTTGTTTGCATTTACTTGGTGCATTCATGTTTACTTTCATGGAGTAGTCATCTTGACACTGTTGTACACTTGTTGTCTCTTAAGCTTGGTTTAGAGCCGTGCTTGCATGTTTTTGGTGCATTGTATAACTTGAGCTTTGATTTGTTAGTTGTGCCTTTTGATTGGCGCACACGAGTTGGCGAGGCAGTGCACACATGTATAAATGTACACGTGTGTACTGCAGCCACTCATGATTACCTTTCCCTGATAGAAATACTGATATGCACAGATATTACACAATTAAAAGTGATGACAATAATCCATATATCTGAGGCAAACATTATTTTCAAAATCATCGTTTATTTTATATTGCAAAAACATTTCTTTTTCAATTTTACCGCATTAGTGAATATTTTTGCAGATTGCTCAGATGCTGGATTCAAAAACTGGAATGAAGTTGAAGATAAAAATACGAGTGTGAGTGATATGTAGTGAGATCAACTGTAAATATGAAATTTTGATGTATTGTAATCAAAGTTGTATATGTATAGTGAGAGCTTGAAATTGTACTATTCAAAATTGTAATAAATATTTGTTTGAATAAAATTTCTGTTTGAATTCAAATTCCATCCAAATTCTGTGTAATTTATTTTATTCAACAAATATCTATTTAATCTATGAAAAATAAAATAGTACATTAACAAATACATTTAAACGAATATATATATATGTTTATTATCATCAAACAAAAATCATATAAGCGCAAAGCGCATACACATATTCAACATTTTCCCCCTTTTGATGATAACAAACATATAATTAAGATTTTGACCATGTTAAATGTATTTGATCAATGATATACTCTAATTGCTCCCCCTATTTAAATGCTTTCTCTCTACATGATGCTCCCCCTATATATATGCATACAAATAGAAATATTGAAATAAGCCTAGATGCAAATGGAAAATTATTTGACCTTTGCTTGATTCTATTTGACAAAATCTTAACTTTTCTCTCCCCCTTTTGTTATCAGCAAAAGAATAATAGTGTCAGAGAAAAATAGAGATAAGGTGATCAATATTAATCCAACATTAAACTCAAATTGAATATAAATATTAAACTTCAATAAGAATCAAACAAAAATCATAACTACCCTTGTTAGGCGCATATTCCACTTTTAGAAATAATGGAAATGATGTTCTAATATAAAATCATATAGTTGAATCTTCTTGTGGTACATTTATATCAGGAATTTGAATATATACTAATCATGCATAACCGTTAGGACTTTTAAATAAGATTAGTATTATTCCAGTTTAATTTTAAAAATGAATTCAAGTATCTTCTAACCACGCATAACCGTGAGGACTTTTAAATGGTATTAGAATCAACTTGTCTATTAAATCAATTAATTTTGATATGCGTTCCATACATGCATAACCGTGAGGACTTTTAAATGAGCATGAAAGCACATAATCAAAAATCCAAGTAATTCACCCATGCATAACCATGAGGACTTTTAAATGAGAGTGAATACTTTGGATATTTATTTATTTTTACAAAAAAATGTGAAATGAAAAACAAATGATTCCTGATTATAGTACCACATATCGACAAACTATATTGAATATTTGATAAACCACGGTCGATAGAAATAATGATAGATATAGAAATGGTCATGAAACGTTTACCCAACAAAAAGTTTTATAATTCTTGTTTTAATTCCTAAAGAAATTTTCCAAATATACTCTCTTGAGTAATGTATGTTTAAATATCAACACTTATCACTTTTTCCAGTCACTATTTATCTTTTCGATAATTATTAGGGAGTTAGATTAGTCAAAATTTGTCATTTAAAATCAAATAAAAATGACTAATCTGAAAATATGGTCAAAAATGATTTTCTCGAAGGGGTTATATGAGAAGATAATTTCTGCTATTTGAAAATTATTTGAAATGAAAAATATGCAGATATTTTCTTTGAAAAACGATGCAACAAATGAATGTTTCAAAAATTAATCACGTTCCACTAGTAATTTTTCTATCAACTAGATTACAAGTGTAATCTGCATCTGAATTTCTTTTTCTATCCAAAATATCACTAACTAAAACTGATAAACCAGACCATGAAGTGTGCATCAAAAATTTCAAACATAATTTTAGCAACAATTTAAATGACATTCTTTGGATTTGAATTGAAGCCATGTAAACAATCAGATAACCGTGAATATAGAGCCAACATGTTGAACAAGTCAGAATGAAAAATTATCATTTCTATAATCATCTCAATATTGGCTGATTTCATTCAGAATACGGTGCAGATTATCACAGAAATATACCTTCACATGTTTTACCTTTACGATAATTTCTCGTGATTGCCCATTGTGATTCTGTCACCTTTATAATTGGCTAAGGAACTTTGCTTTGTTGCCCGTTGTGTTTCTGGAACAGCCAAAATCCAGAGAACACCGTTGTTGTTCCTTAGCCTACCACCATACCTACACGATGAAAGATTTTTGTGATCTATTTTTTATAGGTCCATAATTGTTAGTGGCAGAAGCATTATGAATAAACAAACCCTTTCGAACCCAAACTTGTTTAGTCCTTTTATTCTTGTTCCAATAGACATGAAATTTATTTGTAGAATTCTTAGGAACCCAAACTTGTATAAATTTTGTGTTCTTGTTCCTATGACTACAATTTTCAAAACGATGTTCAATTATTTCACATCTATCAAAGACACTCTTCCCTTTTGCATTGTCCTCAACTTGTGTTTTCCCAAAACCTAGTCCCTTTCTGTTGTTAGCAAAAATTTGATTTCCCAATAGCATGTTGAAAGATTTTTCGCCTCTTGAAAAGTTATTCAAAGATTTCTCAAGATTTTGGACTTTGGTTTTTAGTGTTGTGTTTTCAGTTACAAGTGAGGTGCATCGATTTATAAAATCCTTTTTCCTAGTGTCGATGGTTTCCTTAAGACTTAAGTTTTCTTTTTCAAGATTCTCAAAGCTATTCTTAAGTCTTGTCAATTCTGAATCTAAAATTTTACATTTTTTACATTCTAGGTTTTGAATATTTTCAAGTTCAGTTTCTAACCTAAAATTTTCACGAGCAAGTTCTCTCCTATCAGATTTTAGTTTTTCAATTTTAGATTCAAGAGCATCTACTACTTTAGTGAGATCAAGACACATAAAAACAAGATCTCTATAGGAATACTCACCTGCCTCACTAGATTCCTCTGAGCTTGCTTCTGAATCCGATTTTGCCATAAGACACAAGTTAGCCTCCTCTGAGCTGCTATTCGAAACTTCTTCTCCTTCTTCATCATCCCAAGTCGCTGCAAAAGCTTTCTTCTTCTTTTTCTTTCCTTTGTAGTTTTTGAGAAGTGGGCATTTTTGTATGAAGTGTCCGGGCTTCTTGCAGTTAAAGCACGTCGGTTCATTATCGGAATGGTCAGAATCTTTTGGCCTATTACGACTTGTTTTCTTCTGGCGTGGCTTGAATCTAGACCATTTTCTAAGATTATTGACAGCCATTGCAAGCTCTTCAATTAGATCTTCTTCATCTTCATCGCTCTCTTCTTTGCTCTTTAAGGCAATCGTCTTCTTCTTTGGTTCGGAGTTGTTGCGTTCTTCCTTTGCTTTTAGCTCAAGCTCATATGTCATCAGGTTACCGATCAACTCCTCCATGCTTAGTTTACTCAAGTCTTTCGATTCTTGGATTGCCGTGACTTTTGTCTCAAAGTTTATTGGTAAAACTCGTAGCACCTTCCTCACAAGCTCTACCTCAGTGAATACTTTCCCAAGTGCTCTAGCGTTGTATACCAAGGTTGAAAAGTGTCCAAACATATCCTTTATGCTCTCGCCTTTGTCCATCACAAAGTTTTCGTATTCATTGCTGAATAGGGCTAGACGAGACTCCTTGACTTGAGAAGTTCCTTCGTGTGTAACCTCCAAAGTGTGCCAAATTTCCTGTGCTATTGTACAATGAGAAATTCTATTAAATTCATTTTTATCAAGAGCACAGATCAAAGCGTTCATTGCTTTGGCATTTGTAGTTTTAATTTCTTATCGTTAGCATCCCACCTATCCTTAGGTTTAGGAATCTCAGTACCACCAATAGTTATAGTGGGAGGTTTATAGCCAGTTTCAATAATATCCCAAACATCATAATCAACGGAACTAAGATAAATACTCATCCTAACTTTCCAATAAGCATAATCATTCCCGTTAAACATGGGTGGCCTAACAATAGATTGCCCCTCAGTAAAAGCATTATTTGATGAATTCATGACTCTAGAGTTAAAGAAAAATACCGTGCTCTGATACCACTTGTAGGATCTAGATTAACCCCAGAGGGGGGGGGGTTGAATATGGTTATAGCAAATTTTCTCGAATTAAACACAGAAATAAACTACAGAAATAAATATGCTGAAAAGTAAACCACACACAAAATTTACCCAGCTTCGGCAACCCCTGCCTACTGCTGCATTCCCAGATTTCTATTAGAATTAAACAGTATCCCGCTTACAAACACTCTACTAGACTCGCAGACCCTTTTGCTCCCGCTCACAAACACTCTACTAGACTCGCACACCCTGCTCCGCCTATAGAGTTTCGCTTACTCGCAAACACTGCTCCTGCCTATAGAGTTTTGCAAACTCGCACACCCTGCTCACTGAACTAATTCTAACTAGACAATCTGACACTACCTACAACCTAGGTGGTGATTTACAAATTCTTTGACTCAAAAAAGAAAAACAGACTTCAAAATTAAATGCAGGAGCAAAAATTAAAATATAAACGTTAATCCCTAATTTTTGCTCAAAATAAAAAACCCCCTTTAAAAAAAAAATCTCCTTTGTAATTAACAAGGCCGGCCCCTTATTATTTTTCACCCGATCCACTTCTCTTCCTTGTGAATTATTTGCGGCCGATCTTCTTTTGAAACTAGGGCTTCGTTCCCTTTTCCTTTGCTACTGTAAAATTGCGGCTTTGTTTCTTCAATCCAAATTGGGGCTTTTCTGGAGCACGCTTATGTTGATTATCTGATTTGCTTTGCTCCTCTGTTGATCGAGTTTGTTGTTGCTTGGCTCGCTCGTTCTCTGATGATCGAGTTTGTAGTTGATTCGGTATGTAATTTCTCTGTTTGTGCTATTGTGATTTTCGTATGAAAACTCGATGCCGATGATGATGATTGGGATTTGGTATTTATATGAATTTGAATACACTTGATTTTTGCTCGTATCAATTCGATACTTTCCTATATTATGCTTTCCTGATTTCATTACACCTTGATACACACAACTTTAATTTCACGCGTTCGATTCTCTTGTGTATAAAGGCAGAAACTTTCCCTTTTTCATTGCTGACTTTTTCAAAGATACGAATTTGAATTTTTTTTTTAAACACGAATTTGTATTTTACTTCTCTATTGACATATGCTCTGCTCTGACTTGAATTTGCAAATTTACTTCGACACTGGCGTATGCAACACTATGACACTGTACTAACCTCGGCCCATCACCATTTCTTTGATATTGAGCATTATTGAGTCTTTTCATTCATTCTGTTTATTACTGCATTCATGTTGTCTGCCGAGATTGTTGTTCCAGCTGTCTTCTCTTCATGTTGGCACTGGCTGTTGTTTGGTTGATATATTTGTGGTGCTGTCTCTGCTTTTTTTGTTGTATACATGTCCACTTTAGTATCCATTTGTAGTTGTATTCACATCATGTTTGCCTACATTTTGTGGTTTGGACATTTGCACTTGTACACTCCATACTTGGTCGTGCTGTAGTCTTCAAGCATATTGCTGTTGACATGTCTTGATGCACTAAACTATTTACTGACTTGATTTAACCTGTACTTGCTGTATTATCTCTGACCTATGCACATTGTTGCATTGTTGATGTGCATGTCACTGTTGTACATTGCATAGTGGTCTTCATTGTGATGATTTTGTTGCTCTGACTTGTATCACTTGATGTCTTGAGCTTCAACTGTGAACTTTGTCTTCATGATACATGCATTGTTGTTGTCATGATTGCTGTGGCACTGAACTTGAGTTGTCTTCATCTTTGTTCATTGATTGTTAACACTTTGGTCGTTTCTGTTATGTCATCTGAACTGCTGCCACTTTGCAGTTGCTCTGCACTTTGGTGGCTCTGGCTTGTTTATCTGAACTGTATACATTGCTTGCCATTGGCTTTGTTTTGTTTTGATTTGTAGAAGCTTTTTATTGATATACTTAAGTCTTTGCCTGATTGACTTCAAGTTGTTAATCATCATTTTGATACTCCATTGCTTGTCTTTACTTCTATGTAGTAAACCTGTTGAACTGATGTTGATCTGTCCCTGCTGCATTTGGTATACTTCATTGTTTGACCTGTCTCACTTCCATGTATGGCTTGTTCTTGGTCTCTGTTGCATGCTTGCTGTTGCATTTACTTGGTGCATTCATGTTTACTTTCATGGAGTAGTCATCTTGACATTGTTGTACACTTGTTGTCTCTTAAGCTTGGTTTAGAGCTGTGCTTGCATGTTTTTGGTGCATTGTATAACTTGAGCTTTGATTTGTTAGTTGTACCTTTTGATTGGCGCACACGAGTTGGCGAGGTAGTGCACACGTGTATAAATGTACACGTGTGTACTGCAGCCACTCATGATTACCTGTCCCTAATAGAAATACTGATATGCGTAGATATTACACAATTAAAAGTGATGACAATAACCCATATATCTGAGGCAAACATTATTTTCAAAATCATCGTTTATTTTATATTGCAAAAACATTTCTTTTTCAATTTTACTGCGTTAGTGAATATTTTTGCAGATTGCTCAGATGCTGGATTCAAAAACTGGAATGAAGTTGAAGATAAAAATACGAGTGTGAGTGATATGTAGTGAGGTCAACTGTAAATATGAAATTGTGATGTATTGTAATCAAAGTTGTATATGTATTGTGAGAGCTTGAAATTGTACTATTCAAAATTGTAATAAATATTTGTTTGAATAAAATTTCTGTTTGAATTCAAATTCCATCCAAATTCTGTGTAATTTATTTTATTCAACAAATATCTATTTAATCTATGAAAAATAAAATAGTACATTAACAAATACATTTAAACGAATATATATATGTTTATTATCATCAAACAAAAATCATATAAGTGCAAAGCGCATACGCATATTCAACAGTTTAAGACAAAGCTTACGGATGGTCGCTCCTAAGGAGCCATATTCTCTGCATTAACAGGCAGTATTAAATGCTCTTTGTTAATATGGGTCTCAGAGTGGGACGTCACATTTGACCTTTTTATTTTGATTTTTATGCACCTTACTTCTTCGTATGTATATGTATATCTATATATGCACTTCTTTTGTTTTATTTCAGTTTCTAACCTTTTACTTCTTTACCTTATGTTTTAAGTTCTCCCTTTCTTTTTTATTTTGAAAAAATTTCACATATTTTAGCTTGAAACATTCAAAAATTTGATCTTGATGCTTGGGTTGCTAATCTAGAAAGGTGAGAAATTGAATCTTTGTTTAGGTATATTTTGGATAAGTAAGAAATGTTGTGAGCTTGTTAATAATTTGACTTTTGGATATGGAAATCATGTTTAAATAAATACTTTAAAAACCATAGTTCTATTTATAATTGCTTGGTTAAAATTATAGGTGCTGTTAAATAAAAACCCATACATAGAGCACTTCACTTCTTATTTTGCTTCCATTCCGCTCTCTGTTTGAAAATGAAGAACGAGACCTTCTCCTATTTAAAAATCACTAGCACTCAAACCGTTGAGAATTAGCTAGTATGATCAAATGAAAATTTGTTCGATATAGACCTTGGCGATTTTAAAAAATAGTTGCAGTCGTTTTCGTCGAGTTATATGTGTGATCTAGGTTTAAAATAGTAAGCAGTCAGATATTAGCATTTTTTTCAAGCACAGAATGGAAAACAGTGAGCATTGGTGGGTCCATATTGTCAAATCAAGATTTTTAGTGGTGATTGGGATTTGTTGGGGCATTTATTTGAGCCGACCTTGGTTTAAATTGAAATTTCTGCAGTCGAAATTGTTTTGGATGGAGCAATCAGAGCTGGAACAGCTTTCGATCAAGGAGGTGGGTGGTGGTGGTCGTTGCTGTTCCAGTGACCTATGGTGGTGGTGCAAGGTCAATCGAGGGTTTGGGCGGTAATTTTCTTCGAGTTTGTTGATGTCAACGCACGCAGCGTTTGGGGTCGTTGCAATGGAAGAGGGTGTGCTGGGAGGTACGCGGTAAGTCGAGGGGCTGATGGGGGTGTTGCGAGGTCTAGCAACGACGAAGGGGTGCTGCAGTAGGTGATAGGCTAGGGTGTACATTACTAGAGCGCATTTCAATTTTTAGGTATATGGACAAAAATGGGAACAGGTGGCCCGAGGTGGTGGTGGAGGTTCCATTCGAACGAGTTTAAGATTTATGACTTGTATATGACCTTGAGTCGTCAGTTGATGGCGCGGTTGTTGTGTGCAAGTGCATGTATTTATGCATGGTGGAGCTATAGGATTTGGATTTAGGGGTTTTGAATGGTTGGGAGGGAAGAAGGAGTTAGGAAGGTTGGGCTTGGACTTGCTAGATGGCCTAGTCCTGCTTGAATGTTTGTGTGAAACTTGGCCTATTAATTTATTTAATTAATTAAATCTTAGCTTTGAAATAAGTAATTCCTGCTAATGATATCCGTTTGACCCATGGGTTTTCACACTAGGTTCATATGAACTAGTGGAACACCGGTGTATAAATAGTTGTTAGTTTAAGTGAAGAAAATATTAATGATAAAATGAAACTGACTGGATATAATTACATTGCAAATAACAACGTAGTTAAATAATTTATTGGTGTTATCTATTTGACCAAATAAAACACCATTTTATTCAATTAATTTACTTTGATTATTTTGGTTGTTTTTAGCAGAATAAATCCCCGTTCTACTATAGTTAAATTGAGTAGATTATTGATAACATCTAGTTAGCATAATAAGTCCTCATTCTACCATTATATTAATCTGGACATTATTCGTAATCCTATTAATTAATATGTGGACCAGTTAATATGGGAAAAGGGAATGTCTGAACCATTGATGGTTAATTATTGATTTTATTTATATATATGTTGCTTATGTAAATACCAGTTATGTGACTTGAAAAAATCAAATTGAATTAAATGGTAGTTTGATTGAGCACAAATGTAGTCGTTAAGCCTCATTCTGAATTTGTAAAGTTATTGAATTCAAACTACTTCAATTGTATAACAATTTGAGTTAAGTGTTTGTAAATCGCGTTTTCAGAGTAAGTCAATTAATTATTTTATTTAAGATGTTTAGAATTGTTTTATTATGTTATTGATGATATTTTAAGTTGTTTAATTATATTATTAATGTTGTTAGTTAATTAGTTTAGTTTTGTCTAAAGTTAATTAAGTATTTATTAATGATGTGTTTAAAGTTAACTATTTATCTTATTAATGTTGTTTTAAAATCAGTTAATTATTTATTTGTGACAATTTAAAGTAGTTAGTTAATTGAATAATAGTAATTACAAATAATAAATTGTTTTGTAAAAAGGATTTTCCTTAATAAAAGAATTTATTTAAAAGAGTTTACAAATAAGATTTTGTAAAGAATTTTATAAAAGATTTTTATAAAGGAGCTATAAAGGAAGATTTATAAAAAAGTTTTATAAATAGAAAGGCATTTTCTGAATAATGTTATAGATTTATAAAAGAAGTTTTATAAATAAATTTGGAAGTTTATAAAAGGATTTAAAGTATGAAACGCTTATAAAAAGAGAATTTTATAAGAATGAATGAGATTTGATTTTGTTAATTAGTTCTTCTTAACTATGGTGGTATGGAAACATTCTTTCTATACTTAACACCAAAGGATAATGTTTGGTATACAGTAAGAAATTTTAAATAATATTTATTTGATCCATTAAATTTGACATTGGAGAAGATGAAATATCCTTAAGTTTTGTTAATATACTTATACCATTGCGATAAGTATATGAATATTTTCTATGTATTGAAAATAAATGTTTTGAAATAAACTTATACCGCTGAGATAAATACTTGAAAGTTTTTCCAAGAATTGGAAAGTGTATAAGGGGTTTGTGAATATATCTTTTGTGAGGGCATTTTGAATTAAATTATTGAAGGAGATTTTAATTAATGAATGATTAATTAATTTATGCTTAGTGGATCCCATATAGAATTAAATCTATATTAGATTGTTTTGTTTACTTGATAGTTAAATAACCGACTATCAAATCATGATCAGATATAAATTTGGAAATATCTAGAATAAACACTTGAGTTATATAGCACAATCATCTTCGATGATACTATACTATGTGTATAAATAACATTTTTTCTCCTAGGATAAATGACAAGGAAATCCATCCACTTAAATGGTTAGGAGGTGATCTCCACTCTTATGTATTGCTTGATTATTTCTGAAAGAACGAGAGTTGAGTTTACCAAAAAATATCAAATGTCGATTTGAAGAGACCGGTATCAGATAAGTATGAATTTTTTGAAAACCACTTCGAACCAACTTAGGCATCGTATTAAAGACATTGTGAAGATGATGGAATCAAAAGCGTATTTTTTGAATTGCAAAGGGCTACTTACAACTAATCCCGAGGGTGATTCTAAAATGGATGTTGTAGAAGTGGTGCCTTTGGTTTATCCTTATCCTGAATAGCTTTATAACGAACCATATTTTTAACGATCCGATATTCAAATGATTGATTTAAGTATTTAACCATTAATTAAATAAAGGACCGAAAATGGGATTTTTCACATACGGTTGAATCAAGACTTAGGACCAATTTCGTTGAGTTCAGATTGACGTTGCGAATTGAGATCAATATAAGGATTGCTATATTTGAAGATTGGACAATCTAATCGTTAAAAAGATCTTCAAATACGCAAAATTACTATCCCGAGGCGTAGTCTTAGATAGTGACGTGATTAGTACCATTAGATCCGAAAAAAAGATGATGTACTCAGATGAGTTTCCTGATGATCGAACGTGTCGTGTGGTCATATGCTCGAGACGTACAACCATTTATTTGGAGAATGTAATAAATGGAATAAAATAATGTTATTTAAATCCAAAATCCATTCCCCTCCAAAATCATTTCATTGTTCACATCTGATAAGAGAAAATCATGGTCGAACCCAAAACCTTCTCTTTAAAAATCAAATTCTTCCAAAAAACTCAACTAAAAATAATGTCATTTGATTCATTGTGTTCGTACCAATGAGAGCTTCAACCTTACATGTTCAATTGCGGTCCGATCATTATGGCCGAGATTGATCCTAGAGCCATGGATCTAGGGTTCCACTTTGTCGGATCTTAGAGCAACGATTGGTGGATCCGAGATTGGTACTGTTGGGCTTGCATGGAGGAGGACATGCGACCATGATTTGGTGGCGAACGAATAAGCGATATGGTATCCCTAATTTTTCCTAGAGTTTTAGCGTGACATCAGGTCGCCTAAGTTGTGATCTGATAGGGAGGTGCGATCGTGATATTCTTGGGTGCAGATCGAAGAGATATTGTCGTTGCGTCCATTGGTGAAGATGATTCAAAGTTTCATCGATTATTTAGTGAGAAGTCGATATGTATGTACTCTTTTGGAGCATCTTGTGCATGGCATGAACTCTGATGAAGAAGAAGGATTAAGTTAATTTGTTAGTTAGCGATTTATTTTAGTTAATTAATTATTTAAATAATATCGATTCTTACTTTGGCCATATCTTTTGCATACTAGGTCCATTTTGGACGCGGTTTCATGCATTGAGATTAGATTGGCGAGATATGCATTTTAGCATCTATTTGGATAGATTTGGCTGAGGTGAGTCATATTGTATCTCACTTTACCATGATTGATTATTTAGTGCTATATTGACGTTTAAGAATGGTTTTTGGTTTTTAGTCGTGATATTATTATTATTATTATTATTGTTGTTGTTGTTATTATTATACAGAGGCTATATTTTTATATAATTAGTTTAAAATAATTTATAAAGAATATTGCGTGTTTTCCATCGTCGTGGCATAGTTACTGAATTATTAGATCAGATCTATTATTAATGTTATTTCCCACATTAACTAATGCAGATGGATTATTAATGTTGTATGTATGTTGTTTTGGATGGATGTATGGTTTTTTTGATGTTTGAATGTATGTTCGATTGTTTAGCTTGTTTGTTGTTTGGCTGTTTTGGTTAAAAACTCTGATTAATGATGATTTGATTTTATGCAGTATCTTGAATGTTGGAGTTCCGCACAAGCGAAAATCTAACGAATGATATGACTATAGAATAGGGTTCGGGATACTGCCAACGGATTTGGGTTTCATAGTGGATGTTGACGTTTCCATTTGGTATGTACTTAACTATTCGATTAAGTATGAGGCAAAGGTGGATGGTACTGACCACAGTGGAGTGGTCAATGCCCATCACTATTGTCGATTGGCGATTTGTCTTATCTATGGCTTAGATGTTAATGAGATATCATGATGCGCAACGTGATGGTTTATTTATGTAACCGGTTTAGAGATTGGATGTTATTACCCTACGCCGAGTGATATTGATAGTGAGGCAATGATGTAGTTCTTCGACCTGGTGATTTTTATGGTAAGGCAGGGATGTGGTGCTTCGACCTGGTATTCTAATATTGCAGATAGTGCCTCGCTGATGTATGGAGTAGGCTCTGGGATGATAGTATTGAGACTGTGTGGATCATGCTGGAACTTGGGCTTTGGATGTCATGATAGTAGGGTTCTTTGATCGAGAGCTCGGGCGGAGAGCAAGATCGAAGATAGAAGATTGAATTAGAGTGAGGCTGCTAATAGTTGACTGGGTTGAGTGTTGGGGCTCGTGCTTAGAAACTGTAGTGAACCAGCAGGGTTCGAATCCATATCGGGTGAGTAGGGCTTGATGGATGTGTTTGTGCCTAGGGATCCTTGATGACACAGTGTGTTTTCTGTTGTGCTTGGAGTAGGGTATACTATGTGTGGGTGATACCCGAGGGATTGTAGTGATGGTGTGTACCTTGGACTTCCCTGAGGAGGTCTATTGTCAGACAATATGGAGGTATTGTAGGAGATAACCATATGGGGTTTCGGACCTAAAAGTACGGTGGAAAACAACAAAGAATCGGGACTTCCACTAGTCCTTGAAAGTTGTAGAGGGTCATAAAAATCATCATATCTGGCATATTGGGTGACAGTATTATTTGATGGATGCTATGCTTGTTATGGTTGCTCACTAGTCACCTGTCACCCTAGGGATGTCACACTAGATAGGTATTATGGTAGGGATACCTAAATACCTAGACTTGACTTAGTGTGGTGTAGCCATTGATGGAGATACCTAGATACCAGAAGTTTACTTAGTATGAAGTAGGAAGTATGGAGGGAGATACCTCGACACCCTTGACAGATACTGAGTATGGTATACCCTTTTTACGATGTTATAGAGCATCATATTACTTATGTTTATATGTTGAATCTAAGGTTGCTGGGATAGGGCGGGTATGGTTTATATACCGTATGTTCTATATATTATCGAGTTTTATAGTATTTTGAGATTTGATATCGCTCACACCAGATTGTTGTGTGACCTGAGGTTTTATACTTTGCTTCTTATTATCTCGAGCACTCTAAAATGAGAACATGCAGATGATTATTGAGTTCTACAGGTGGACCGATAGGACGTGTTGGTTATCTATGCTTATATGTGCATTTGTTATTATATTTCTACCGTGTGACACGTAGAGCCTTGATGATGTTGATTTGCTATTATGACACAGTGTACTCGTGAGTTTACTTTCCCATTGTATAAACACTATTATGGTGTTGTATAACATTGTGGATCTTTATTCAGATGATTATTTCACATTGTTATTATATCTCTATTGTTTTATACCTTTATTCATTATTATATTAACTCTAATGCAATATGAGATATGCGATAGGTAATTTGGTTAGTTGATGCTTCTTTTTCTCCTTTTTCCATTCTTTATCCTCTATTTCTTTATCTTATTCCTTTTTCTTTCCTTTGACTACCGTTCTAGACCATAGATGTAGGGCGGTCGTTACATTTGGTATTAGTCCAGAGGTTACCTGATTAAACTTAGTTGACACCATGATCTAGTAGAGAAAGGGTAGGAGTTATTGCCTTAGACTGGATCTAAAGAGTGTGTATATATATGAGAGAGTTCATATTTGTTATATATTTTGATTTTCAAAACTATATAGTAGTATATATATTATATGAGTTGGGTCCACACATGAGCACTATTGATACAGTTTTCTTTATGAGAGACGAATCATCCTTATTATAGAATAGGAATGATCTGGCATGGAGGAAAAACTGTTATTGACTCTATCTTTAAAAGTTGAGTATTGGGCAGGATTAGGGCCACTATCCTGGATTTACAGGATATGTTCGTAGAGTTAGCGCAGATCATTTCTTGGATGCCCAAATTTTCTGGATGGTTATGGTGCTCAAGTGCAATTGGTTAGAGTCAACTTTGTCGAGCTGTACAGAAACCATGAGAATCTAAGGGACATGCCATTCCTTGGAACGGAGTTAGCTATTAGGAAGCAACTTTGCTTGGTTGGTTGCAGAAGGATCTTTGATGACTGGGAGTTAAATGATGCATTAGGTAGAAGTTAGCATCTAGATGACTCCAAGGACGGACGATGAACTAGTGGACCGAGGACCAATTTCCTTGGGACTAGTTCATAGTTTTCTTCGAATAAGATTTGTCTTGTTTTCTAAAGTCGGGGATGGTTAGAGAGTTTGCTGATTTGAAGTACGGGGGTATGACTATGTTGAAGTATGTTGCGAAATTAGATATGATATCAGGGTATCGTCTATTCCCATTGATACTCCATACAGAAAGGATTGAAGTTTATCATTGGGTTAGGAGATCATCTTAGGAGTTGATTGATTCGTCACATTAACGAGGGATTTAAGAGGATGATCAAGAAGTACCCAGTATTGAAGAGTTATCCTATACTAATTATGTAGGGATAGATCAGGAAGCATATGTACTGATTGCCTTTCCAGTTTCGTTGATTGCTTCATCGATGAAATAGAAGGGAAATAGTTACAACCCGGGAATTTTTTATCTTGATTTTTGGAATATTTAATTTATTTATATATTTGAATCTGAATTTAAAATATAATAAAATATATGAATCAATTTTTGAATCTCATTGGCGAACTCTATGGCGAACTCTCGTTTGTCTCGTTCCTCTAGATCTTTTTATCATCCATTCGTACTTCGTCTTTCCCTTCCCTCCTCGTTCTCCCATTGCTCCATCCTCTTCCTATGCCTAGCTCTCCTCTTCATCCCCTCCTCCCCGTTGCTCCAACCACTTCGCCTTCTTCAACCAGATCTGGTAGGAATTTTAAGGTTCTGCAATCTGCATCCTCGCGTCCAATGCCTCCCATACTCTCTGACTCTGAGTTTCCTCTTCTGTCTGCGGTTAAGAAGTCTGTCCTAGCTGCTGTCGAGTGCTCTAGCTCGCATCCCGTGTTGTTGAATTCTATGGTTGGTGATGATTGTCGTTCTGATTTTGGTCCTGCGCCTCTGCTTGTGACTGATTTCGTTGACTCTGGTGCTATGGGTGTGGAGTTTGGTTTGTTTGGATGTGAGTTGGGTTCTGCCGCTGCTGATAATACGAGTTTAGCTCCATGCACCACTGGTGTTCGTCCAAATGCTGTTGAGAATGGTGTTCCCAGTTTCAGTGATTTGAGTTTTGGTAATTCTTTACTGGCGGCCTCAGTTGGTATTCCCATTATGGAGGAGCTTCCCGGTCCTCCAATACATAACCTTCATCATGCTTCTCCTTCCCCAGCTGGTCCCAAATCATGGTCTTCTCTTTTTACATCTCTGCCCTGTAACGCGAGTGTTTACGAACCAGTTGAATTTGATATCGTTGAGGTAAATGGAGTGATGGTTCTCCTCCAAATGTTATGCAAGCCTGTATGGACTATTGGTCAGATTATTTGGTTGGTTTCTTTTTGGATCCAAATCATCGCCTCCATGATGCGTCTTCAGTTTGTCGAAGGTCTTGGCGGCTTCGAGGTGATCTTCGTGTTAAGCTGGTTGACTCCATGTATCTCCTGTTGTTCTCCTCCTCTGTGGATCGCAGTCATGTTCTTGAGGCTGATCCTTCCTTTTTGATGGGAAACCATTTATTATTACTCCCTGGTCTCCAACAGTAGCAAGTGCTCGTGAACAAGTTCTTTCTATCCCCGTTTGGGTTTATGTTTTGCAAATTCCTTCTGCTTTTCAACCGCTGCTTGGTTTGAATTGGCTTGCTTGCAATGTTGGTAAATTGAAATGTTTTGACTCTAATAAATTTGTGCGTGAAAAACTGCTGTACACTAAGGCTCTGATTGAGATTACCCCTTTTAAGCCTCTCCCTTCCTCTATTCCTATTTAGATAACTGTTGGCCATGTGGTGGAAGTTCGTGTTCGTTACGATTGAGTTCCGGACATTTGTTCCTTCTATCACTCTTTTGGCCACCTAGTTTCCACCTGCACACATTCCGTTGTTTCCGCTGCTACTCCTAAGATCCCTCTGCCTCGGCCTCCGCTCAGGACATGGGTTCCCAAGGTTTCTACCTCTCAGTTTGCTCCTCCTCCTGCAATTCCTTTATCTGTCCCAGGTCCGCCGTCTTCTTTTGGTCGGCCTGCATCCCCTTCTGCATCCATTGTCCCTGGTGATGTTTCTACGGTTCCCATTGCTGTTCCGGATCTTGCTCGACCTCATTTGCCTGTAGTATGGGATGAGTCTGAGAGATGTTGGGTTGATTACCATTCTGATATACGATTTAACCCCGTGGATGATTCCTATTTTAGATTTGTTTCCGATGATCTATTGGACCTTAGATGCCTTTATTATAGACCTTCTGGTGTTCCTTGGTTCTTGACTAGGATGGTTCGTATGCTGAGTTAAATTCTGTCATGCTTTCTGATACTTCCTGGGATCGATCATTTATTTACTCTTCTGATGCTGTGATTTATGATCCTTCTCCTACTATCCTATTCCGCCCCCTTTTGGTCTTATTGGGAATGTCTCTTAAACGACCCGCCATTCATACCACAGAATGACGTATCATTAATAAGAAAGAAATGGATAGAAAAGAGAAAAGAAAGAAGAGAAAGAAGAAACAACATCAGAATCTCAACAGCGGAACAAATTAATTATATTAATAACATAAGTATTACATAATATACAACAATTATCAGAGTTACACAGATTATGCATCACATACTAGACAGTTATAAACACCTGTCTAGTTATACAACTCAATACATAATACATATATCAACACAGCGGAACACTATATATCTACACGCTGAAGCCTCCTGCTCCATTGCTCCTCCACAATTCATCAAAGCTAATCTGAATCCCTTGGCTACTCGTAAAAATTTGAGTATCCAAGAGTTTAAGAAAACAGAAGATAAATTCCAGATCAAATATGGTTCTGGTGTGAGTAACAGATTAAGATTGCTTAACTTTAAAAACCTTTGAAAACAAAAGGTATCACGTAAGACTCCCCACACATAAACATAGGTAAGTTTTTACCTTATGTTAACCAAAACATTTGTTAGGAAACCCGATGATACTATAATAGTGTCTTGGGTTTTCAAGTAAATAAGAAATAGCCGAAATTGTTACGTGATTAAATTCCAGCTACTAGCCACAAAAGTGGGTAATACAATCAAATCCGATGGCACTTATTGGATTTTGGATTCCACACAATGGCAGGGCTACTAGGGTACCGCCCATCACAGTACGTGCCCTAGATCAACGTACGGAGGATCCACCCTAAATCCCCTGCAACACAAGGTCAGAACCATCCCTTACTGGACAGTCCCGAACAAGACAACCCCGATAGTTGGACCTCTACAACTGTCTATAGAGCCGAATAAAAGGGACCTCCAGACAGGGGAAAATCTCGTCCTACTTGGGCACGACCCACTTAGCCTTGCTGCACCTCCCCTGTTTTAGCCATTCCCGGATGATGAGGCTTGAGGCTACAATTACCTTTAGAGAACACATCTCTTAGAATGCTCATCGTCCACCTGACGATGTTCTGAAAGCATTCAATCCATACAAGTTTGTTCTGGGTTCGAACGAAATCGAAGGCATTATCTCTTTACACTCATTTTGGAATCACCCTCAGAGTTAACGACGATACCTTGCCCTCTGAATCTTCATCTTCACTTGAGATTCACGACCTATCGTTAAATTGGATCAATGTGGCTTTTGGAAATCCAAATCTAGAAACCCGATCCCGGTCTCATCGAAATCCAAAACGTGTCTTTTAAGGCCAAGTTGTTTTAAAGTTTAAAACAATTCAATTCAATTATCTATATACACACAGATAGATAATTCACAAATCACAATAGATAATCAACATTATCATTATAAACAGATAATCCATATTATCATCACAATGCAACCAAAGCATTCACTTCACACAGCATCACTAATCTCATATCTGAGATCACAAACCATTCAAGGAAATCCATATTATTCATCCATACATAAGCAATGATCTAATAATCACACCATCTGTAAATAATTTAAAATGAATTAAATTAATTACTTGCATCTCTAATTAATTTAAAGTGAATTAAATTAACTACTTCATCATTATAAATCTTGCTTACATAACCATTTAATTGATTATAAATCAATTAATTAATCACCGTCTAATTATCCACCTTTTAATCACTCTTGATTAATTATCCTTTAATTACATTCAAGTAATCGTCCTATAATTAATTTCACAAATTAATTATCCTTAACCCTTACAGTAATTAACCTTTAATTACTTCATTAATTAATTACCTATAACTAATCCTTAATTTATTACATTAATTAATTACTCTTTAATCACTTATTACTGATTAATTAATCTTAATTAGTCAACCCTTAATTACATCATTAATTATATTAATTAATGATCCTTAATTACATTTAATTAATTATCTTCTTTAAATTAATTACATTAAGTAATTAATCTTAATTAAACCATAATTATTAATCCCTCTTGATTAACCATATTCAGTAATTAACTACCCTTAATTACTTCATTAAATAAATTAATTACTCCTTAATTAATTATCTTTAATTAATCCCTTGATTAATTACTAAGTAATTTAATCCAAATTACTTCCATTCTTACATCATCTTCCATTAATTACATCCAGTAATTACCATTAATTACTTCACTAAGTAATTACACTCCATTAATGACATTAAGTAATTATTATCAAATCATCAAGTGATTTAAATTAATTAAACCTAATTAATTAATTTAAAATAATCACATTAAGCTCAATTAATTACATTAAGTAATTAATTCCTTAATTACTTCCATTAAGTAATTACACTTAAATATTTCACAATTGATTATCTTTAAATTAATTAATCTAATTAATTATTAAAATTAATCACATTAATTAATTGTTAAATAATCCTAAATTAATGACCTTCATTAACTATTAACAATTCTTTAATTACTTTCCTTAGGTAATTAAACTTAGATTAATCATTATTAATTACAAATTAATTAGCCCTCAATTACCGATTAATTAATATTTAATTATTAAGTCAATTAAGTGTTAACTAAAACTTAATTAATTCTTAATTACTTGATTAATTAATCTTAATCATTAATTAATATCAAATTAATATTCCTTAATTACAAATTTATTATTCCTAAATTAATTAATCTTAAACCTTAATTAGTTAATTTAAAACTCTAATCACTTATTTAATTAATCCAAATCATTAATTAATTAAATAAATTAATTATCCATTTTAGTTAGCTTAATAATTACAAATCATTAAATCTTCATTTACTTAAATATAAAAACATTTTCTTATTAATGATCAAATTATCATTAACAAAGCATTTAAAAACAATTTGTTTTCAAATTTACTTTTAAATTTCATTTCCAAATTTAAAATTTAAGATGAATACAAATTTAACTTAAACAAAGTTAAAACAATTCAAAAACCTTTTTATTTCACAAGTTAAAGAAATATGTATTTTATAAAGAAGCTTAAAAAGGAATTTAAAAACCAAATTCATCTTTAAATTCAAACCAATTTAAATATACACTTTAACATACAAAGTTGTTTAAATCTTTCAAATTTAAAACTTCTTTTAATTCAAAAACTGAAATAATATTTAAATCTTTGATTCCAGAATTAAACTTAACTTTAAAACTTACTTACATTTTTAGAAATTCATTTTTAAAAATTCAAACTACTTAACCATTTTAAAGTAGTTTAACAATTCAATTTTAAAACTTTTTTTTGAAAATGAGATTTAAACTTAAACTTGAATTCCAGATTTTGAACTTGGATTTAAAACTTAGTTTAAAACTTTACTTTACATTTATAAACTTCAGTTTTCAAAATTTTAAAGCAAACACTTCAGGTTTCTTAAAACCTGTCACCAAAGTATAACCCGAGACACCATCTCATAATGCTCGAGTCCAAAACCCAACTTCCCAAGTGAACTACCAAACAACTTCGAGCAACTCGAGTACAAAATCTCTGGCCAACCCAACATCACCACAATCGAAGAAAGTGCACCATGCACGTGTACTATTCCGCCGATCAACTTCAGCCATCTCTGATGATGTTCACATATCGAAAATCATCTCTGCACCTTATCGCGATCATCAAAGCATCATCCCAGTCTCGAAATCAAATTCGAGCTGCTAAATCCAAACCTGGAAACTAATAGGTACTACAACACATCAAACCTGGCAATGCTTCGCCTTCGATCCTCCGACCACCGTGCTACGACCACACTACCATCCCCCAAAATCCCACTGCACTCGATCCACCCAAGCGGTCATGGTGATCGATTCATTATACCTAGTTAAAACTAGGATTCTAGAAAATATCCCACTGCTACAACCTCCTTACTGAAATTCATCACCATCAAGCAATTTTCCCATCAACTACTATCATTCCTCCATCATTACCCAAAGTCTCGACCTCTCCAAACCTTTGGATCACTAGAAAACCCAATTTCCCTTATTTTGTTCAACCCAGAACTGCATCCTTATTCTTAAATGTAAAACTATGATTTTAGTGCTAAAAATAATTTTATAGTTGATGCATCCAATTTATAATACTAAATTTATAAATTTCACAGTTTGATTTTTGATTCATATTGAGCATGCACTGATGATTTTAAATTCCAGAGACAATCAAGCTTTATTTTGTCTAAATTAAATTTTTAAGCATTGATCTAAGATAAATCAAACAACTTTGATTTGTAAATTACATACTAACAAAAACCAGATTAAGAGATAAGGATTTTAAATAAAAAATTTGAGCCTGGGTACAAAACAGAACACATAGCACCTATACACAGCATACATACAAATAAATATTCATATCAGATTTACTTTTATATATTCATGCAATACTCATTCATTTCAATCATACTAGCATGCAACAAATTTTATTTTAAATTTTAAAAGTTACTCACCTAATTGAAGAATGAAGACATAGCCTCGGATTGTTTTGAAAATCCTTTTTTTTTGGAAACTTTGAAAACTTGCACTTGAATTTTCTTTGATTTGAAAATGCAGTTGCCAGAGTTAGAACTTTTGTACTTGATTTGAAGATGCAGGTGCACGTAGTAACAAATTCCAGATTGAAGAAAATATGATGCAGGCTTTGCATGTAGAAGATAATTCCAGATTTGCTTATTTGATCAGATTTGTTAATGTTACAGGAAAGATGATTTGCAGGCTTTGCATTTTGAAATGAATTACAGGGATTTAGATTTTGATATGAAGAGTTTGATTTGAGTTTGTAAAATGATTTTGGTTTTGAAGGGTTGTTTATAGATTTTGAACTTGGCTTTTAGATTTAGAAAAGAAAAAGAATGAAAGGGAAGAAAAAGATTGTTTAGATAGGCTGAAATGTTTTTTTTTTAAAATAAAAATAAAAAGAAAAACTAAATTACAAATGCCATTTGTCCCAAAAATCAACATTTTGTCATTATAATATGTTAATCACTTAACAAAAGTCTTTTAAGGTTAATTAGTTATAATTAAATGTTAATATAAGGTTAATACAAGATCACGCTTAATAAATTAGTTTATAAAGATATATATATATATATATATATGTATGTATGTATGTATAGATAATTTTAAAGAAATAAAACAATTATATATACATAGAAGTTTATATAAATATTTTAAAATCCAAAACAGTTTAAAATATATACTTTGAATTTCAAAACTTTAAGTTCAAATTCAAATCAAATTCTAAAATTAAATTCTGAAATCAAGTTATATATATACAAATTCAATTTGAAATAACAATGCTATTTTGATTAAAATCCATTAGTAAAACAATACATTATTATTATTGTTTAAAAATAACTCATTATCAAATTAAAATAATTTATAAAACAAACTATCTCTTTATTAATAAATTACTTATTTTATTAAGCTATATTTAAAAAAAACTTATTGTTAAATAATTTAAATTTAAACTTAAGCTAAAATCAATTTAAACAATTCACACTTACCTTAACAATTTAAATCCATATGTTATTTGTTAAATAGCCTTGAAAAGCTTAATATTAAATAAAATCAAAATTTCAAATTACCAAAAATATAAGAATTAGAAAATATGTTTTTATTTATTAAATTTAAACCAAGATTATTTATTTAAAATATATACATACAATATATTCATTTAAATAGAAATGAATTTATTATCTTTTAAAAGATAAATTCTACCAATTAAATATTTATTAAAGGAAAATTATTAAACCAATTCAAATTTTATTAACAAAAATTATCAAATCAATTTAAATTTTAATATAGATTATTAAATAGATATTGTCAAAAATTTCGGGATATCACATTCCTTCCCCTTTAAAAGAATTTCGTCCCCGAAATTTAAAACAAAGGTAATTTAATAATCTCCTTAAAGATTTTAATTTTAAAACACAAGCATATATTATCATATGCTAACAACTATAGCAATTAATTCATCCAATCAAACAAATTTAACTATCTAGACAAAATTCTGGATAGAGTTCCTCGAGTTTCCTAAGTATATATACCGGGATACTCGCTCTACAGAATCCAAACAATCAAAACTACGAAGCTACAGAGCTCCTACTCACCTAGACCTACAAAACTAAATAGAATATCGGACTACAGACAAGTCTTACTCAACAACCAAAACCCCAGAACTGGTGGTTCCAAAACCAGAGATAGACCACACACGTACTCCCTCAGAGATACGTGAAATACATCGAATCCCAGTTATCCAAACTGGCAATTCAACCTTGCAGACCATAACACTTATCCTTACAAGAACACAGAAAAGATCCAAAACACCTCGGAGCTAGCTTCCCAATCTTACCCAATCTTATAGCTCCCTTAACCGGAGAAAACTTATCCAAAATCAAATCTCCGACTCTTGTCCACAAAATTCTTCCGACGATCCTGGACTGCCTACATCCTTCCCGATCAGCTCAATCCTTGTTGATGCCTTTAGAAACAAACTATAACAAAAACAACCCAACACTATGATCCTCCAAGATCAACCAAGATCAAGGACACCAACTCTACTCCTCAAACATCAGAAGACTAAACTCACTTCTCCTGTCCGAAAAAGAAAAGCAGATGCACTCCCAAACTGCTTCCGCTGCACAACTCTGATCCAAAGTAGATGAGAATGCCGATGAAGAACACGGGCACAAACTAGACAACACATCCCAGAAATATGGTTCCACGGATCCATAAAAAGAAAACTCATAAGTTCCACCAAAAAAACTGAGCAGCTTCACCAACCTCTATCTCTAGGAATCATCCTTCTACTAAGCTGAACCATTGGTACCACTCCTGGAATCCTAGTCGATAAGAAAACTCAATCTCCAGATGCGGACAAACCTCTGACTTCCCTGAAGACATCCAGAAAATCTCTGATAACCCAAGAGAACGCTCAACTATCGCAAGTCGCTTTTGCGATCAACCCAACCTAATATCCAAAGAAAAACTGTTCTCTCTTTACCAATCAAAACAGCTTACACTTATCTAGCCAATCCATCAAAGAAAGGGTCCCCTCTGCTGCTTCTGAACTCCTCCTTCAGAAAACTGCTAAGCCAGAAGACTCCCTGCCGACATATAGAACACTCTGAGCTACACTGCTGACACAGATGCCAAAGACTTCCTAATCCAAAGCTCTTCAAGAAACGCGGACCTCAAACCAAACAAAAACACCATGATGAACTTAGCCTCAACACCGAAGCAGACATACTTCCTTAAGCTTGTTCAAAATAAACAGCTTCGGGAACATCCATAGTCACTGCATCTCATCACACTGCTACTACTTCCTGAGGTATCAAGATACCATCACTCGCTTCTGCTCAGCCGACTGATCCAAACTCTACTCATCCAATCCTGCACTTCAAAGATGAACTACGAACCTTTAGAAGGTTTCTTTCAGAGATCAATGAAATCCTTACACCCTAGAAAAGCTTACTCGAGACGGTATTAGCTTTGCGGTCTCGACAAATACACTTCCAACTTCAAACATCAAACTCCAACCAATAGTAGTCGTGTTACACACACCACTACCCTATCTACCTTTATAACCCATATAGGAAAACCTGAACAGGTAACCCAACAGATAGGTAGAAATATATATATATATATATATATATATATATATATATATATATTAAAAATACAAATACGCTCTCTCAAGAAGAAATCACTTCAAAGCCTAAGTATTCACTCAACCTAGCGCTCCGATACCACTGTAACGACCCGCCATTCATACCATAGAATGACGCATCATTAATAAGAAAGAAATGGATAGAAAAGAGAAAAGAAAGAAGAGAAAGAAGAAACAACATCAGAATCTCAACAGCGGAACGAATTAATTATATTAATAACATAAGTATTACATAATATACAACAACTATCAGAGTTACACAGATTATACATCACATACTAGACAGTTATAAGCATCTGTCTAGTTATACAACTCAATACACAATACAGATATCAACACAGCGGAACACTATATATCTACACGCTGAAGCCTCCTGCTCCATTGCTCCCCCATAATTCGTCAAAGTTAACATGAATCCCTTAGCTACTCGTAAAAATTTGAGTACCCAAGAGTTTAAGAAAACAGAAGATAAATTCCGGGTCAGGCATGGGTCTGGTGTGAGTAACATGTTAAGGTGGCTTAACTTTAAAAACCTTTAAAAACAAAAGGTATCACGTAAGACTCCCCACACATAAACATGGGTAAGTTTTTACCTTACGCTAACCAAAACATTTGATAGAAACCCGATGATATTATAATAGTGTCTAGGGTTTTCAAGTAAATAAGAAATAGCCGAAATTGTTACGTGATTAAATTCCAGCTTCTAGCCACAAAAGTGGGTAATACAATCAAATCCGATGGCACTTATTGGATTTTGGATTCCATACAATGGCAGGGCTACTAGGGTACCGCCCGTCACAGTACGTGGCCTAGATCAACGTATCGAGGATCCATCCTAAATCCCCTGCAACACAAGGCCGGAACCATCCCTTGCTGGACAGTCCCGAACAAGACAACCCCGATAGTTGGAGCTCTACAACTGCCTACAGAGCCAAATAAAAGGGACCTCCAGACAGGGGAAAATCTCGCCCTACTTGGGCATGACCTACTTAGCCTTGCTGCATCTCCCCCGTTTTAGCCATTCCCGGTTGATAAGGCTTGAGGCTACGATTACCTTCAGAGAACACATCTCTTAGAATGCTCATCGCCCACCTAACGATGTTTTGAAAGCATTCAGTCCATACAAGTTCGTTCCGGGTTCGAATGAAACCGAAGGCATTATCTCGTTACACTCATTTTGGAACCACCCTCAGAGTTAACGACGATAACCCTTACACTCTGAATCTTCATCTTCACTTGAGATTCACGACCTATCATTAATTTGGATCGATGTGGTTTTCAGATATCCAAATCTGGAAACCCGATCCCGGTCTCATCGAAATCCAAAACATGTCTTTTAAGGCCATGTTGTTTTAAAGTTTAAAACAATTCAATTCAATTATCTATATACACACAGATAGATAATTCACAAATCACAATAGATAATCAAATTATCATTGTAAACAGATAATCCATATTATCATCACAATGCAACCAAAGCATTCATATCACATAGCATCACTAATCTCAAATCTGAGATCACAAACCATTCAAGGCAATCAATATTATTCATCCATACATAAGCAATGATCTAATAATCACACCATCTATTAAGAATTTAAAATGAATTAAATTAATTACTTGCATCTCTAATTATTTAAAGTGAATTAAATTAATTACTTCATCATTATAAATCTTGCTTACATAACCATTTAATTGATTACAAATCAATTAATTAATCACCATCTAATTATCCACCTTAATTAATCACCCTTGATTAATTATCCTTTAATTACATTCAAGTAATCGTCCTTTAATTAATTTCACAAATTAATCATCCTTAACCCTTTACAGTAATTAACCTTTAATTACTTCATTAATTAATTAACTATAACTAATCCTTAACTAATTACATTAATTAAATACTTTTAATCACTTATAATTGATTAGTTAATCTTAATTAATTAACCCTTAATTACATCATTAATTATATTAATTAATGATCCTTAATTAAATTTAATTAATTATCTTCTTTCAATTAATTACATTAAGTAATTAATCTTAATTAAACCATAATTATTAATCCCTCTTGATTAACCATATTCAGTAATTAACTACCTTTAATTACTTCATTAAATAAATTAATTACTCCTTAATTAATTATCTTTAATTAATCCCTTGATTAATTACTAATTAAACTTTATTTATTTATTTTTTAAACTGAGATTTAAACTTAAACTTGAATTCTAGATTTTAAACTTAGATTTAAAACTTAGTTTAAAACTTTACTTTACATTTATAAACTTCAGTTTTTAAAATTTTAAAGCAAACACTTCAGGTTTCTTAAAACCTGTAACCAAAGTATAACCCGAGACACCATCCCATAATGCTCGAGTCCAAAACACAAATTGCCCGAGCAAACTACCCAACAACTTCGGGCAAATCGAGTACAAAACCTCTGGCCAACCCATCATCACAGAATCGAAAAAAGTGCACCATGCACGTGTACTGTGCCACCGATCAACTCAGCCATCTCCGATGATCTTCACACATCGGGAATCATCTCGGCACCCTATCGCGATCATCAAAGCATCATCCCAGTCTCGAAATCAAATTCGAGCTGCTAAATCCAAACTTGGAAACTAATAGGTACTACAACACATCAAACCTGGCAACGCTTCGCCTTCAATCCTCTGACCACCATAGATTCTGCAACTCCGGCCCTGACCTCATCTACGACAACACTACCATCTCCCAGAATCCCACTGCACTCGATCCAACCAAACGGTCATGGTGATCGATTCAATATACCTAGTTAAAACTAGGGTTCAAGAAAATATCCCACTGCTGCAACCTCCTCACTGAAATTCATCACCATCAAGCAATTTTCCCATCAACTACCATCATTCCTCCATCATTACCCAAAGTCTCGACCATTCCAAGCCTTTGGATCACCAGAAGTCCCAATTTTCCCTTATTTTGTTCAACCCAGAATTGCATCCTTATTCCCAAATTTAAAACTATGATTTTAGTGTTAAAAATCATGTTATAGTTGATGTATCCAATTTATAATACTGAATTTATAAATTTCACAGTTTGAGTTTTGATTCATATTGAGCATGCACTTATGATTTTAAATTCCGGTGACAATCAAGCTTTATTTTGTTTAAATTAAATTTTTAAGCATTGATCTAAGATAAATCAAACAACTTTGATTTCTAAATTACATACTAACAAAAACTAGATTAAGAGATATAGATTTTGAATAAAAGTTTTGAGCTTGGGTACAAAACAGAACACGTAGCACCTATACACATCATACATACAAATAAATATTCATATCAGATTTACTTTTATATATTCATGCAATACTCATTCATTTCAATCATACTAGAATGCAACCAAATTTTATTTTAAATTTTAAAAGTTACTCACCTAATTGAAGAATGAAGACAGAACCTCAGATTGTATGGAAAAGCCCTTTTTTTGAAAACTTTGAAAACTTGCACTTGAAAGCTCTTTGATTTGAAAATGCAGTTGCCAGAGTTAAAAATTTTGTACTTGATTTGAAGATGCAGGTGCATGCAGTAACAAATTCCAGATTGAAGAAAATATGATGCTGGCTTTGCATGTAGAAGATAATTCGAGATTTGCTTATATGTTATAGGAAAGATGATTTGCAGGCTTTCCATTTTGAAATGAATTACAGGGATTTAGATTTTGATATGAAGAGTTTGATTTGATTTTGTAAACTGATTTTGGTTTTGAAGGGTTTTTTTCACAGATTTTGAACTTGGCTTTTAGATTCAGAAAAGAAAAAGAATGAAAGGGAAGAAGAAGATTGTTTAAATAGGCTGAAATGTTTGTTTTTTTTTAAAAAAAAAACTAAATTACAAATGCCACTTGTCTCAAATGTCAACATTAGTCAATATAATATGTTAATCACTTAACACATGTCTTTTAAGGTTAATTAGTTATAATTAAATGTTAATATAAGGTTAATACAAGATCATGCTTAATAAATTAGTTTATAAAGATATATATATGTATAGATAATTTTAAAAGAAATAAAACAATTATATATACACATAGAAGCTTATGCAAATATTTTAAAATCCAAAACAATTTAAAATCTATACTTTGAATTTCAAAACTTTAAATTCAAACTAATATAAAATTCTAAAATTAAATTTTGGAATCAAGTTATATATATATATATGTGTGTGTACAAATTAAATTTGAAATAACAATGCTATTTTTATTAAAATCCATTAGTAAAACAATACATTATTATTATTGTTCAAAAATAACTCATTATGAAATTAAAATAATTTATAAAAGAAATTATCTCTTTATTAATAAATTACTTATTTTATTAAGCTGTATTTAAAAAAAACAAACCTTATTGTTAAATAATTTAAATTTAAACTTAAGCTAAAATCAATTTAAACAATTCACACTTACCTTAACAATTTAAATCCATATGTTATTTATTAAATAGCCTTGAAAAGCTTAATATTAAATAAAATCAAATTTCCAAATTACCAAAAATATTAGAATTAGAAAATATGTTTTTATTTATCAAATTTAAACAAAGATTATTTATTTACAATACATACATACAATATATTCACTTAAATAAAAATCAATTTATTAGCTTTTAGAAGATAAATTCTACCAATTAAATATTTATTAAAGGAAAATTATTAAATCAATTCAAATTTTATTGACAAAAATTATCAAATCAATTTCAATTTTAATACAGATTATTAAATAGATATTGTCAAAAATTCTGGGATATCACAGTCTCTTTGGATACTTCCTAGGTGGATGATGACGTTGGTGATTCTTCCTCTTCGGAGGAGTCCTAGTCTAGTAGTTATTTATTGTAGCTGTGACATGTCTGTCACACTGTGCTCTATTTTCTTTTTTCTTAGTAGTTAAGGTGCCTCTACCTTACTCCTGTATTTCAAGTTTTGTTATGTTCGTAATAAAAAGTGGACGACCCACTATAAAACCGACTGGCCTTGCCAAAAAATACCTATGAATCAAAAATTGCCTTTTTTTTGTTTTTGACGTATTTTTAATTTAATATATAGAATTTTTCCATAAGTCTTAAATTAGAAAATATCTAAATTTCCATTTGACGTATTTTATAGCAAATATTGGCATTTTCAAATCTTTAAAAAATAATTAGCCAGTGTATTTTATTATTGTTCTATTATTATATCTCATTGTTGTGCACAATCATATAATGTTCATATTCACACAAGCTTTTGTGTCCTTACTTGCACACACAATCGTGTCTTTTAAAAGGGCATGCATTAACACTATGACACACATTCCTTTCGCATTTTACTTTTTTAGGTGATCTTATTTTTGGCAAAATGAAAACCCCTTTACCCTCCTCCCTTATGTACCATTTATGAGCTCCACCCTCTTCAATACCTACTAGAATGAATGTTTCCTCCTCTAAACATCCGCCGCAAGCTAAATCTTCACCCATACCAGTGGCAATACTTTTGTTGTCCTCCAAACATTTGCCGCATGGTCAAACCAAGCATTAGTCATGCCTTCCTCACTTACTTATAGGTATATACTTGTATGGATGCGTGTTGGAGAGTCGTATTTGTGTATATAGGCAAAAGTGGTGGAAAATAGTAAGCTTGGCATGAAATGACATGTATAAGAACATGGCCATGAGTGATTATATGCAGCAGCATGAAGATGAATGAGGGATGGAGTTTTCACGTGTGGGTAGACGTGAGGAAGTAGAGGAGGGACATGTATGTATAGACATGAAGGTGGATAAAGGGTGTTGGCTTAGGTGGTGGCGTCAAGTGTATTGGCCATACAAGGCAGAGATAGGTGATGCTTTGCTTCAAGTGTAAAAGGTTAGGTGCAACCATTAGTAAGAAGAATTAAAGGAATGGACTACTATTCAAAGCAAGTAAGTCCATGTCATTATGGACATTACACTAAGGAGGTGGAATTTTTTTTGCAAGCCATGTTGCATTCGGATGAGCTGTGGCCCAAACCCAAATGCTTATAGGGTGAGAAATGAGTTTTTTATTTTGTTTAATGTGTTGGCTAAAAATTGAATATCCTATACGTTTTAAATCTGATTGACATGCGAATTTTTGCATTAGGCTCGTGTTGACGAGCATGATGCATTGATATAAATTGTTGATTAGTTTGGTTTAGTGTAATTTAATGATAATTTAATATTGGCAGATAATAATTACGTTACTTTAGATAATAACATAGTTCAACTAATTATACTTAATGTGTGTTATCTATTTGGCGAAATAAATAATGTGCTATTAAAGTAAATTGAATAGGGTAATTTGGACACTTGTTTAGCGGAATAAAACACCGTACCACTAATTAAATTAATTTGATATTTAATTAGCAGAATAAATCTCCGTTCTGTTATTTTACAGAATTGACATCTAATTATATGTCGTTAATTGATATGCCACTTTGAACAAGTAATATTTTAATCAATGATGGTTAAGTGTTGAATTTATTTAAATAGTCGTTGATTAGGTAAATATAAGTTATTAACTTGGAAAGTTAAATTGAATGATATGGTTGCTTGTTTAAGTACCATTATGATCATTAAGCCTTTTTTCAAATTTGAAAAGTCAATATTTTTTGAAAGTTATTTAAGAATAATTATTGTATATATTATATGGTTATTAAAGATAATTATTATTCAGTAAAATGGTTTAAAAAGGTAATAAATATTTTTAATAACATTTGAAAGATAATTAATAATTGTTTGTAATAATGATTTAAAGTTAATTACTTTATTAATATAATTCTTAAAAGTTATTTCTGAAAGTTATTTAAGAATTTTTATGTATTATTTTAAAGTTAATTGATTATTGTTTTGAAATGTTTTAATTTAATTGTTTATTTAAAGTAATTTAACAATACTTTAATTTTTAATTAAAGTTGTTTAATAATATTGAATTAAATTATTTAATTATTCATAGGTTAACTAATTTTCATATTAATATTATTTAAAAGTCAATTGACTATTGTATTAATAACATTTTGAAGTTTATTAATTATTATATTAATATTGTTTTGAAGTTAACTTATTAATACAATAATAGTGCTTAAAATTAATTTAATATATTATTAGAGATTCTAAAGTTATTATTTTGGATGAGATTTAATTAAAATGAAATAGAAGGATGTTTAAATAAGAAATTGCGATTTAGAGCTATTTTAAATAATTTATGGTTTATCAAGGCAACCTTACTGACTTAAAGAGTCTGTTAAATAAGTTTGTTTAAATATGGGAAGAGTTTTATAAATGGATTTGGGTATCTATAAAAGAATGTATAAATGAATTGTAAAGATCTGAAAAGGATAAGTTTTATAAATGGGGTATTGAGATTTATAAAGTATGTTTTATAAATAGACCGGATTTATAAAGTAACTTTATAAAAAGATTTGGAGATATTAACAAAATAAAGAAATTTGGAAAGAAATGGTTTATTTTTATGGCATAATTCGAGGGCAGGGATAATCTACATTTTACTATGGATTCACTGGGATAGCAAAGTAACCATTGACTAAACTGTGATCCATGATTGATGCTGAATGGTGCTTTTCAAATCTATTTTTAAATGTTTTCAAATATTTTTGAAAAAAAATGGTTTGTGAATATACTTATACCGGTGAGATAAGTATATGAATATTTTAATAATATTTGAAAGATGATTTTAAGTTAATGGAAGATTAATCTAAGAGGCTTAGTGATTTCCATAGGAAATGTAATCTCTTTCGAATGTTTGTTTATTCGATAGTTAAATAACCAGCTATCAAATCTTGGCTTAAATATGCAATCCTTCTCAATTTTGATGGTACGGAAATATTTTCCACTTAACACTGAAGGATTTTAACTCTGGAAATATCTAGAAGAAACATGGGGATTATATAGTACAGTTACCGTCGGTGGTGCTATACTGTACATATAAACTCATTTTGTTCCTCTATGACAAATGATGAGGAGATTCATCCACTTAAATGGTTAAAGGTGATCCTTGCTCTTATGTATTGTCTAATTATTCCCTAAAGAACCGGTATTGAGCATTATAGAAAATCAACGGTTGGTTTTTGATGCTCTCGGTAAGCGAGGGAGTGCACTCATAAGAGATGACTCGGAACCATAACCACTCCAAAACCGCATACGGCTTTGTGGAGGAGTTTCATGATAGATTGAGATGAAGGAATCCATGTGTGATTCCGAGACCCGTTGGGGTATTGGAATCCATATGGGATTGCATGATCTATTTTGATGGCGATGCATGAGCTAGAACACCGGACGTAGCCTCAACAGTGATAATGACTAGAACCAAAGATAGGAGGCATGGTCAGTAGGGTTTGCAAACCCATAAGGTGTAATTGACTCCACCTAGACGTTACCTACATTTATTATGCATGCATGGGGTGATGCACTTGGTCTTAGCGAGACCAGCTATGTTTTTTCTATGGTACATCGCTAGGGGTATATGCTGCTTTGGAAGGATATCTCTGATCCTTGTGTAGCAGGACCATTTCTCAAAGTATCGAGAGCACCTCCATGGAATCATACACAATTAGTAAAAGTGCCTTATTGGTTTTCAATTATATAACTAGTATTGTTGTGATGTATATTCATGAGCATCACATGTACTTGATTATTATTATTTTCACCCTTAGATATTATTATAATATCATTGGATTTTCTGATATAAATATTTTGGTTATTATAAGGTAAAAACCGATCTGTGTTTATGTGCAGCATGATCTTACGAGATATTTTTGATTTTAAAGAATTTTACAAGTTACAATAAATAAAATTCCTTTGATTTGAGTTTCTCACATTGGTTTTACCAGACTAACTTGGGTGTTGTTTTCCTACAATTCCTCGGTCGGCCCGAGCATATTTTTCCAATTTAGCTGGATGCTTTGAAGCTTTCAAGAGATGAGCTAGATTCTCCAAGTCATATTATGTATCTTATATTTTCCACTGTTTTGTTGTTCTTGATTTTTGTATGTGTTCATCAGCAGTTGTAAGGACAAGTTGTTATAACTGTCCAGGCTGAAATAAGTTAGTGTTCCTTGATTTGTGCTATGGACGTATGTATAAGATGATTTCTTTTTATAAATATCTTATGTATATTATAAATCTTCTCGTTGCGATGTGAAATTCTGTTCTGTCTTCTATTTTCTTTAACCCCCAACAATCTGCCTTTCCGACACTTGGATATTCGGCATGTAAATACCATGGATATATTAGTGTCGATTTTTAAGGGACGAAAAGACGGTGTTCATTACACGTGGTATTAGAGTTTAGGTTGAGCGAACACTAAGGCCTTGATCGAGTAAAATCATTAGAGATAGGGTTAGTAATGCCATAGAATGAGTAACTCATTAGAGACAGGATTAGTATATCCTCGAATTAGTTGAGTGTAACGACCCTATTTTTCGACTTTCGAAAGTCAACATTAATACGTCCACTGTATCAACTGTCGAACAATCGAATGCCAGAAAATCGAATCATTAGGGTTAAAGAAGAAAAAGATAAGAGAAGAAGAACAGAAACAATGACAGAATCTCACATATCGCAGCGGAACAACATATAATAGAAAAATGAATATCTTCAAAACAAAGAACTATATCAGTTATTACATCACATCACATCACATCACATTACATTATTAGAGTTTACAACAACAAACAGCGGAAAAGAAATACTATATACTAGTTGATATGCCACGCCATCCCGCTTGCCTCCAGATCTCTACAGCAACTCCTGAATTCCAGAATGACTCTGATAACCTGACTCTAGACTGCCCGTGTGGAAATTTGGTGGGCACCCAGAATTTAGAAAGGGAACAATAAACTCCAGGTCAGTCATGGGACCGGTGTGAGATCTTAAAACAGTTATTCTTTTACAAAAGAAAATAAAAGGAAACCCGCTATACTTTTGGAAAATGAAACTACCATAAGGCCTCCCGCCACACACACAATGCAAACGAAGAATTGGAGGAGATTTCTCCTTATGATAGTCAAACATGTTTAATACGCAAAATACTTTCTTTTATATTATTATTAGTTCATAGTGGAAAACATTTCGAAAGTATAATATTAATCTTAGCCAGCATAGGTACCATTATATTATGCCTGCTATAGCTACCATTTTAAATGGCAGGTTCTACAACTAAAACCGTACAAGGCGCGTATTGTTTCTTTGGATTCCCAGCAAATGGTCAGCCTAAGGAACTTCCTAATGCCACATGGATACGCCTCTGGAGGGACGCCCCGAGAACCTAACCGGATCTCTGCCAACACAAGGCCGGGTTACCTTTGCAAAAATAGGTAACTACTGACACGAGTATGTCATCCTCCGGTTGTAAACAACCTTTATCCGAGGATCCTCAATACCAACAACCACAAAGTAATAAATTTGCAGCAACAACATAGGTGAAGTATCTGGGCTCCATACCATGATACCACCTCTATCCAGAAAGAAATTAACATACCCTAAGGGGCGCTACCCCCTATAACCTTGCTGCATTCTTCCTGTTTCGACCATTCCGAGGTGTGAGGTCCGACGAAGTCTCGTCCATAAAGCTATGCTTTTCACAAAAGCCATGCTTCGATCAACAAATGATCAGCGGCACTTCGTATGTCACATTACCAAATTGGGAATGTATCACTAGCAACCATCAACTACATAACCTCTGAGCTCGTACGTCTCAGAGAAGGGTGTTAAGCTAAGAGAATAAATTCTCCGCCACCAATAGAAATGTATTTGATAGAAACCAGCTTTACATCTCAAAGTGCAACGTCAGACACACATCCATACAAGTGCGTTTCGGGATCGAACGAAACCGAAGGCACTTCCAACTAAGCCCTTGCAAATTCGGATATTCACTAATCACGTACGGAATCCCTATCACAAAGGGTTATAAAATCTCTATACCGGAGCAACCCGGTGCAGAGACATTCGACAGGTAATCCTTTCGCTTTCGAAAATACCCAGTTTTCAACACCATCTTCAAATGCAATCCCATTTCGTCGTATCGTTATTCGGAATGGGTTTTATTACACAAGGTCCTCTCCTGGCAAATCCGAATAACGGGCGCTTATTTTAAAAATAAATGTTACATTCAGATTCAAACATATCACAACAATTTCACTTTGATCTTTTAAACAAAAGAGCCATCACAATCACAAAGGTTCGATGTGTGTTTCAAATATCCAGTTGGAATTCGACTCCCGGTCGCATCGAAATTCAATTGCCGATTAAGGCCAATATTGATAGTCAGTTATTTAGCTATCAATCATCATTCACAACAGTCACTGGATTTCAAATAATTTTCCCCATTTATTATTATTATTTTCAATATATCTTCACAAGATAAAATTTCACTTTTCAACACTTTGAAAACAAATTCAAATCAATTTCCATATTTTAATCTTTTTTTGAAAACAAATTCAAAACACTCTTCTCACGTGGAATGCATTTCCAAACATTTATTCATTTCCACTGAAAATCTGCCGATTTCAAATATTTTAAAATAATATAAAAATACTTATTCAAAATATACTTGGAAGCATTTAAAATAAACTATTTTAGAATATTTGCTTAAATATTAGTTATGAAAAATATTATACTAATATTTCATATAAAAATTCAGGTCCAAAACTAATTTTAAAATAAAAATTTGTAGATAGAGTATAAATACTTGAATAACTATTTTCTAAATCAAATATCCATTTAATCTTTAAAATGATCCCTTATATAATTAATTTAATAAATTTTTACTTTAAAGATTAAAAACAATTTTCGAAACTAATTTCCCAACGGTATTATTTTAAAACCAAATTTAAAACTTTTAAATTTTATTCAAAAGCTATTTTAAAAAATATACTCGGCTTTCCAGGGAAGAATTATTTTCCATTACAAAATGGTCCATTCAAATAAATTAATAAATCTTCCCGATTTATTTTAATTTGCATTTCAAATCTGTAAATTCCTTTTCACACTTTAAAAATAAACCAATATTTATTTTTCAAACAATTTCCCTTTTCTTTACAAAATTCCCGTTGTGAATTTACATTTTCAAAAGTCAACTGATATACGAATTTTAAATCGATTTCCAAATATCACCTTCAAACCAAATCAAATCCCAAATTTATTTCCAATTTATTTCAAACACAAAATCAAATTCCAATTTGATTTCCCAAATTAATTTTCCAATATCAAATAAATTTCAAATTTATTTCCTAAATTATTTCCAATATCAAATCAAATTTCCTAATCGATTCCTAAGATTTATTCTAACTCCAAATTAATTCCCGAATCAATTTCTAAAATTATTTTCAACTCTAAATTAAATTCCAAATTTAATTTCTAAATTTATTTCCTTTTGAAATAAATTTCTTTATCTCTTTCAATTATTTAATATACGTACCTTAAATAAGTCCTTCACCTATTAAACAACATTAATTCAAATTCCTTTTTTAAAATATTTTCCCATAATTTTTTGAAATTTATTCAATAAGTTTTCAAAGATAAAACTTTATCTATTTAAATTTCCTTCTTTTAAAATTCACGCGATTCCTTTGAATGAATTTATTATAAATTTTCTACCCAAATTTCAAAATCAAATTTTTATTTATTTCTAGTATCCTACGATACCAAAAATATATACGGCTAAGTTACAGCCTTCAACGGTTTCAGTCACAAATAATCATACTCAGATTATAATTAATCATAACACAACATACGAAACAAATTAAATATTTGAGGAATCCAGTTGGATCCCTCCAACCTGTTACCCTACATCCACAGATATTAGCACAATAATTAAATACCCATTCCACTTCAAGATGGAATATCGTGGTATATGGGATTTATAAAATATTATTCGCTATTATGCGGCGCAATAGGGTTTCGTCTGCTCCAACAGCCAGGTATATATCCAAATACCAATCAATATATCATATATCATTCAAACAATCATAAATCATCATATAATAAATATTTCTCACTTATATAAAAATATCAGTGAGTCAGAAAGAGTGAGTTGTACTCACTTTGCGTCCAATAGCAGTTGCAGTGTTTTATTCCGAATAAAATTAAACGAGCATTTAATTTTACCCAAAATTCACACTAGCTCCAATCAAGTCCAATCTACCTCATCTGTAGTATTCACGAACACGAACCCAACACAAGTCGTTTCGTCGAGAACGGACCTCATATGACAAAGTTATGCAGTTTTAAAGTTTGTACAAATTTATAATATAAATTAATTTCAATTTCTTTTATATTTTTATAACCTCTTTTTTTTCTAGGCCGTTCGTTCTGCTTGAATCAAATCAGGGCTGTCCCCTTCTTCTTCCTCACCACCCAGGTTACACGCACGAAACCAAAACCCACGGCCGCCATTCTTTCGCGAATTTACGCGCCTTCTACGATCGTCGAGGGGACGATCGAGCACTCCCACGTCGAAGCCTATCCCCAGGCCCACCCTCTCCTCGAATGATGCGAAGCTCGGCCCCACCATCTACTCGTATCTTGTGCTTGAACGCGCGACTTTCGTGGCCCATTTGTCGATGATCCACTGGATTATTTCCAATCATTACCATTGATTTCGTAGAACTTGTCGTGCTCTACATTTTTCCTTTAGAAAGTTTTGCGTATAGATGGATGGATTTGAAGATAATAGAGGAAGAAGGTTGGCCATTTTCGGCCATTGAAAAGTATGATGGCGGCTAGGGTATTGAAATGAAATCCTAGGTTTTTAGTTTGCAAATGTGAATGTTGAGGTCCTTATATAGAAAATTTAAAAGCACTATTCATCCGAAATTTTTCCGAACTCGAAACAGTGTGCCGCCTGGCGTTTATAATGTTTTACCCCTATTCCAAATGCAGTGAAATATATACCGGGAGCCAATTCGATCGTATTTGGAAGATAGGTTTTCAAATCGATTAATTTAAATTTAAAATTCAATTAAACGATTTTCTACGCGTTTTAGCTTGTCCCGGACAAACCGTAAATCCGATTGACACGTAATCTGAAATCTTACAATAATATAAATTACGGATCCGATGAAACAGGTTTCGTTAAAATCCGAGACTGTTTGAAAATGGCTATTTTTACTCGTTAATTAAATATTTAATGAACAGTTTAATTATCCAATTAAATCTAGAAATTCGAAATATAATCTATTCAGCTTCTATCATCTTCAGTATTATCAATATAAATTTTCTAAGCCATCAAATTATTTTTAACAGGCTCAAAATTGAAGGTTTACAATTTGGTTTACCCAAATTTCTATAGTTAAATTCAATAATTAAATTACCAAATTCATCCTGATATTTGAAATTCAAGTTAAACTATCATTCAAACATTTAAAATTAACTAAATATTTCAATTTCAAATGTTAAATTTTTCGGGTCGTCACATCCTTCCCCTCTTAAAAGAATTTCGTCCCGAAATTACTATTGAAGAAGAATGATCCTTAACCCATTTATTACTTTTCCAAAATAAATTGTTTTCAAAAATTTGCCAAAGAAAATCTTTTTACTAAAGATTCATTATCACCTCAATTATCTTTCTAAAATCTTCCATAGATTCCAAACAACATTGTTTTCTTAGCAATTCAAATTTAAATTTAAATTCAAATTTTAACTTTCAAATTTTTCTCAAAATTTTTCTAACTCCCTAAATTTTCGAAAATTTTTGCCAGCCCCTCCTTTGCGCGGCTAGCTCAGTACAACTACAATATGGCACCACAGGCCCTCAGATCCCAAAAGAAAACAAAAAGCCAAGCGGCTAAACAAGAAAATCACCAAATTTCATATAGAAATTGAAATACATACCTTGTGTCGAGCAATTAAATTATCTTTGAAATCAAAATCCCAATTCCATTTCCTTGTATACACCTGTATATTCTGATATTCATAATATCCAATTAAAACATTCAAATATCATTTTATACATTTCATTACAAAAATTTCAATACTCACTTCTTATACCGTTTTCACTTCATTATTGAATTTATATATCCATTTTCATTCAATCTTACATTTTCAATTTTATTTGAATTCAATTTACCATTTCAATTCTATTTGGATTCAATTTACCTTCTGAATATTGAATTTTATCAATTATTTTTCATTCACAACTGATTCATCTTGCTATTTTAAATTAGTTTCTTTTACTAATTTATTACAAGTTCTAACTCATTTCATCTCGCACAATTCAAATTGGTTTTCGATATTCAGTTTTCAATTCCAGTTTTTATTCTTTTGTTCGTACCCAAACACAATCCAATTCACTATTTTGGTTTATAACCACTTATATTTAAACTGGATTTCAAATTCCATATGAATTTAATTTACCTTTCATTTATAAATATTGAATTCATTTCAAACCATATCTATTTGGTCTTTTCTTCAATTAGTGTCACTTACTAATTTTAGTTTAATACTTCACTTTGTTTATCACAAATCAATTTCAATTCTAATTCTATTCTATTCTATTTGCTTACAAATTCGAAATGAATTTCAACATTCAATTTTTTGCTTTCATTTAATTGTAATTGTAAATTTATTCATTCATTCACAATTTTATTTTCCATCTTTATAAATTTTATTCCAATCATTTAGTCTACAAGACTTCTCAAATTCACCTTCATTCAAATTAACCCAAGTTAATTTCAATTTAATTCTGAATTTCCTACGTCATCCAAACTCATTTATTATTCCATAAATATTTCAATAAGATTCCAGAGTATTTCCAACATTCAAAAATCATTTTTGAAACCAATTCAAATTATCTTTTGAATTTCCAAAACCCAAACCCAGTTTTACAAACAACTTCCATTTAAAATAATACGGCAACGATTCCTCTCTTGGAAACTCGAAAATGAACATCGATGATGCTGTAGTCATCACCGAAGTTATTTTCCAGCGACCTAAAAGGGTTTAGAGCTTTCATCTCTTCAAAGCACTTTTCCAAAACCTTTGAAAATTTATTTTCAAACTCAATGGAATATAATTTCCAAAATTTCCAATTCCTTTCAAAAACATTTCCAAAAACTTCTCTGGAATTCTAGTTCTAACTATAATTCACATTTATAATTTACATTCTCAAATTTCATTTGTATATGGATTTTATTTCTCGACTTTTTGATTATGATTCCAATTTCTTATTCAATTTTAATGATAATAATTTAATATTATCACTTCCTAACAAACAAGCAACTATATACTATAATAATTTATGAAAAATCATTCCTTTTATATACAAAATAGTTTTGGATAAAATTATTTCATTTACCCTAACTTAAAACACTATCGTGTCGAATTGTTCTGTACGAGTGTTTAAAGATCCCTATCGATAGAGTTGTACGTATTATACCGACCAGAATCCATATACCACTCAACAAACCAATCATCACAATATAAAAAAATTAATATTCACTAACAAATACGCGCTCATATTTATTATTACACTCAAACTCATTCTAGAGTACTACGGACTCTATCTCTAATGAGTAATACTCCACCAGAGCCAAGGTTGTCGCTTAACCAAATGCTCTGATACCAAATTTGTAACGACCCTATTTTTCGACTTCCAAAAATCGACATTAATACGTCCACTGTATCAACTGCCGAACAATCGAACGCCAGAAAACCGGATCATTAGGGTTAAAGATGAAAAAGATAAGAGAAGAAGAATAGAAACAATGACAGAATCTCACATATCGCAGTGGAACAACATATAATAGATAAATGAATATCTTCAAAACAAAGAACTATATCAGTTATTACATTACATTATCAGAGTTTACAACAACAAACAGCGGAAAAAAATACCATATACTAGTTGATATGCCACGCCATCCCGCTTGCCTCCAGATCTCTATAGCAACTCCTGAATTCCAGAATGACCTGATAACCTGACTCTAGACTGTCCGTGTGGAAATTCGGTGGGAACCCAGAGTTTAGAAAGGGAACAATAAACTCCAGGTCAGTCATGGGACTGGTGTGAGATCTTAAAACAGTTATTCTTTTACAAAAGAAAATAAAAGGAAACCCGCTATGCTTTTGGAAAATGAAACTACCATAAGCCTCTCGCCACACACACAATGCAAACACGGAATTGGAGGAGATTTCTCCTTATGATAGTCAAACATGTTTAATATGCAAAATCCTTTCTTTTATATTATTATTAGTGCATAGTGAAAAACATTTTGAAAGTATAATATTAATCTTAGCCAGCATAGGTACCATTATATTATGCCTGCTATAACTACCATTTTAAATGGCAGGTTCTACAACTAAAACCGTACATGGCGCATATTGTTTCTTTGGATTTCCAACAAACGGTCAGGCTAAGAAACTTCCTAATGCCACATGGATACGCCTCTGGAGGGACGCCCCGAGAACCTAACCGGATCTCTGCCAACACAAGGCCGGGTTACCTCTGCAAAAATAGGTAACTACTGACACGAGTATGTCATCCCCCGATTGTAAACAACCTTTATCCGAGGATCCTCAATACCAACAACCACAAAGTAATAAATATGCAGCAACAACATAGGTTAAGTATCTGATCTCCGTACCATGATACCAGCTCTATCCAGAAGGAAATGAACATACCCTAAGGGGCGCTACCCCCTATAACCTTGCTGCATTCTTCCTGTTTCGACCATTTCGGGGTGCGAGGTCTGACGAAGTCTCGTTCACAAAGCTATGCTTTTCACAAAAGCCATGCATCGATCAACAAATGGTCCATTCAAATAAATTAATAAATCTTCTCGATTTATTTTAATTTACATTTCAAATCTGTAAATTCCTTTTCACACTTTAAAAATAAACCAATATTTATTTTTCAAACGATTTCCCTTTTCTTTACAAAATTCCCGTTGTGAATTTACATTTCCAAAAATCAACTGGTATACGAATTTTAAATCAGTTTCCAAATATCACCTTCAAACCAAATCAAATCTCAAATTTATTTCCAATTTATTTCAAACACAAAGGCAAATTCCAATTTGATTTCCCAAATTAATTTTCCAGTATCGAATCAATTTCAAATTTATTTCCTAAATTATTTCCAATTTCAAATCAAATTTCCTAATCAATTCCTAAGATTTATTCCAACTCCAAATTAATTCTCGAATCGATTTCTAAAATTAATTTCAACACTAAATTAAATTCCAAATTTAATTTCTAAATTATTTCCTTTTGAAATAAATTTATTTATCTCTTTCAATTATTTAAAACACGTATCTTAAATAAGTCCTTCAACTATTAAACAACATTACTCGAAATTCCTTTATTAAAATATTTTCCCATATTTTTTTGAAATTTATTCAATAAGTTTTCAAAGATAAAACTTTATCTATTTAAATTTCCTTCTTTTAAAATTCACTTGATTCCTTTGAATGAATTTATTATAAATTTTCTACCCAAATTTCAAAATTAATTTTTATTTATTTCTGGTATCCTACGATACCAATAATATAGACGGCTAAATTGCAGCCTTCAACGGTTTCAGTCACAAATAATCATACACAGGTTATAATTAATCATAACACAACATACGAAACAAATTAAATATTTGAGGAATCCAGTTGGATCCCTCCAACCTATTTCCCTGCATCCACAGACATTAGCACAACAATTAATTACCCATTCCACTTCAAGGTGGAATATCGCGGTATATGGGATTTATAAAATATTATCCGCTATTATGCGGCGCAATATGGTCGCATCTGCTCCAATAGGCAGGTATATATCCAAATACCAATCAATATACCATATATCATCCAAACAATCATAAATCATTATATAATAAATATTTCTCACTTATATAAAAATACCAGTGGGTCGGAAAGAGTGAGTTGTACTCACTTTGCGTCCAATAGCAGTTGTAGTGTTTTATTCTGAATAAAATTAAACGAGCGTTTAATTTTACCCAAAATTCACACTAGCTCCAATCAAGTCCAATCCAGCTCCATCGCGTAGTATTCGCGAATACGAACCCAAAGCAAGTCGTTTCGTCGAAAACGGACCTCGTATGACATAGTTATGCAGTTTTAAAGTTTGTACAAATTTATATAAATTAATTTCAATTTCTTTTATATTTTTATAACCTCTTTTTTTTCTAGGCCGTTCAATCTGCTTGAATTAAATCAGGGCTGTGCCCTTCTTCCTCCTCACCCAGGTTACACGCACGAAACAAAAACCCACGGCCGTCACTCTTTCGTGAATTTACGCGCCTTTTACGATCGCCGTGGGGACGATCGAGCACTCCCACGTCGAAGCCTATCCCCACGCGCACCCTCTCCTCGAATGATGCGAAGCTCGGCCCCACCATGTACTCGTATCTTATGCTTGAACGCACGACTTTCGTGGCCCAGTTGCCGATGATCCACCGTATTATTTCCAATCATTACCGTTGATTTCGTAGAGCTTGTCATGCTCTACATTTTTCCTTTAGAAAGTTTTGCATATAGATGGATGGATTTGAAGATAATAGAGGAAGAAGGTTGGCCATTTTCAGCCATTAAAAAGTATGCTGGCGGCTAGGGTATTGAAATGTAACCCTAGGTTTTTAGTTTGAAAATGTGAATGTTGAGGTCCTTATATAGAAAATTTAAAAACACTATTCGTCCGAAATTTTTTCGAACTCGAAACAAAGCATGCCGCCTGGCGTTTATAATGTTTTACCCCTATTCCGAACGCAATGGAATATATATCGGGAGCCAATTCGATCATATTTGGAAGATATGTTTTCAAATCGACTAATTTAAATTTAAAATTCACTTAAATGATTTTCTACGCGTTTTAGCTTGCCCCAGACAAACCGTAAATCCGATTGACACGAAATTTGAAATCTTACAATAATATAACATTATGGATCCGATGAAACTAGTTTCGTCGAAATCCGAGACTGTTTGAAAATGGCTATTTTTACTCGTTAATTAAATATTAAATCAACAGTTTAATTACCCAATTAAATCTAGATATTCGAAATATAATATATTCAGCTTCTATCATCTTCAGTATTATCAATATAAATTTTCTAAGCCATCAAATTATTTTTAACAGGCTCAAAATTGAAGGTTTACAATTTTACCCAAATTTCTATAACTAAATTCAATAATTAAATTGCCAAATTCATCATGATATTGGAAATTCAAGTTAAACTATCATTCAAACATTTAAAATTAATTAAATATTTCAATTTCAAATGTTAAATTTTTTGGTTCGTCACATCGAGTGTGTATATATATATATATATATATAAGAGCGTGTATTTGTTATCTTTACAAAAAAATTTATATTGTGTTATTTGATCTATTAAGTGGATTATGAATTTTGGTCAATGCATTCAACGTTATCGATGGGAATTTCTAAACACTTAAACAATGCCAAATCAATGTAGTATTATTTTAAATAGGCAAATGGGATAATTTTACCTAGGAATATAATTTATACATATAAAAGAATAATTTTTCAAAGAAAAATTCAATATAGTTATTCTTGGTTATGCTTGTTTGATAGGAAATGATAATATTCCATTCATTATGTGATGACCCAGAAATTTTGAACATTTGAAATCAGAATATTTAATTTATTTTAAAAATTTAAAAGTTAATTTTTAACTTGAATTTCAAATATCATTTTTTATTTGATAATTAAATTATTGAATTAAATAAGTTAAAGTTGGGTAAAATGTGGAATCTTCAGTTTGAAGCTTATAAAAAAATAATTTGAAGGCTTGTAAAATTTATATTGATAGTGCTAAGGATAATAAAGTTTTAAAATTGGATTTAAAAGTGAATTGTTCAGTTTTTAAAATTTATCGTTTTAAATTGAATTTAAAAATAGCCTTCCGAGGCACAGTCCCGGAATCCGACGAAACCAGTTCCATTGAATCCGTAATATTGAATTATTAACAGATTTTAAATTTCATAGTGTTTGGAGTTGTTGTATGAGCATACGTTATATAAACGTCCTGAAATTTATATCGAAATTTAAATATATTTATATTTGTGCTTGGTCAAAATGAAACAACATCAGCCGACTTCCTTTCATATCCGTGTTCCCTCTTTTAACAACATCACACAACCCATCACACTCCTCACCTTTCAAATTCACGTCCTTTTCCTTTTCCAGATTGTCTGTTCGATATTTAAGAAGGCTTCCTCATTCTTTTTCCTAACCCAAATCAGTTTTATTTCGAGAAAAAAAATATAAAACAAAATAACTAATCGAACGGAAATGGTGAACGAAGGCTAATCACGTCCATTCCTTTCCTTTTCCCCATTCTCAAATCTAATGCATTGAAGAAACAAATTGGTCGAGCTAAATCAATTCGAACAGCTCGGTTTCATTCGAAGATTGCACGCCACCTGATCTCGCGATTGGAGGCGACTTCGACGCGTGGCAGCGACGTGCTTGGGTGATCGTCTAGGGCTTCTCGTTCGTTGGCGGTAGATCGAAGGGCGCTAGGGCAGGGAAGTGTAGTCGCTAGGGCAGGGGAAGTGTAGTCGCGATGGTTGAGGGTTACGTGGAGCTAGGGCTAGGGTTCATGATTGCGACTAGACGGTGGGGCGAGTTGCGATGGAAATAGGCGGTGGCGACAACATATTTAAGGTGATTTTTGATCTGAATATTTACATATCGATTTGGTCTTTGATTTTAGTTTATTCTGCTAGGTATAAGAATATATATAAATTTTACAGTAATAAAATCATTTTTTATGTTATTTAAAAAATATATATAAAAACATATACATACATGTTTAAAATATAGATAGAAACAGGAAATAGGATATAGATAGGAATTATGAATATTGAAAAGAAGTTATATGAATTAGATTTTAGATTTATATAAATGAGTTTTTGAGTGAATGAGTTTAAAGTAAATATATATACATATGTCTTCACTAACTAGTTTATTGTTAATAATGTATGATGAAGATATTAACTTATTGAATTCTTTTAGGTACTAAAAATATTTTATAAAAAGGGAATCAGCTTAAAATTAAATTATTAGTGTGGGATAAAAGCATTGGATAATTAAATTTATATACGAAAATTTAATGGTCGATTTATTCGAATGTTAATAAAAATCATCTAATGTTTATTCAAGGTCAAAAATTGGGAGATGATGATCGAGATGGAATTGGATCGAAAATTAAAAGTCAAAGGTGAGTCAATCTCACTCAGCTGAATTCAAATTTTAAATTTAAATGATTAAATTTAAATAATTGTTTGAATGGTTGAATTGATTGATGTGCCATAGTATGTGATATTTTGGAATAGGTATTTTATGTTGTGCTGACGTCTGTGGATGCAGGGAAAACAGGTTGGAGGGATCCAACTGGACCCCTCAACATTTATTTAAATTATTTAATACCCTCTATTATGATTATTTGATATTCTATGATGAATTATACTGGAATATTGAATGCTATGGTTGGACTAGATATAATTGGGTATGATGAATTACCAAAAATATGTAAATTGGATTTTGGAAGAATAATAAAAGAAGTGAAATTGTAAGTAAAATAATTATAGAAATTTGAATAAATTTATAAATGAAATGGAAAAGAAATAAAGTGACTTTAAAATTCTAATAAATAAATCTTGAGTATAGAAAGGAAATTTGGATAAACAGAAAGTTAATGAATTTTAATCTTCAGTGATATTATTTAAAAGAACAAAACATTTATTTAAAATTTAAGATTTAAATTATTGAAAAGAATAAAGAAGGAATTGGGAAAAGCTGAAATTTGTATATTTCAGTTAAAAGATTTAAAACCAAATGGAAAATAATAACAATAATAATTAAGTCCATAATTAATGAATTTTAAAATGAATTGAGTAATTAAAGAAACTTATTTCAAATGGAATAAATTGGAAATCAATTTGGGAAATTGATTTAAGTGATTGAAGTTGGAATTCTCTCTGAATAAGCAAGTACGTTTTCAAAGTAAATTTTTATATATAAGTTAAAGGTTTTAAAGTTGTCTTAAAAAGTAAGTTTTGGAAATTATATTATTTCTAAATATTTAAATCCTAAAGTAAGTCTTTCCTTTTAATCTATTATAGTAGTAATTATTTAAAGAGCGACTTAGTATTTTATTTTTAAAAGTGAAAATATAGTTTTATATTTTATTAAATAACCTTATTTTCAAATATTCATATAGTATGTATTTTAACAAATTATTGAAGTAGTTTTAACTTAAATGTTTTAAAGTATCTTTCAAAGTAAAGTGTTCTAAATTATTTTAAAAATCTAGTTTTGTGCTTGGTGATTTCAGTGGAGATAGAAAATATTTGGGAAAGTTTATTCTGAAAAGAAAGATGGTTTGAAACTGTTTCCAAAGGTTGGAAAATAGAAATATATCATGTAAAGATATTTTGAGATAAATAAATAATTTGTGAAATTATTTATTGTTTGATGGATGTTTGTGAATATAAATTGATAGATCACCGACAATCAATATTGGACAAATGTGTAGATGTAACAACCCTGGTTTTGGTGATTACTTTGAAATTTAATTATACCAGTGGTTACAATTCAATAATGGTGAAATAAAAAGAAATTAGAGACTTAAAATTGTTTATTTTGAATAAACATTGAATTTGGAAAGAATAAAATAGAGTTAATATGATAATGTTGGTAATAAATGGTGAAAGATGGAAATATGTTAATTTGGTGATTTATTGAATTAAATAGAAGATAAAAAGAATTAACTCTATAATAATTTGTTGAAATAAATGTAAAATATCGGAAACAAAGTTTTAAAAACTTTATTGTGCTATTTTGGAAGAAAATGAGCATTATAGGATTTTAATTTGATAAGGTGCAATAATTTTGCAAATTATTGCCAAATATTGGTTTTTGTAAATTTTAAGGAAGTAATAAAATTTAATATGTGTATGTTATAAATAAAAAGATGGAATTTTGTTTAAAAATAATATTTGAAGGGTAAAAATGATGTTAATATGGTTATTTGAATTTAATTATGCAAGAAAATAATTTTTGTGTAATTTTTGGTGTTAAAAATAATATTTGTGCAAATTATAGTGTAAATTATGTATTTAGTAAAAATAAGAGTTTTAATAATGAAAAATAATTTTTATAGATAAAATTATCTTGTATTTGTTGCAAAGTATTTTATTAGACAGGGAAATATGATTGTAAAATTTTATTGTGTTGAAATCTTGTTAATATATGTCGTTTTGGTTCGTTTACACAAGTGTATATGTGTTTACGTGATAATTAGAATTAGAAAATTCATTTTTGTTAATGGGTCTAAGCCCATTTATCTAAACTAGCCTGAAGAAGAAAGTCTTTCTTCTCAAAATAATGTACATACAGTACATTCTCATTCCCAGAAAACAAAAGAAAAGAGAAAACAGGGAAAACATCTTTTTTTTTCCTCTTTCAAACCTAGGCTCAAATCCACCAAATTCTTCAATTATTTGCTGAAATTAATCAAACTAGGGCACTATATTCAGGTAATCACTACAAAAAACCATCTCTAATTAATCAAATTTTAATTTAGCAAAATTTGATTGTCTGAAATTGGGTTTTTCCTTGATTGCATGTCTTCCTGAAGTTTGTTCTAACTCAAAGCCTTCATCTTTCTTCAACTTTGCTCGAGTTTGATCTTCTATTTGCAAAGGTGAGTTTATTAACTCACATTTCTAGCTAGATCTTGACTGTAATTGTAAAGATAAGAAAGAAATCGTTTACTGTAATTATACCTAATGTTTACTTTAGATGATTGCTGAAATATAATACGGATGCGCTATAGTAACATAGCAATAACTTTTACGTTTCTTATCCGTTTGAGGTCAGTATTTTTTTGTTAGAAACTAGATTCAATAAGGAACAGTTTTTGTTTTGATCATTTCTCAAGATTTAGCACTTTTATTGACCTGAAATAGAAATGAAAATAAGGGTATAATTCTGTCTTTAACTAAATTTCCTAAGTTTGAATTCGAAATTGATTCAGCCATATCTTTTCCATTTTTGATCAGAATTCAATAATTTTTAATGTTTTGGAAAGCTTGATTTATATATGACAACTTTCATGTTGAACATATTTGCAAATTTTGAGCATAGCTTGACTGAAATTCTACCACAAACTCTCAGCTCTGTTTGTTTGATCATTACATTGTCTAAACTAAATAAAGTTAGTAAATTAGATTTATCTTCCTCGTTTCTAATTGGATTTAGATAATTCTTAATGTTCTGGAAAGCTCAGAGAAATTTCTAAAACTTTCTTGTTTTGAGTTTTGCGAAATTCTGGGGATAATATAGTCGAAACTTTATTTCTTTGCTGCTGCCCTGAGAATAAACGACAGCAACAATGAACTTAAAATCTGAAAATTATATTGGCCATATCTTTCGCGTTTCTTATCCAAATTCGATAATTTTAGATGTTTCGGAAAGCGTAGACTTTGTGCTTAAAGTTTCATGTTTCATGTTTTTTGAAATTTCGAAGTTAGCTTGGTCAAAACAACGTTTGTTTTTCGCTGTCCCGAGAGCAAAACGACAACAATAACAATCATTGACCTAAGGATTGTAGTAGCTTATTTTTGCTCTCACCCTTGTTCGATTTTGATGTTGTTTTTGAGATATTTTTAGAGCTATGATGCCTATCAACAGGCTAGCTATATTTAGAGAATTTTAAAATCAAATTTAAATAGAATTTGAATTGATTTTGGGTTAAATTTGAATTGAATTCGTATTAAATTCAAGTTACCGGTCTTGAGTTATCTTTCTTGTTTTTCATTGTTTTCGAACACGGTTTTCACTAAACCATTTTGAAGTGATTTTTAAAATAAACAACACTTCAAATTATTAATATATGGTATTTTAAAATTATTATTCTAATATAAAATCTATTTATTTCTTATAATAAAGGAAGTACAAATATTGGTTTTATTAATATTTTCGGGGAAAAGTTTTAAAAGCTTGTTTTCTCTAGTAAACTATTTAAATATAAAACATACACTTTGCACTATTCGAACGTATGAGAAAGAGAATTAAACGATTTAGTAAAACATGTGGTATGGGACATATGCGTTTACTATTTTGGTTAATTCCGGACTTGTATGATCGAAACTATTCGGGTTATGATTTTTGAGTTACTTAGCCAAATTTGTGGCGGGTTTTTGAGATTATAATTCCTATATTTAGAAATTATCTGGAAAGGCCAATATTTAGCGAGTTTTATGGTTTGAGATTTCTACTTTGATATTTATGGTTTATGAGAAACCATCATGATGTTTGCGCTTGTCGATGAGATGAGACAAGTTACGATACCATTTAATACTTGTCGATGAGATGAGACAAGTATGGTGTTTTTTTTCACTCGCCAATGAGACTAGGCGCGAGATATAATTTTCTGAACTTTATGATGTTCCTAGTGTGGCATCGACTAGCGGTTAGTAAATCGTTAAGTGCGAATGTGTGGTATGTGACACACGTTAACACTTTTTGGGTCCCTATCCGTGAGTTTGTGACACATTCACGATGTTTACCTAACAGAACTGCTTTGAGAGGTGTTAGCGACCTTGTCATGAGGACGAACTGCTTTGGGAGGTGTTAGCGACCTTGTTAGGGTGGACAAAACGGCTTGGAGAGGTGTCAGCAACCTTGTCATGAGGACAAACTGCTTTGGGAGGTGTTAGCGACCTTGTCTAAGGCTTCGGCCATCTGAGTTTAGCACGTGCAGCATTGCTTCGGCATTGCAATCGGGGATTTGGCCAATCCGGGTTTTCGGAGTTTTCTGTTTTATTGTGATTTCACCATTTTAAGATGTTTTATTACATCGATACCTAGTGCAATATGAGATGTTATGTATATGGTGATTTCATTTATGATGTTTTGAACTCTTATTGAGTTCCTTGAGTTATGAGTTTGGACGATTTCATCATTTTATAGGATATTCTGGGTTTTGCCATTTTGGCGAGTTGAGATTTAGATTTATATACAATTAACCGAGGAGATGAGATATAACTGAATTTGGAGATTCTTCTATATTTTAGTTTTAAATCATCCTATATAAGAATGTTTTATGTTTTCCATTTTGGCGAGAGTTTGTATTGATGTTTCTCCTTTTGAAGGAATTTGGTTCATGGAAACCATGTATACATTTTGGGATATCGCCGATGATATGAGGCGAATGTTTATATTATTTGAGTTTTATTGTTGAGTTTATCTTTTTTGAGGCCTTTGTATACTTAAGTGACATTGTTTCACTTAAGTCATGAGTATGTGTTCTTTCTATTGCCTCTTCTCATTTGAGAAGAATTATCACCTTGTATCATATGCTTCATATCATCGCCTATGCTTACTAACTGATTGTTTTAGCTAGACTGACCCGCGTATTTTATACTTGGGTCAGACCGAGTTATTTCAGGTTAGATATCAGTTTCAGGACATAGCTTTGATGCATCTGCTTGAATATCTGTAACGACCCAATATTTTCAACCATTCGCATCCGCACATTGTCGGACTTGAATTGTTCAAAATACAGCGTTGTAGAATAAATTTGGCAAAACTCAGAATATACAATAAATAGATCACAGAATCACATACACAGATATCAGAATCTCGCAGCGGAAATTAAAAATTTAGTGGTTCATGAAGCCACTGATATAACTTCAACAAAACAGAACTTACATTGTCTATAATCCTCAATACAAATTTTAAGACATAAATAGAGATAGAGTCTTCAAAGTCTTGAATTCCAGAAAAGATAAAGGCTGAAACAACTTCCAGCAGCGCGAATGATCTACTGAGTGTCCTAGCTACGGAGAAGAAATTGAAGCTGCAACTCAGGCTGACCCGAGCGTAAAAATAAAACATAACACTCGAGTCAGGACATACATACTTATATAATGTAAGCTAATTCAAGTGTACTGTAATATAGAGCAAGTAACTTAAAGGATGCTTGGGACCGCCCATCCTCTAAGGATCCGTCAAACTATTTACTATGTAGTATATTGCGCTATTATACTAGTGTCTATTTATAAAATAAACTTACTTTTTAATAGCGTTAAGGGGTTACCCATATAGCCCTTAACACGTAATAGTCCCAGTAGTCCATCCAATATCATAGTCCCTCCTGATCGGGAAGCCACTAGAGGATACCACACGGGCTACGGGAGAAAACCAAACTCGTACAAGGCGCGATAGGGTAGGTGACACGGCACAACTAGGCAATGCCAGGGTAGATATACCAATTGCTATCCAGGCTGATGGTAACGCGCAGCGCGCAGCTGCCGCCCACCTCGAACTAACTCCCCCAAAATCAAAATATAGAAGTGGCCACTGAATCAATCCAAGATCATAGTATAATATCGAAGAGGAGCGTCCGATCAGAGGAATGACCTCATTGGCCTGGAATTGCTCCTGTTTTAGCCACCTTATGCCAACTCACGGGAGTCGGGTCCACGTATTTACCTTACAGGAAACGCCACCACCGACCTACTTCATTCTGGAATCTCCACCGCGTACACGGTTGGTCAAAGTGGTTTTCGGTATCGACAGAGAGTATGTCCATATCCGATCCCGGTCTCTTTGCCAACCCATCGTTATTATAACCCGTGGTCATTTAAAAACAATTTATACTTTAAAACCAGTATAAACATTTCCATTTCAAAACTATAAATACGATATCATTTAAAACCCAAAACAACATGATATCGTTATATTCAAATATAATTCTTTTCCAAAACCATACTGCTTAAAATTTATAATATCTGGAAACCAAATATTTGAATTATACCTTTAAATATATTGGAAATTTTTCTTTAAAAAAAAACATAACTCCCAAAACACAAATGGTTTGGATATAAATGGTTTAACTTTATGGTTACTTTGTAAAGAAGATAATTTACATAGCTTTACAAATATATTTCTTTATTTTAAACCATAATTTAAATATCACTTCATGTTCCCAAGACCATTTCAATTCCTATATATATATCCAATTGGAGTATTAATATTCAAAACTAAGGTTGGATATTTTTTCTTTCAACAAATTAGTGTTTATTATTTCGTCTTGAATATTCCCATAAATTCCATAGATAAAACTCCAAAATTATGCCATTAAATAATTTCAAAATTTACTTAACACTAGAATGTTCATCTTAAATTTATTAAGAAAAATCCAGTTATAAATCTCATATCTTAAAGGTCTCCAAAACTTAAACATAAATATAATTTATCAAATTCCTTAAATTTCAAAACAATCAAATTCCAGATTCTATAGCACTTAGGAAATGCTACCTAAAGTTACGGGTAAAACTAGTCCAATTTCAAAAGACAGCATTTAAATGCTTTAGTAGATTGTTTAACTTAATAAATATTTCCAAATATAACTTATATATATATTTCTTAACTGAAATCTTATCCTTTCAAAAATCCAGAATTTCCAAAATAAGTTATATTCCAAAATTTTATTCAAATATTTATTTATTTATTTATTAACATTTATAACTCATTCAAAATCAATATAAAATCCTTTAAAGATATTAAATCAAATATTTAACTTCCAAAATAATTTTAAATATTTCAGAAAATATTATAAGGACCACGGGCCTGTATATAGTTTTCTAGCCTAGGTCAAGTGATACGGATTTATATCATTTCAATCCGTAATTTACAAACCCCGGGTTCTATCATTTCAAACCCGCAATCCCAAGTTAACAGTTAAACAGTTAACATAATAATAGCACAGTAATCATCATTTAGGCCTATCATTTCAGCCCACAACAATCTAAATTTAACAGGGAACTTGCAGTGGTGATTTAAGCAGTAAATAAACAATAATATAATATAACTGCAGAAATAATACAACAGATAATAACTGATGAGGTGTCAATTTAAATGGGATTCATCATTCTACGTTATACTACAGACAGATAATATTTAAATAAAATTTTTACACATACACTTGCGATAATTCACAAAATATATGTACATATGTCTGGTGAGGAATACTCACCTTAAACGCTGCGGTGGATCTAAATCAAACACGGTATCTACTTCGGAAAAAAAAACGGAAAGCACGATCAAACTTCGGCGGATGCAAAGCCTTGACTTAAATCTATAAGATCCAAATACCAAGTATGCGAATTTAAAAATTACGGTCAAAGCAAAATTTCAGAACAACTGGAACGAATAGAATAAAAGAAATTTAGTTCAACTTGCTCGACTACTACAACCCGCTAACCGTCTCAACATATCCTAGGCCCATACTTCAACCGTACGCATGCATAAAATAAATTGAATAAATTGCAAAATAAATTGCAAATTTAATACAATTGATTGAATAAAAAGATGTTATGCACCCAAACAAAACAAATACATGTTTAGACATTATTAAATTATTTCTCACATTTTTAATCATATTTATCATGATCAATTATTTTCATTCTCATATATATTTATTTAAATAAAATGACAATATTGGCAACAAACACAATACTGTTCAAATTATTCGATTTAATCAAATGTAGCCACTAACTACATTCGAATTCATTAAATAATACTTTATTTCACATACATGTTCATCATGTTTAGGCAAATTATTTCTTCTTTTACTTTTATTATTAAACATTAAAAGGTGATTATTGGTATACATCACCAATATCCTTTTATTAACCATAATAAATACAATCCATTGATATTTATCCACCCAAATTCTCAAATAAGTAGTTAAATTTATTTTTAACCATCTTAAATTTATTTCAACCATTAAAAATTGAAATAAATGTCATTTTATTATATTCACCCAAGATTTATTCATACAATATTGTTTATTTGAATTAAACAACATTTCATATCATTTTCTCCTTATCAATTTATCTTCTCCATTATTAAATTGTAATTTTTTTTTTCTTCTTTCTATGCCTTCCTCTTCAAACTGCACTTATCCAAATCCACAATACCACTAACTACATCATAACTACACTAATTCCATAGTCTAGCTTCCTACAATCAATTTATATCATTTCTTCCAGCCTACTACTAACAAAGTTCTATATGTATTTATAAATGGCACGGCATGATGGGGAAGTAGCCGAGCAAGGAAATCAGAGAAAACAAGAAGGAGGAAGGAAAATTGGAAGAAGCAAAGAAATAAACAATGCAAATTATTTACCTGATAGAAGCTTGTACCAGAGAGGGACAAACAAGGAGATATGAAAACTTATGTGAATGAGGCAAAGTATTTATAGATAAACTTGCGAAATAAAATGGGGAGATAAATAGGCAGGTTTGAAAACGTAAGAAATAAATGCAAGCGTTGATTTTTGAGTGCATGCGTTTAGGCAAGAGATTTATTTCCAGTTCTTCTTGTTTGAACGCTACACGAAAATTGTGATAAATGCATGCGTTGATTTCTCTTTCCAGTTTTATGTTTGAACGATATCACTCTTTTGGATTTTTTTTTTAGATAGCTTGCGTGATTTATACCAGTTATAATCTAAATTTAAAGCATGCGTTACTGCAAATTTGAACAGATTTGATTGAGGAAGCAAAACTTGAGCTCTTGCGTGATTTATGGTAAGCAATGAAAAAGCTTTTAACTGAAAAGGCAAAAGTAATAAATGCTTACATAAATATTTACTTGATCAATGGTTCGAAAAATTTATTTATTGCAAAACAAACGCAGTGGAAACAGAGAGATATAATGGGTATGCGAAAATTTGCAAAGATAGGCAAGATTAAATTTTGAATGCATTTAATTTAGGTGAGAGGAAAAATGGCAATTGGAAGAGTTGATATTTTTGTGGATAAGGCTGCGTGAATAAATGAATACAGTGACATGCTCAAGAAACAAATGGTAAGAGGCAAATGTCAAAATGTTAAAAGAATAAAATTTTGTGTCACGCGCAAAGGAAGGCAAATTTGATTTCCAATTTGATTGAATTAAATGAAACGGCAAGAATTGGCAAAGATTTTGGAATCAAAATTTGAAACCCAATAGAAAGCTGTGGAAAAAGGTAACGTTTGCTATAAAACTACTGACTGATATTTTTAATCCATATAGATATTTAAATATGATTTTTAAACTACGCCAAACCGACGTAATACAAAACACCCAACTTTTATAAAAAAAATAACGTTTTTAATTTATACGTTTATTACGTTACTTATACCATAAATTTATGCGCCCTTTAAACGCGAATTTTAACAGTTCATTAACCTACTAAATTCTTCAACATTATTACTTAACAAAATTAAATTGGTTTTCATATATACATGTATACCATATTCACTTTAATATTGCGAATTTAATTATCTTTTAACAAAGTTAAAACTTCAAAACTTTTAATTTTTAAATTAGTTAATTCCATCTAATTGATTTCCATATTCTTCTAATCAATTAATTCCCCTTTAATTGCCTTTAATTGATTTCAATTGATTACCTTATCCCTTTTAATTACCCTCCTTAATTGATTTCAATTAATTACCATATTACCAATTAATTATCCTCCTTTAATTACATACTCAAATTTGGTTACTAACTTAATTAGTTAATTAACCCTTTTTGTTAATTATCAATCCTGCGACGTCTCACATTAATCCGTCCGCTTTGTAGGCACTGGTAGCCGGACTGGTTACACGGGCAGATTTCTCCTACAAAATGGGGATTAACCTCGTGTCCTCATGCCATTAACCAAAAGAATTAACTTATTTATCTTTCATCAATTTTATTAATTTGCATTAATTATTCAATAAATTAATTCTGGTCAACTACTGAAATTTTACAATTAATTTCTCTATTAATTGTCATAAATTTCTTTTTGAAATATCTATTAATTGTCATTAACTCCATTTTAAAATATCCGTATGTGCCTTTATTCAAGTTTTGAATTGCTAACTAGGAATAAGGTAGATTTATCAAATAAATTGATTGTAAGTTTCATTGTTTTAAATTGCTTAACAATGTTCACTGCTAACATATTAATATGTCAAAATTGAGAATATTCCACCAACATGATTTGCATGTCATAACCTACCAAATTAACATAATTAATTAACTACTTTAATATGTTACAAATTTTCTCCTTTTCATTATTTTTAGGGAATGGGTATAACAACAGATATTATGATAATATCCAAAACATTTAGTTACCACACACTTCATTATACATTATAAAAATTTCCTTTTTTTTTTCTTCTTCTTAAATTTAGTTACAAAAATCATATTAAATTAACGAGTTTAATTCTCTAAATTAAATATTTAAACAATATTGGTAAACACAATTTATATAAATTATATTCCTAAAAACAAAAAAAATTAAAAGAAATAAATAGCTAAAAACTAGGGCTGTTACACTCTCCCCCACTTAAGAACTTTTCGTCCTCGAAAAGGAACAAAAGAAAAGAAACAAAGGAAGATAAGCTAGATAAACAAGAACTTTAAACGAATAGTTCCGGATTTGAAGCACGAAGAAGATCTTCTAGAATCGGTTTTACTCTTTTCAGTTCGACCGTCGGTCTATGGGTGGTAAGCGGTGCTCAGGCCCCGATGAGTAACAAAGATTTTTAAAGATTATAGAAAAGATTTCTAAATAGACTGGTATAAGCAATAGCCTCCTCATTCTGTAGCAGATAGGGAAACCAAGGACACTTAAAGATAGTTTGAAAACAAATAAGATAATAAATTTGCAATCATAATGCTTTGAAATCATTAAATTTATAAATATTATCATTTGGAAATCATGCTACTAAAATCATAATACCTTTAAAATAATCTTCATTTATACCTTTTAAATTCAATGCCAAACAATATTCATTTCAAGGTTGAAATATTCCTAAGTTCATTTATAAAAAAAAATTCCAAAACATTTTATTTTTAGAAACAGCAGCACTCATAATATGCTATAGTAGATATAATAGTATTCCTAATCAGTTTATTATGTACTTAACTCTGAATTTTAACAAATAACCTAACACTTTATTAAAAATACTTATCTTATAAATAAGATGTTCCTTCAATAAGTTACCCTTGAATTTCCATTTGAAAACCAATTCTCAATTATCAAAATTTAGTGATATTAGAATACGTCTTAACTATTTATTTAGACATCAATTAAACTATGATTTGAAGATATATAATCCTTACTCCAAAAATATCCCTTTCAAATATATTTTCCTTATTCAAAGATACCTTGTTTATTACACAAACATATTCATTTCAGGAAATAACCTTTTATTAAAATCTCTTGGTTAGATTTACGGCTCCATATTAAATTAATTTGATTATTAAGACATTTGAATAAAATTCCTTAAATTCCTTTTCCTTATTTATCCCCATTAATCTTTTATAACTAAAATTTAAGTGTATAATATTTATTATAACCACTCATAAAATCCTTTTATATTGTATATTATCCAATTACATGTTAACTTTTGAAAATCAAGGTAAGTTATATTAAATGAAATTGGGTGTTATACAAATAAAACTTTCAATTTAATTATCTCCAATTGGAACCTTTTTATTCAAATTTTTGTTATTATATTTATTTTCCTTCCTCAAGATAACTTTAAAAATTAAATTCCTGATTCCCTTCAAACCATTTAGAGATAACTAAATATATATACCTAATATGTCAAATCAAATTTAAATTATATATCTATATATATTAAGTCATACTTTAGAAATTCAAATCAATTAAAATCTCAAGGAAACACTGTAGCCAGACTACAGAATGGTCTTTTCACTTCGAAACTCGAAAATGAATGTCGATGATGCTGCAGTCATCACCGAAATTATTTTCCAGTGACAAAGAGAAAAGCACTAATTTTAAAATTTCTTTGGAAACAAATTTCTATACAAAAATACTTATTACATCCTTTTAAAATTTAAACACAAGGTTTGAAATCATCAGAAATTTAATTCTCAAGTTTTAGTTTTAAATTCATTTCTGTTTCCAAATTAATTTATAACCATTGTTTTATATTCACTTATTTATTAGACAAACACATGGCTTACAACACCATAAATAAAATCAAAACTATTATCTCTTGACAACTAGTTAAATTAATTATAAAATTTTGAAAATTATACTCATATATATAATATTAGATTTTAATTTCAAATATAGGAATAAACTTCTCAAACCAGGATAGAGACTCAAATTTGATGAACTCAAATCAAATAGAATTCAAGATAAATTGAAATCAGAAGATCAGAATAAGGAAACTGGGTAAGTCTATATAAGTCGCGGACAACCTTGACCTAGTCATCCGTGACTTAAAGAGCCATATCGATGTGGTTGGGGTAAATCTACATTTGATCCGAAGAGATAGAATTTGGAATAACCAAAGATACTAGCATATAAACCGAGGATAAATATAAATCTCCGGTGAATCAATGCTAATGGTAAAGGAGTTTCACCCCTTTATTAGAATAATGGCGAGACCGCCAATTTACAATAAAGATCATCCGAAGTGGAGTTATGAGATACTCCAGAATCTAAAGCAGATGAAAAAGTGAGGGATACGAATGAGCTTTGGAACCGTAGGGAATGTTCCAAAATTCGAAAAGAGAGTGGTTCAATCTCGAATGAACGTGATTCTGTAAATCAAATTTACCATACATTCTAAGTTTTGCCTAGAACCAAAGCTCTGATACCAAATGTAACGACCCAATATTTTCAACCATTCGCATCCGCACATTGTCGGACTTGAATTGTTCAAAATACTGCGTTGTAGAATAAATTTGGCAAAACTCAGAATATACAATAAATAGATCACAGAATCACATACACAGATATCAGAATCTCGCAGCGGAAATTAAAAATTTAGTGGTTCATGAAGCCACTGATATAACTTCAACAAAACAGAACTTACATTGTCTATAATCCTCAATACAAATTTTAAGACATAAATAGAGATAGAGTCTTCAAAGTCTTGAATTCCAGAAAAGATAAAGGCTGAAACAACTTCCAGCAGCGCGAATGATCTACTGAGTGTCCTAGCTACGGAGAAGAAATTGAAGCTGCAACTCAGGCTGACCCGAGCGTAAAAATAAAACATAACACTCGAGTCAGGACATACATACTTATATAATGTAAGCTAATTCAAGTGTACTGTAATATAGAGCAAGTAACTTAAAGGATGCTTGGGACCGCCCATCCTCTAAGGATCCGTCAAACTATTTACTATGTAGTATATTGCGCTATTGTACTAGTGTCTATTTATAAAATAAACTTACTTTTTAATAGCGTTAAGGGGTTACCCATATAGCCCTTAACACGTAATAGTCCCAGTAGTCCATCCAATATCATAGTCCCTCCTGATCGGGAAGCCACTAGAGGATACCACACGGGCTACGGGAGAAAACCAAACTCGTACAAGGCGCGATAGGGTAGGTGACACGGCACAACTAGGCAATGCCAGGGTAGATATACCAATTGCTATCCAGGCTGATGGTAACGCGCAGCGCGCAGCTGCCGCCCACCTCGAACTAACTCCCCCAAAATCAAAATATAGAAGTGGCCACTGAATCAATCCAAGATCATAGTATAATATCGAAGAGGAGCGTCCGATCAGAGGAATGACCTCATTGGCCTGGAATTGCTCCTGTTTTAGCCACCTTATGCCAACTCACGGGAGTCGGGTCCACGTATTTACCTTACAGGAAACGCCACCACCGACCTACTTCATTCTGGAATCTCCACCGCGTACACGGTTGGTCAAAGTGGTTTTCGGTATCGACAGAGAGTATGTCCATATCCGATCCCGGTCTCTTTGCCAACCCATCGTTATTATAACCCGTGGTCATTTAAAAACAATTTATACTTTAAAACCAGTATAAACATTTCCATTTCAAAACTATAAATACGATATCATTTAAAACCCAAAACAACATGATATCGTTATATTCAAATATAATTCTTTTCCAAAACCATACTGCTTAAAATTTATAATATCTGGAAACCAAATATTTGAATTATACCTTTAAATATATTGGAAATTTTTCTTTAAAAAAAAACATAACTCCCAAAACACAAATGGTTTGGATATAAATGGTTTAACTTTATGGTTACTTTGTAAAGAAGATAATTTACATAGCTTTACAAATATATTTCTTTATTTTAAACCATAATTTAAATATCACTTCATGTTCCCAAGACCATTTCAATTCCTATATATATATCCAATTGGAGTATTAATATTCAAAACTAAGGTTGGATATTTTTTCTTTCAACAAATTAGTGTTTATTATTTCGTCTTGAATATTCCCATAAATTCCATAGATAAAACTCCAAAATTATGCCATTAAATAATTTCAAAATTTACTTAACACTAGAATGTTCATCTTAAATTTATTAAGAAAAATCCAGTTATAAATCTCATATCTTAAAGGTCTCCAAAACTTAAACATAAATATAATTTATCAAATTCCTTAAATTTCAAAACAATCAAATTCCAGATTCTATAGCACTTAGGAAATGCTACCTAAAGTTACGGGTAAAACTAGTCCAATTTCAAAAGACAGCATTTAAATGCTTTAGTAGATTGTTTAACTTAATAAATATTTCCAAATATAACTTATATATATATTTCTTAACTGAAATCTTATCCTTTCAAAAATCCAGAATTTCCAAAATAAGTTATATTCCAAAATTTTATTCAAATATTTATTTATTTATTTATTAACATTTATAACTCATTCAAAATCAATATAAAATCCTTTAAAGATATTAAATCAAATATTTAACTTCCAAAATAATTTTAAATATTTCAGAAAATATTATAAGGACCACGGGCCTGTATATAGTTTTCTAGCCTAGGTCAAGTGATACGGATTTATATCATTTCAATCCGTAATTTACAAACCCCGGGTTCTATCATTTCAAACCCGCAATCCCAAGTTAACAGTTAAACAGTTAACATAATAATAGCACAGTAATCATCATTTAGGCCTATCATTTCAGCCCACAACAATCTAAATTTAACAGGGAACTTGCAGTGGTGATTTAAGCAGTAAATAAACAATAATATAATATAACTGCAGAAATAATACAACAGATAATAACTGATGAGGTGTCAATTTAAATGGGATTCATCATTCTACGTTATACTACAGACAGATAATATTTAAATAAAATTTTTACACATACACTTGCGATAATTCACAAAATATATGTACATATGTCTGGTGAGGAATACTCACCTTAAACGCTGCGGTGGATCTAAATCAAACACGGTATCTACTTCGGAAAAAAAAACGGAAAGCACGATCAAACTTCGGCGGATGCAAAGCCTTGACTTAAATCTATAAGATCCAAATACCAAGTATGCGAATTTAAAAATTACGGTCAAAGCAAAATTTCAGAACAACTGGAACGAATAGAATAAAAGAAATTTAGTTCAACTTGCTCGACTACTACAACCCGCTAACCGTCTCAACATATCCTAGGCCCATACTTCAACCGTACGCATGCATAAAATAAATTGAATAAATTGCAAAATAAATTGCAAATTTAATACAATTGATTGAATAAAAAGATGTTATGCACCCAAACAAAACAAATACATGTTTAGACATTATTAAATTATTTCTCACATTTTTAATCATATTTATCATGATCAATTATTTTCATTCTCATATATATTTATTTAAATAAAATGACAATATTGGCAACAAACACAATACTGTTCAAATTATTCGATTTAATCAAATGTAGCCACTAACTACATTCGAATTCATTAAATAATACTTTATTTCACATACATGTTCATCATGTTTAGGCAAATTATTTCTTCTTTTACTTTTATTATTAAACATTAAAAGGTGATTATTGGTATACATCACCAATATCCTTTTATTAACCATAATAAATACAATCCATTGATATTTATCCACCCAAATTCTCAAATAAGTAGTTAAATTTATTTTTAACCATCTTAAATTTATTTCAACCATTAAAAATTGAAATAAATGTCATTTTATTATATTCACCCAAGATTTATTCATACAATATTGTTTATTTGAATTAAACAACATTTCATATCATTTTCTCCTTATCAATTTATCTTCTCCATTATTAAATTGTAATTCTTTTTTTTTTTTTTTCTTTCTATGCCTTCCTCTTCAAACTGCACTTATCCAAATCCACAATACCACTAACTACATCATAACTACACTAATTCCATAGTCTAGCTTCCTACAATCAATTTATATCATTTCTTCCAGCCTACTACTAACAAAGTTCTATATGTATTTATAAATGGCACGGCATGATGGGGAAGTAGCCGAGCAAGGAAATCAGAGAACACAAGAAGGAGGAAGGAAAATTGGAAGAAGCAAAGAAATAAACAATGCAAATTATTTACCTGATAGAAGCTTGTACCAGAGAGGGACAAACAAGGAGATATGAAAACTTATGTGAATGAGGCAAAGTATTTATAGATAAACTTGCGAAATAAAATGGGGAGATAAATAGGCAGGTTTGAAAACGTAAGAAATAAATGCAAGCGTTGATTTTTGAGTGCATGCGTTTAGGCTAGAGATTTATTTCCAGTTCTTCTTGTTTGAACGCTACACGAAAATTGTGATAAATGCATGCGTTGATTTCTCTTTCCAGTTTTATGTTTGAACGATATCACTCTTTTGGATTTTTTTTTTTTAGATAGCTTGCGTGATTTATACCAGTTATAATCTAAATTTAAAGCATGCGTTACTGCAAATTTGAACAGATTTGATTGAGGAAGCAAAACTTGAGCTCTTGCGTGATTTATGGTAAGCAATGAAAAAGCTTTTAACTGAAAAGGCAAAAGTAATAAATGCTTACATAAATATTTACTTGATCAATGGTTCGAAAAATTTATTTATTGCAAAACAAACGCAGTGGAAACAGAGAGATATAATGGGTATGCGAAAATTTGCAAAGATAGGCAAGATTAAATTTTGAATGCATTTAATTTAGGTGAGAGGAAAAATGGCAATTGGAAGAGTTGATATTTTTGTGGATAAGGCTGCGTGAATAAATGAATACAGTGACATGCTTAAGAAACAAATGGTAAGAGGCAAATGTCAAAATGTTAAAAGAATAAAATTTTGTGTCACGCGCAAAGGAAGGCAAATTTGATTTCCAATTTGATTGAATTAAATGAAACGGCAAGAATTGGCAAAGATTTTGGAATCAAAATTTGAAACCCAATAGAAAGCTGTGGAAAAAGGTAACGTTTGCTATAAAACTACTGACTGATATTTTTAATCCATATAGATATTTAAATATGATTTTTAAACTACGCCAAACCGACGTAATACAAAACACCCAACTTTTATAAAAAAAATAACGTTTTTAATTTATACGTTTATTACGTTACTTATACCATAAATTTATGCGCCCTTTAAACGCGAATTTTAACAGTTCATTAACCTACTAAATTCTTCAACATTATTACTTAACAAAATTAAATTGGTTTTCATATATACATGTATACCATATTCACTTTAATATTGCGAATTTAATTATCTTTTAACAAAGTTAAAACTTCAAAACTTTTAATTTTTAAATTAGTTAATTCCCTCTAATTGATTTCCATATTCTTCTAATCAATTAATTCCCCTTTAATTGCCTTTAATTGATTTCAATTGATTACCTTATCCCTTTTAATTACCCTCCTTAATTGATTTCAATTAATTACCATATTACCAATTAATTATCCTCCTTTAATTACATACTCAAATTTGGTTACTAACTTAATTAGTTAATTAACCCTTTTTGTTAATTATCAATCCTGCGACGTCTCACATTAATCCGTCCGCTTTGTAGGCACTGGTAGCCGGACTGGTTACACGGGCAGATTTCTCCTACAAAATGGGGATTAACCTCGTGTCCTCATGCCATTAACCAAAAGAATTAACTTATTTATCTTTCATCAATTTTATTAATTTGCATTAATTATTCAATAAATTAATTCTGGTCAACTACTGAAATTTTACAATTAATTTCTCTATTAATTGTCATAAATTTCTTTTTGAAATATCTATTAATTGTCATTAACTCCATTTTAAAATATCCGTATGTGCCTTTATTCAAGTTTTGAATTGCTAACTAGGAATAAGGTAGATTTATCAAATAAATTGATTGTAAGTTTCATTGTTTTAAATTGCTTAACAATGTTCACTGCTAACATATTAATATGTCAAAATTGAGAATATTCCACCAACATGATTTGCATGTCATAACCTACCAAATTAACATAATTAATTAACTACTTTAATATGTTACAAATTTTCTCCTTTTCATTATTTTTAGGGAATGGGTATAACAACAGATATTATGATAATATCCAAAACATTTAGTTACCACACACTTCATTATACATTATAAAAATTTCCTTTTTTTTTTCTTCTTCTTAAATTTAGTTACAAAAATCATATTAAATTAACGAGTTTAATTCTCTAAATTAAATATTTAAACAATATTGGTAAACACAATTTATATAAATTATATTCCTAAAAACAAAAAAAATTAAAAGAAATAAATAGCTAAAAACTAGGGCTGTTACAATATCAGCCTAGCACTTTTGTGTAGTTTATATTTCTTTCTGCTTGACTCTGATGTATTTATATATGATTCAATGTTTATAGTGTGGTTGAATACCACCTTTATTGTATTCATATTGTATTGTACTAAACATGTATCAGTGTATATGTATATATATGATGTTGATTACTGTTCTGTGATGTGCTTTAAATTTAGTTATTGTATTTTGTTTTGATAGATCCGTTAGCCATCTATAGTTTTGGATTAAGCATTTACTGTGTATGTCGATCCATTGAGATAGAAAAGAAAAAAAATCATAGTACATTTATCGACGTATTCAGTAGATGTTTAAGACAAAGTTATAGATGGTCGCCCTTAACCAGCCCTATTCTCCGCTTTAGTAGACGGAATTTCTCGTTAATTCTCTTTACTAAGGTGGGTCTCGGGGTGGGGCGTCACAGCTTGGTATCAGAGTGGAATTCAGAACAAAATATGATAAACACAGAACATAACATATATTACGGTACATCAAAGTACAATATAATTGTTACATTTTCTCTAATCGCTGTGTCCTTAATTTTTTTTTGAGTCCTTTGGGGTAGATATAAGTTGGGAATATGTCTAGGAATACATTTTATTTCGTAGTATTCCATAATTGAATTAATAATATCTTACCCTATGAGTAATCCTCGTCGTGATCGCTATATTCGAGATTTCTTCAATATAGATGCTTTATCCTCATTCGTATTGAAAGAGTTTGTTGAAGTCATATCATTTGATGTTTCTTGTCTTGTTATTTCCTTGAGAATTGCGAATCTTATTAAGGGGATCCACAGTATTTAGCATGTTGTGTGAGAATATTGAGGATGTTCCATGTAATTTTCTTTTCGTGTGAATTTTCACGTTATTTGCTATCTTGGGTTTGATGTGAATTTGGGGATGGATTGGCTTGCATGTTATCAAGCCCGAATCCTATGTTTTGAAAGGATCCTATACCTTAGTTATCATAATTCAGCTGATCTGTTATCCCTTGTTCTTCGAAATGTAGATGGTTAGTCCAAAGTATCTTTGATTACTCTTGAGTCTCGAGATGATGATGAAGTATCTCGAATTCCTATTGTTTGTGATTCTACTGATGTATTTGAGTCCATTTCGGGTTCGCCACCCTAACGAGCAATGGAGTTCCGTATTGATCTCATTTCTGGTTCTTAGCCTGTTAGTCGTTTTCCCATGAGGATGTTCACTAAGGAAATGAGAAAAGCAATAAAATTTAAATTGCAATTCTTTCTCATTGAAGATAAAATTATAACAATAATTGGATTATTGTATTGGGACAAGCTAAGAGTATTTTGTAAAAATTAAGTAAGAGGCATGTTTATCAATTAGAAAATGATTTTGTGTTAGATTGTCCATCGAGTGCTTTAAGAATTCCGATCAATGCGCCTGATCAACGTTATCGATAGGAATTTCCTAAACGCTATGTTGAGACAATCAGACACGATAAAAGTGAGTGGTAATAAGTAAAAGTTTGAAAATAAATCTAAATGAATTTGTGAACAAGTTGTTTTAAACTTTGATGGTATTAAAATTTATTGAAATGAAATTCTAGAATTCTTTTGCAAACAAGGTTGAGTTAATTATCAACTTTAATTAATTTTATATTAACAAAAATAAGGAAATTTATTTGAGACAAGAGAAAATAGGAATTTAAATAGTTTATTTATTTTAAAGGGCTAAAGTAAAGAAGGTAAGGTATAATAAATAAATAGACGTGAGATACAATCCTTTAAATTGTGAGAACAATTTTAAAATTTATATTTAAATCCAAAATTTACTTTGGATGAATGATTCTCTCTTATTAATTAAAAAGATTAGTTATCTCTTTCAAAATGAGTCTTTTAAATTAATTGTTTGAAAAGTTGATTTCGTGAGTTAATGAGAATATTTCCAAGTAGTGAATAGTTTCTTTTAAAAAGATAATTACTTGAAGTTATTTATAAAATTTGAATGACTTAGATTTCTCAAAAGGAGGATCTTGAATAAATGATTTACATAAAGAGCATGTTTTGAAAATGTAGTTTGAATTTGGAAAGGTTTGAAAATTCAAATTTTAAAATTGGAGTTAAAAGCTGAAATTTTATTTGAAAAAGTGCAATACTAAAACAATGTTAACTTGAGAATCGTCACTCCAAATGAGCTAAATCTTTTTGCAAATGAAATAGCATTCAGTAAGCTATAAAGTTTCTTTTTACCACTTTAAAATATTTTGCTATTTATTGAATGTAAAATGGATTTGAAAATTGATAGACATTTCTGTCTTATTATGAAGTTTTCAAGATTTAAGCTGAGAGTAAATTTAGCATAACTTTCAAACCATAAATCAAATTTTGATGATTTTTATATTTCTAGAAAGCACAGACTTAGTGGAACAACTTTCTCTTTATAAGTTTCTTCAGATTTTATTGTTTGCTATGTCAAAACCTGTCTTCTTTACAGCAGGTCTGAAATGAAAAAAAAATGATCTATTTCCGTTAATAGTGAATTGTAATACTTCTTATTTATGAATATGTAATAATATCATCTAATTGATTTATTTACAGGTGATAGATGATGGTTGGACTATATTTTGAGCAAAAAGATTATATTTATAATTGAGCAAACTCGCTTTAAAATGCTAAAAAAAAGGTATGGATTCAGATTAAGTTTTCAAGTATTAGATTATTGATATATGTTATGTTCCGACCTAATGGTCGATGTATATTATGTAAATTATTTTTGTAATATTGCAAACGACCCTCCGTGCAAAGGAGACTTGGTCGATTTTTTTTTAAGAAATTTCTAATACTTAGAAAATTTGAGAAACGAATTTGAAAATTTTATGTGTTACAAGCTAAACTATGTTTATGGAAGAACTAGAGAACAGACAACTTAAAATTTTTATTTATTCTAAATAAAGAGTAATTAACTTTAACCAAAGTCTATGTAAGAAGCTTTGAGAAATTTTCAAGTGTTGAAAATTGAGAATTTAATTTTTGAATATAATGGGTTAAAAAAAAATTGATTAGTAGAAGAGAGTATAAAAATCCATTCCTTGTGCTAATTTGCCTTTGTGCAATTATTTTACAACTTGCATTTATGCAGCCATATGAGTTAGGTGATATTTGAAGAAACTACCTACTTCTTATTGAGTTTTCTTTCCGTAATTGTTATCAATTTTATATTGGTATGACTCCCTTCGTAGTATTATAAGGAAAGTTGTATCGATTATCATCTTGTGGGTTGGGGTCCGGGATAAAGTTGTGATCAAATCACGACTCTATTCGTGAAGCTTCTGAGGAATCGATCTCACCCGATTTATCTATTATGTTGTCTCCAAGTCGTATTCTTGCTTCGAAGGTGTAATGCCTTCGAAATAAGAATATTCCGGTGATAAAAATTCAATGGTCCACTAATCCAAATAACTACATTTGGGAAACCATAGAATTTATTGAGCTACATTTTTCGAGTTTTCTATTTTCTTGTATTGAGGGTCAGAAATTTAAACTCTATCTTATCCATCTTCCATTGCCGGATGTAATGAATCGTGTTGAATACAACTCTTCTCTAGAAATTACGAGGACGTAATTTTTATAAGAGGGGGAGTCTGTAACAACCCTGTTTTTGGTGATTACTTTGAAATTTAATTATACCAGTGGTTACAATTCAATAATGGTGAAATAAAAAGAAATTGGAGACTTAAAATTGTTTATTTTGAATAAACATTGAATTTGGAAAGAATAAAATAGAGTTAATATGATAATGTTGGTAATAAATGGTGAAAGATGGAAATATGTTAATTTGGTGATTTATTGAATTAAATAGAAGATAAAAAGAATTAACTCTATAATTATTTGTTGAAATAAATGTAAAATATCGGAAACAAAGTTTTAAAAACTTTATTGTGCTATTTTGGAAGAAAATGAGCATTATAGGATTTTAATTTGATAAGGTGCAATAATTTTGCAAATTATTGCCAAATATTGGTTTTTGTAAATTTTAAGGAAGTAATAAAATTTAATATGTGTATGTTATAAATAAAAAGATGGAATTTTATTTAAAAATAATATTTGAAGGGTAAAAATGATGTTAATATGGTTATTTGAATTTAATTATGCAAGAAAATAATTTTTGTGTAATTTTTGGTGTTAAAAATAATATTTGTGCAAATTATAGTGTAAATTATGTATTTAGTAAAAATAAGAGTTTTAATAATGAAAAATAATTTTTATAGATAAAATTATCTTGTATTTGTTGCAAAGTATTTTATTAGACAGGGAAATATGATTGTAAAATTTTATTGTGTTGAAATCTTGTTAATATATGTCGTTTTGGTTCGTTTACACAAGTGTATATGTGTTTACGTGATAATTAGAATTAGAAAATTCATTTTTGTTAATGGGTCTAAGCCCATTTATCTAAACTAGCCTGAAGAAGAAAGTCTTTCTTCTCAAAATAATGTACATACAGTACATTCTCATTCCCAGAAAACAAAAGAAAAGAGAAAACAGGGAAAACATCTTTTTTTTTCCTCTTTCAAACCTAGGCTCAAATCCACCAAATTCTTCAATTATTTGCTGAAATTAATCAAACTAGGGCACTATATTCAGGTAATCACTACAAAAAACCATCTCTAATTAATCAAATTTTAATTTAGCAAAATTTGATTGTCTGAAATTGGGTTTTTCCTTGATTGCATGTCTTCCTGAAGTTTGTTCTAACTCAAAGCCTTCATCTTTCTTCAACTTTGCTCGAGTTTGATCTTCTATTTGCAAAGGTGAGTTTATTAACTCACATTTCTAGCTAGATCTTGACTGTAATTGTAAAGATAAGAAAGAAATCGTTTACTGTAATTATACATAATGTTTACTTTAGATGATTGCTGAAATATAATACGGATGCGCTATAGTAACATAACAATAACTTTTACGTTTCTTATCCGTTTGAGGTCAGTATTTTTTTGTTAGAAACTAGATTCAATAAGGAACAGTTTTTGTTTTGATCATTTCTCAAGATTTAGCATTTTTATTGACCTGAAATAGAAATGAAAATAAGGGTATAATTCTGTCTTTAACTAAATTTCCTGAGTTTGAATTTGAAATTGATTCAGCCATATCTTTTTCATTTTTGATCAGAATTCAATAATTTTTAATGTTTTGCAAAGCTTGATTTATATATGACAACTTTCATGTTGAACATATTTGCAAATTTTGAGCATAGGTTGACTGAAATTTTACCACAAACTCTAAGCTCTGTTTGTTTGATAATTACATTGTCTAAACAAAATAAAGTTAGTAAATTAGATGTATCTTCCTCGTTTCTAATTGGATTTAGAAAATTCTTAATGTTCTGGAAAGCTCAGAGAATTTTCTAAAACTTTCTTGTTTTGAGTTTTGCGAAATTATGGGGATAATATAGTCGAAACTTTATTTCTTTGCTGCTGCCCTGAGAATAAACGACAGCAACAGTGAACTTAAAATCTGAAAATTATATTGGCCATATCTTTCGCGTTTCTTATCCAAATTCGATAATTTTAGATGTTTCGGAAAGCGTAGACTTTGTGCTTAAAGTTTCGTGTTTCATGTTTTCTGAAATTTCGAAGTTAGCTTGGTTAAAACAACGTTTGTTTGCCGCTGTCCCGAGAGCAAAACGACAGCAATAACAATCATTGACCTAAGGATTGTAGTAGCTTATTTTTGCTCTCACCCTTGTTCGATTTTGATGTTGTTTTTGAGATGTTTTTAGAGCTATGATGCCTATCAACAGGCTAGCTATATTTAGAGAATTTTAAAATCAAATTTAAATAGAATTTGAATTGATTTTGGGTTAAATTTGAATTGAATTAGTATTAAATTCAAGTTACCGGTCTTGAGTTATCTTTCTTGTTTTTCATTGTTTTCGAACACGGTTTTCACTAAACCATTTTGAAGTGCTTTTTAAAATAAACAACATTTCAAATTATTAATATATGGTATTTTAAAATTATTTTTCTAATATAAAATCTATTTATTTCTTATAATAAAGGAAGTACAAATATTGGTTTTATTAATATTTTCGGGGAAAAGTTTTAAAAGCTTGTTTTCTCTAGTAAACTATTTAAATATAAAACATACACTTTGCACTATTCGAACATATGAGAAAGAGAATTAAACGATTTAGTAAAACACGTGGTATGGGACATGTGCGTTTACTATTTCGGTTAATTCCGGACTTGTACGATCGAAACTATTCGGGTTATGACTTTTGAGTTACTTAGCCAAATTTGTGGCGGGTTTTTGAGATTATAATTCCTATATTTAGAAATTATCTGGAAAGGCCAATATTTAGCGAGTTTTATGGTTTGAGATTTCTACTTTGAGATTTATGGTTTATGAGAAACCATCATGATGTTTTCGCTTGTCGATGAGATGAGACAAGTTACGATACCATTTAATACTTGTCGATGAGATGAGACAAGTATGGTGTTTTTTTTTCACTCGCCAATGAGACTAGGCGCGAGATATAATTTTCTGAACTTTATGATGTTCCTAGTGTGGCATCGACTAGCGGTTAGTAAATCGTTAAGTGCGAATGTGTGGTATGTGACGCACGTTAACACCTTTTGGGTTCCTATCCGTGAGTTTGTGACACATTCACGATGTTTACCTAACAGAACTGCTTTGAGAGGTGTTAGCGACCTTGTCATGAGGACGAACTGCTTTGGGAGGTGTTAGCGACCTTGTTAGGGTGGACAAAACGGCTTGGAGAGGTGTCAGCAACCTTGTCATGAGGACGAACTGCTTTGGGAGGTGTTAGCGACCTTGTCTGAGGCTTCGGCCATCTGAATTTAGCACGTGAAGCATTGCTTCGGCATTGCAATCGGGGATTTGGCCAATCCGGGTTTTCTGAGTTTTCTGTTTTATTGTGATTTCACCATTTTAAGATGTTTTATTACATCGATACCTAGTGCAATATGAGATGTTATGTATATGGTGATTTCATTTATGATGTTTTGAACTCTTATTGAGTTCCTTGAGTTATGAGTTTGGACGATTTCATCATTTTATAGGATATTCTGGGTTTTGCCATTTTGGCGAGTTGAGATTTAGATTTGTATACAATTAACCAGGGAGATGAGATATAACTGAATTTGGAGATTCTTCTATATTTTAGTTTTAAATCATCCTATATAAGAATGTTTTATGTTTGCCATTTTGGGAGAATTTGTATTGATGTTTCTCCTTTTGAAGGAATTTGGTTCATGGAAACCATGTATACATTTTGGGATATCGCCGATGATATGAGGCGAATGTTTATATTATTTGAGTATTATTGTTGAGTTTATCTTTTTTGAGGCCTTTGTATACTTAAGTGACATTGTTTCACTTAAGTCATGAGTATGTGTTCTTTCTATTGCCTCTTCTCATTTGAGAAGAATTATCACCTTGTATCTTATGCTTCATATCATCGCCTATGCTTACTAACTGATTGTTTTAGCTAGACTGACCCGTGTATTTTATACTCGGGTCAGACCGAGTTGTTTCAGGTTAGATATCAGTTTTAGGACATAGCTTTGATGCATCTGCTTGAATATCAGCCTAGCACTTTTGTGTAGTTTATATTTCTTTCCGCTTGACTCTGATGTATTTATATATGATTCAATGTTTATAGTGTGGTTGAATACCACCTTTATTCTATTCATATTGTATTGTACTAAACATGTATCAGTGTATATGTATATATATGATGTTGATTACTGTTCTGTGATGTGCTTTACATTTAGTTATTGTATTTTGTTTTGATAGATCCGTTAGCCATCTATAGTTTTGGATTAAGCATTTACTGTGTATGTCGATCCATTGAGATAGAAAAGAAAAAAAATCATAGTGCATTTATCGACGTATTCAGTAGATGTTTAAGACAAAATTATAGATGGTCGCCCTTAACCATCCCTATTCTCCGCTTTAGTAGACAGAATTTCTCGTTAATTTTCTTTACTAAGGTGGGTCTCGGGGTGGGGCGTCCAGTAGATCATTTCGAAGAGACCGGGATCGAAATTTTTTTCTTGAAAACCACTTCGATCCGGTTTGTACGTTTCATGGAAACAAGTTTGGATTCGAAGATGGAGCAGTGAAGTGCAAGGGCTAGTCACTGCTAATCCTGAGGATATTTCCAAAATGGATGTAGTAGGAGTAGTGCCTTCGGTTCCGTTCGAACCCGGGACAGACATGTATGGATGAATGCTTTCGGAACATCGTCAGGTGGACGATGGGCATTCTAAGGGATATGTTCTGTAAAGGTAACGCTTAGCCTCAAGCCTCATCAACCGGGAATGACTGAAAATAAGGGGTTATGCAGCAAGGCTAGGTGGGTAGCACCCAAGCAGGGTGAGGTCATCCCTGCCTAGATGTCCCTTTTGTTTCGGCTTAGTGGGCGGTTGCTGATCCCAACCGCGGGGTGTTCTCCATCGGGATTATCCAGTAAGGGGTAGTCTCGGCCTTGTGTTACAGGGGAGCGGGCGTACTCCTCGATACTGTGATCTAGGCCACATACTGTGACAGGTGGTACCCAGTGCCTAGTCATTAGTTGGAAATCCATTCTCCCTACGAGCCTTGTACGAGTTTTGTTTGTATTACCCACTCTGTGGCTAGTAGCATGAATTTAATAGATGTAACAATTTCGGCTATTTTATAAGTATTTGTATATAGACCCTATTATAATATCAGAGGATTTCTATAAAAATTGTTTTAGCTATCGTAAGGTAAAAACCCGACATGTTTATTTGTGGCGTGGTCTTACAAGATGCTTTTGTTTTCAAAGGAATTTTGAAACTTTAATAATCAATTGGGTGTGATTTTCTCACGCTGGTATTCCAGATTGACTCGGGTGTTATTTAAATGTAATGCTCGGGTCAGACCGAGTATTATAGGATAGATGATAAGATGCTGTGGAGCATCAGGAGACGAGCTGGATGGCGATGCGTATTTTCATACTTGTTGTACATATATATTCCGCTGTGTTAAGTAACTGTGTATCCAGTTGTATGTTATTGATGTGGAACTATGATTGATGTACTCTGATGATGTAATATATAAACAGGTATATTTGATTTTTGAGTAAAGGTTATTTATTATCTATTATATTTTGTTCCGCGATGATGGTTAGATTCTGTTGTTGTTTTCTATTTTCTTCTTTTACCTCTTCTTCTTTTACCCAAATGGTTCGTATTTTTGTACCACTTGAGTTGATTTAGGTAGAATAGTGTTGACTCAAGGGGTACGGATTTGCGGGCGGTTACACTTGGTATCAGAGATTAGGTTGGTTATAACCTTGGCTCTGGTGGGAATTACTCATTTAAAATAGAGTCCGTAGAACTCTAGAATGAGTTTGTGCGTATTAATAGATATGAGCACGTATTTGTTAGTGAATATAAATTGTTTTAATATTGTGTTGACTGGTTTATTGAGTGGCATATGAACCTTCGTCAGCACAGTCTGGACAACGTATTGAAGGGGTTTCTAAACACTTGAATAGAACAATCGACACGGTATTGTTTTAATGTGGGTGAATGAAATAATTTTACCCAAAATATATTTTGATATAAAGAAAAGTTTTTGCAAACTATTTGATGTTAGAAATGATAATATTAAATTATTATCATTGTTGTGTAAAAATTTAACTAGAAATTTAAAACCTAACCAAAGGTTAAGGAAATAAATTCATTATAAAATGAAATTTATAAATATGAATTATAAATGTAATTTATGAATTGAATTATAATCAAATGGGAGACTATACAAATGAATTATAGTTAAAATTTGATTTAAATTAAAATTGAAAAATAATATATATGTGAGAAATATTTTTGAATCGGATGTGAAATCTAGAGAGATTTGGAATTAAAAATACTTGAAGGGTTTAAAAGAGAGAAAAGCATTGAACTCTCTACGGTCGCTGGAAAATAATTCCGATGATGTCGCGACATCATCGTGTTCATTTTCGAGTTTCCAAAACAGGGATTGCTACCAGGACGTTTTGGATTAAAGTTTGTTGGAGAAATTTGGTTGATTTTGAAAATGCAAGAAATTTTGGATATAGGTGATTTCAAAAGGAATTTTGAAGTGTTGAAAGATTGTTTAAACCTTGAAATTTTAACTAAGAATGTTTATGGCATATAAAAAGTCTGATAACTTGTAAATTTGGAATTTGTTGAAATAAAAGTCAAATGGATTGAATTAATGATATACAAGCATGAAAGGCTGTTGAGCTTAAAAAAATGGGTTCGTATGGAACCTATGCACTACGAAATAAAATACCATGTAAGATAAAATAGAAATGAATTAAGAATAAATAGAGTTGGAGATCAATTTATAATTTGCTATAAAACTTAAGAATTTTTTTTTTCTATGAACTGGTAAATGTAAATAAAAATTGATTTTAAAATATTTTTGGAATGATGTCGAGTATAATAAAATGATTTGGAATCAAACTTTTTGGATATGAAAGAAATGCAATGAAAGTTTGTGAAATTTCAAAGGAAATTTGTTGGGAATAAAATCAGGATTGGTTTAAAATTTTGAGAAGTGTGATTTTGAGATAATGGAAGTTTCAAAATAATTTAAAACCAAAAGCCACGTGTTTAAAATCCCGATGAGATAGTTATAAGCTTATAAATTAAGATGATTTTAAATCAGAAAGGAAATATTAGCTTTGAATGTTGGAATTTAAATTTAAAGTGAAAAGTTAAAAATGAAATTAACTTGGATTGGGAATAAAAATTTGACTGGATTGAAATTAATTGAATAGGTTGAAAATAATATCCGGTTGTATTCGAATTAAGTCGAAATAATGATGTTTTGGAATTAAAGATCAAGTATTGAACTATAAATAAGGGAGAACTAATTTGTTAATAAATTATTTAATGAAATGTGTAAATGGGACCTAATGTAGTTAAATAGAAGTTGAATTGGTGAGCTAATATTGAAGTTTGGGATTAAAACTCAAGGTATAAATCAAATTCGACTTGAATTATTAGTGAAGAAAATATAATTGAACGTGGCCTTGCAATTAATTAAATGAATTGAAAATGAAGTTGGATTATGAGTTAACAAAATTGGATGGTAAATTAAAAGAGAATGGTAGAATCAGAATTTGAGTTATTAATTAAAATTTGACTTGAAGTGTTAACAAATTAAATATAATTGGAAACGTGTCGAATAAAGAAAAATGAAATTGGATTAAAATAGTGATGGTTTGAATTGCAAATAAAATCCAAATAAATAGAAATAAATTGGAAATGGCCATGTAATCAATTGAATGAGTTGAATCTGAAAAGTTAAAATTTATAATAGCTAATCAAATGAAATTGTAAATTTAGAATGAGATTTAATTGAGATAGAATTAAGTAGAATAGAAAAGCAAATTTACTTGTAAAATGAAAATGAGCTTAAGAATAAAATTTGAATAAATTGAAGTAAATTAACTTAAAGTTAAATAAATGGAAGAGAGTTGAATTGAATTCAACTTAAACTAAATTTAATGATATTGGATTAGATTTAAATCAAGTGTAAATAAATTTTAAATTGAAATAAAATTCGGTGGGTTGCCGATAATATTTAATGGAATGAAAATTCTTAAATAAATAATTGTAAACCATTTAAATTGTTAAGGAATTGAAATAACTAGAGAAAATAAGGAAAATAGAATGTTTTCAAGTTAATAGAATGGACTTAAATGAATGCAGATAAGAAATGAAACGCAAATGAATAGATTGTGAATAAAATTGAAATGGTTATTGAATGAAATAGCCTGAGTTGTTTTCGAGCTAAATAAAATAGTTTAGAATAAACCATTTTGGAATGAAATGTAAATGAGAATATATGGATTGTGAATAAATTTAAAATGGAATAGAATTAAGTATAAATTGAGTTGAAATCAATTTAAATTGGTTATAAAACATAAATAATTATTTATTCACATAGATCTCGTCAAATTGCATAGAATAAATTGTCATTTGATGTAAATGGAAGTAATTAAAATATTATGAATTGATAGGAGTAAAATAAATTGATTTTGAGATCAATTGAATTAAATATGAGTTCGTTTTGCTTAAAAATAAATTAAATCTAAGCGGTTGAGTTTTAAACCATTCAAATTGATGAAGTTGTGTACGAATGGATTGTAAACCATTCAAATATAATGAAAATGGATTATAAGTTAATTGAAACAGTTGAATTTGTATGAAAACTATATAAGTTGCTTACGGGAAAAATGTTTGGTGTGAATTCCTTCTAGAATTCATGTGTTTCACTATTGCAAATAAGTGAAATATTGTTAAACTTCATATACTTGGCACTAATACGTTTAAATTGAGTAAGTACAGGTACCGGGAAGCCGTGTGGCTGGATTTTGGACACGCTAACTGCTAAATAAATAAGCTGTTTGCTTATAAATGCTAAATAAGGTACGCCTACGCAATAAAAATAGGAAATATGAACTGTTTTTGGTTTTTCCGACTGGGTGGGTCGATGTATATATATTTATATCCTTTGTCAAATTGCAAAAGCTCCTCCGTACAAAGGAGACTCTGCCAAAAATTTTGGGAATTAGAAATTTTTTGAAAATATTGGAAATTTTTTTTAACGACAAAACGGTTTCAAACTGGAAATTGAAATAAATTAGTGAATGGATCCAATTTAAAATAATGACATGAATTAGTTATAAATGGAAAATAAAATTCAAATATTCAAAAATTGAAAGTAAATTGAATTTATAAGGAAATGAAAGAATCAATTTGAACAGAAATAGAAATAAACTAAAAGTGGTAAAGTGAAAATAAATAAAGGAGCATATATAATGCTTATACTAAACTTAAGTAAGGAATGGTGCATTCTAAATTGGAAACTGACATTACAAATACAATCTATGTTAATATTTGATTGAATAAATATTGACACTTTGTAAGGAAGTCGATAAATAATTTTTGGAATGTTGTGATTGGATATTATTGCTAAGTGGAATATACAAGTATTATGAAGGAAAAGAAAATGGGTTTTTATTCCAGAAGATAAATTTAAATTGCTCGACAAAAAGGTATGTGTTTAAATTTCAGTATGAAATTTGATTAGGTTTTTGATCGAGCCACTTGGCCTTTTGCTTTCTTTTGGAATTTGAGAGCCCGTAGAGGCCTTTTGTAGTTGTACCGAGCTAGCCGCGAAAAGGAGACGCTGACAAATTTTTTTCGGACATCCTTCATAGATTCCTCGACTTTGGTCACACGAGCGAGAGTAGTATGTTGAAATGGACCCGACATAGGAGAGGGGAAAGAAAACGTTGATTTTATGTTTGATTTGGAAGAGGAGGCCATTATTTTATTTATTTCAGAAGATAGATTAAAGAGAAAACAGAGAGATTGAACAAAAATTCGAAATAGAGAAGAATATGTAACTAAAATTTTGAATTTTGGTGGGAAAAATTTCAAAATTTAAAAACGTTGCTTGTCGACATGGGTATATGGGGATGTCGACATGGTCCTTTTTATTTTAGCTCTTTGAATTATTTAATTATTAATATACTTGTTATTTATGTTTTATATTTCAGTTATAGAACAAATACCTAATTCTCTTCTTAATTTAGTAAATATTGATTCATTTAAGGGTTTTGTTAAGATATCAGCAATTTGATTCTCAGAATTGATATAATCGAGAGTAACTACTTCCTTACTTATATTATCTCTGAGAAAATGATGTCTGATGTCAATATGTTTAGTTCGAGCATGTTGAGTAGTATTTTTGGATAAATTTATCATGCTCGTATTGTCACAATAAATTAGTGATATTGAAAATTTTAAAACAAAATCTTTTAAGGTTTGTTGCATATATATTACTTGAGAATAAGTCAAAGCAGAAGAAATACACTCTGCTTCAGTTGTTGATAAAGAAACTGTGTTTTGCTTTTTACTAAGCCAAGAAATCAGAGAATGCCCCAAAAAGCGACAAGTCCCACTTGTACTTCTTCGGTTTGATTTACAACCAGCATAGTCAGCATCATAGTAAGATATTAAGTCAAAAGAATCATTTTTAGGGTAGAATAAACCATAATCAGATGTGTGTTTAACATATCTTATGATGCGTTTTACGGCTTTTAAGTGAGTCTGTTTAGGTTGGGATTGATATCTGGCATAGAGACAAACACTATGCATGATATCAGGTCTACTGGCAGTAATATAGAGTAGTGATCCAATCATTCCTTAGTTTTTGATCTACATCTTTCGAGAGATCTTCTTTACTAAGGTACTCATTGGTTGCCATGGGAGTGGGTTTTCCACTCGTAGTAGTCAAACCAAATTTACTAATTAGGTCTTTAGCATATTTTTCTTCACTAATAAAGATACCATTATCTAATTGTTTTATTTGTAATCTTAAAAAGAAATTTAATTCTCCCATATGACTCATCTAAAATTCTTTTGTCATTATTTTAGAAAATTCTTTATTCATTTCAAAATTAGTTGAACCAAAAATCATATCATCTATGTAAACTTGTACTAGTTGAGTATCATTTTTATTTCTTTTAATAAAAAAGTATTATCTACTTTTCCAATTTCAAAATTAGATTGCAATAAATAAGATCTTAGTCTATCATGCCAGGCTCTAGGAGCTTGTTTTAGACCGTATAATGCTTTTTTAAGTTTGTAAACATGATTTGGTAGTTTATCATTTTCAAAAAGTGGTGGTTGTTCGACATATGCTTCTTCTTTTACAAATCCATTTAAAAAGGCACTTTTAACATCCATTTGAAGTAAATTGAAATTATTATGATTTGCGAAAGCAAGTAGAATCCTAATGGCTTCTAATCATGCAACGGGAGCAAAGGTTTCATCAAAATCTATTCCTTCTTCTTGACAATAAACTAGAGCGACTAATCGAGTTTTATTTCTAACTTCCTCTCCTTTTTCATTTTTATAAACCCATTTAATTCCAATTATAGTTTTATTTTCTGGTCTAGGAACAAGTTCCCAAACATCATTTCTAGTAAACTGATTTAATTCTTCTTACATAGCCAAAATCCATGAATCATCAGTTGATGCTTCTTTTGGATTTTTGGGTTCAATAATTGGTATAAAAGCTACATTACTGTGAGAAATGCGGATTATGGATCTTAAGGCTAGGATTAACACTAGATGGGGGGTGAATAGTGTTAATAAAGAATTACTAAATCTTTTTGAGTTTATGTTAATTTAGACACCAATGAATGCAATATACAGACACAGATATGATCACAGAAACAAACACAGATGCAGAAATAAAATAAAAGCAGTAAAGGAGAGAACACACCGGATTTTATACTGGTTCGGAGTTACCCTACATCCAATCCCGCAACACAAGTACGGATTTCCTTTCAAAAGCAATTGTACAATTACACCCTCAATTTCAAAAGCTACGAGGTACACCCTCTAGAATTTCGATCCTCTGGGTAGGGATACTTGATTTCCGAGCCACAAGTTTACCCAATTGATTTACCAAGGCTACAATCACATCTTTTCTTTCTTGATTGATTTCCAAGGCTATAATCACACCTTTTCTCACTTAATATATTACAAAGAAGTCTATAACTCTGAATAGCACTGAGAACCTTGTAGAGATAGTGGTAGAGAATCAAACTAGAAGTAATCGATTTCGATTCAATGTTGATTTCGGCAGAGTAATGACAAGAATATGTATTAAGAAAAGTGGAAAAAGAAGAGGAGTGAAAAACCAGAAAATCTGATGTAAAATTCGTTGTAACTAACCCCTATTTATAGAAGAACAACAGCCATGTCCACTCATGAAGAGTTATGGCGAGTAGACCCTTCTTTTGAAATTTAAATTTTGAACTCAACTGACACCATGTCGACATAGGTACCCTAGGCATGTCGACATCCCAAAGCAATTTTTGGTGATTTGATTTTCTTTGAAAATAACCTTTATCTTATGTTAAAACTATTTAATACTTTAAAAATATACTTGACTATAGTTAAAATTCATAAGTAAATATAAAGAATAATTTATATAGAATTTAACTCTAATTTTATATTTAAATCTAAGCATAAATATTTAAAAGTTAAATATATTATATTAAAAGATGGTTTAAAATCAGGAGTAATTTGTCTTTGAAATTAAAGATAATTTTGAGGCTAAAATTATTTAAAATCAGGATAGAGGGTTTTGAATCTTTTAAAGGAAAGTTTTGAAAACAATTTAAAAACATGATATAATTTTTAAAAATCATTTTGAATAAAAAGTTAGCGGATACAAAACAATGTTGCACTAGGTTTTTCGTAGGTTCCATCCTACTTAGGGTTCCATCCCTTTAACAGGCTCGAAGTGGATTCCATTCCATGAATAAATTGGATTTTTAGATGCCAATGTTTTTCTATGAGTTTTAACAAAATTCCTAATAAAAATACTTAACCTTGAAATCTTGAACTCTTAATAATCTTGATACTCATGAGTCTTCTATCTTGATATCTTGAATCTCTATACTATACAGTCTTCATTCTTATTACCTGCATGGTTAAATCCTGCATATACATATATATATATATCTAAACTTATAATGTTAGTATTTATATTTTATAATCTATTATAAGGTTGTTGTCATCAAAACCATCATCTCACGGACTAACATTCTCCCCCTTTTTGATGATGACAACCTTTGTTTACAAAATATTACTTCTATCCTAATAACTCCCCCTAAAACTAGTAACTCCCCCTTAATCTATGCCTAACTACCCTATTTTATATTTCTTCCCCTTTGTCATCAACAAAAAACTAAATGCAAACTATATAACTATATAACTCCAAACTATATAACTTCCCTAAAACTAATACTCTATGACATGTGATTATAACGATAGTGTTATCATAAGTAATCATCACTTAAATCTAATACTAAAACATAGTCCTAAACTATCAACTATACTAAGTAAGAATTCACGATAATATTTATAATTAAAACACATATAAGAACACGAGTTATTAATTATGTATGAAGTTGTATATACATGAACTTTTAGAAAATATAAAGAAACAAAAACAACAATGGAGAAGAAAGAAAAAGAAGCTATTATGTGTTATTAAACATAGGAGATCTATGAATCGAATAGTTTGGATAGTGGAAACAGAAGTTTCCATGTTGTTCGACAAGATTCCCATTCTTGTCAAAACACACATCTCCAACACACACGATTTGGTCATTGTCCTCCTCATGCGCTTCTTCTATGGGTTCTTCTTCTTCGCTGGCCTCTTGTTCTTGATTGAGTGAAGAGTCTTCATCAATCAAGATAGGGTTGGCCTGGTTATCCATTAGGATTTTTTGCAAATTCCTAAAAATCTTGCCTTGCCTTTCCTGTTCCTTTGCCATACGAATTTGAGTCACTTGAATTTCAATTGTGAGAAATGCGAATTAAGGGGGGGTTAGGCATAGATTAATGGGGAGTTATTAGTTTTAGGGGGGAGTTATTAGGATAGAAGTAATATTTTATAAACAAAGGTTGTCATCATCAAAAAAGGGGAGATTGTTAGTCCGTGAGATGATGGTTTTGATGACAACAACCTTAGAATAGATTATAAAGTATAAATACTAACATTATAAGTTTAGATATATATGTATATGCCGGATTTAACCATGTAGGTACTAAGAATGAAGACTGTACAATATAGAGATTCAAGATATCAAGATAGAAGACTCATGAGTATCAAGATTATCAAGAGTTCAAGATTTCAAGGTTAAGTATTTTTATTAGGAATTTTGTTAAAACTCATAGAATAGCACTGGCATCCTAAAATCCAATTTATTCGTGGAATGGAATCCACTTCGAGCCTGTTAAAGGGATGGAACCCTAAGTAGGATGGAACCTACGAAAAATCTAGTGGAATATTGTTTTGTATCCACTAACATTTTATTCAAAATGATTTTTCAAAATTATATCCTGTTTTCAAAATGTTTTCAAAACTTTCCTTTTAAAAGATTCAAAACCCTCTACCTTGACTTCAAATAATTTTAGCCTCAAAATTATCTTTAATTTCAAAGACAAATTACTCCTGATTTTAAACTATCTTTTAATATAATATATTTAACTTTTAAATATTTATACTTAGATTTAAATATAAAATTAGAGTTAAATTCTATATAAATTATTCTCTATATTTACTTACGAATTTTAACTATAGTCAAGTATATTTATAAAGTTTTAAATAGTTTTAATATAAGATAAAGGTTATTTTCAAAGAAAATCAAATCACCAAAAATTGCTTTGGGATGTCGATATGCTAGGGTACCCATGTCGACATCGTGTCAGTTGAGTTCAAAATTTAAATTTCAAAAGAAGTGTCTATTCGCCATAACTCTTCGTGAATGGACATGACTGTTGTTCTTCTATAAATTGGGGTTAGTTTCAACGAATTTTACATCAGATTTTCTGGTTTTTCACTCCTCTTCTTCTTCCACTTTTCTTAATACATATTCTTATCATTACTCTGCCGAAATCAACATTAAATCGAACTCGATTACTTCTAGTTTGATTCTCTATCACTCTCTCTACAAGATTCTCAGTGCCATTCAGAGTTATATACTTCTTTGTAATCTATTAAGAAAGAAAAGGTGTGATTATACCTTGAAAATCAATCAAGAAAGAAAAGGTGTGATTGTAGCCTTGGTAAATCAATTGGGTAAACTTGTGGCCCGAAAATCAAGTATCCCTACCCAGAGGATCGAAATTCTGGAGGGTGTACCTCGTAGCCTTGAAACCGAGGGTGTAATTGTACAATTGCTTTTATAAGGAAATCGTACTTGTGCTGCGGGACTGGATGTAGGGTAACTCCGAACCGGTATAAAATCTGGTGTGTTCTTTCCTTTACTGCTTTTGTTTTATTCTGCATCTGTGTTTGTTTCTGTGATCATATCTGTGTCTGTATATTGCATACATTGGTGTCTAAATTAACATAAATCAAAAAAGATTTAGTAATTCTTTATTAACACTATTCACCCCCCTCTAGTGTTAATCCTAGCCTTAAGATCCGTAATCCGCATTTCTCACAATTGGCCAATTGTGAGAGATGCGGATTACGGATCTTAAGGCTAGGATTAACAACAGATTGCATATCTCCCAGTATATTTTCTATAGGATGATCTTTTAAAAGTTTAGTCCTTTTATTAGGATGATTAATTTCATTATTAGTTTCAGTTGATTTTTGATTTTGAGTGATTAAATCCTCTTCATCATTTGTATCTTCAAAAATTTTGAAATTTTCATCAAATGAAACATGCATTGTTTCTTCAATTAAATTAAACACTATGTACGCTTTACTTCTATTAGAATATCCAATAAAGATACCTTTGTCGGATTTAGGATCAAATTTATCTAAATTATCTTTTGTATTTAAAATAAAGCATTTACTTCCAAAAATTCTGAAATAAAATACCTTAGGTTTCTTTGAATAAAGAAGTTCATAAGATGTCTTATCAGTTAGAGGTTTAATTAAAATTCTATTCAAAATATAACAGGCGGTAGCAACTGCTTCTACCCAAAAATTCTTTGGTAAATTACTATCCGTAAGCATAGTTCTCACACACTCTTGAATCGTCCTATTTTTACGTTCTACTACTCCGTTTTGTTGTGGAGTTCTCGGAAATGAAAAATTGTGAGTTATTCCTTTTTATTGCAGAATTCCTCAAACTTTTCATTTTCAAATTCACCACCGTGATCACTTCGAATAGTTATAATTTTTAGAGAAAATTGATTTTGAATTCTTTTTGAAAATGTCTTAGAACATTCAAAAGTATCACTTTTATGTTTCAAAAATATGGTGCATGTTAATCTAGAATAATCATCTACAATTACAAAGACATATTTACTATGATTTATTGATAGAATTTGAGATGGACCAAATAAATCGAGATGAAGTAATTCAAGAGGTTTTGAATTTGAAATCATATCTTTTAACTTAAAAGAACTTTTTCTAAGTTTTCCTAATTGACAAGCATCACATAAACTATCTACTTTAAAATTCATTTTAGGGAGACCTCTTACTAGATTATGTTTTGACAGTCTAGATAAGAGTTTGAAATTCAAATGCCCAAATCTCTTGTGCCAAATCCAATGGTCACTTGTATTTGCCAACAGACACAGGTTATCATTTGAAACTTTCATACTAAGAATATAAATATTCTTTTTCCTAACTTCCTCAAATATAAAGGTTGAATTATTATCTTCAATGTGACATTTATCTTTTTCAAATTTAATTTTATATCCTTTATCACATAGTTGACTTATACTTAGCAGATTATGTTTCAGATTCTTAACTAGCAAAACATTAGTAATAGTAGGAGTTTCAGAATTACCGACTTTGCCGATGCCAATCACGTATCCTTTTGAATTGTCTCCAAAGTTAACCAATCCTTCGTCTTTGCATATTATATCATTCGGTAGATCTGGATTGTCAGTCATGTGTCTAGAACACCCACTATCAAGTATCCATTTGTTCTTTTTGATCTGCACAATTTGTCCACTGTGGATTGATTCCTCGACACCCATAAAGCATGATTCCTGCACATCAAACAATCTTGGTAGACAACTTATGCAAACTCATGAAACAATGATGATTTGAATACTTCTAAATTAGTATTAACAAATATATCCATTTTAAAAACTTTTTCAAAAATTAGATTATGAAACTTTGAAAACCTTGCTCTGATACTAGTTGTGAGAAATGCGGATTACGGATCTTTAGGCTAGGATTAACACTAGAGGGGGGGGGGGTGAATAGTGTTAATAAAGAATTACTAAATCTTTTTCGATTTATGTTAATTTAGACACCAATGTATGCAATATATGGACACAGGTATGATCACAGAAACAAACACAGATGCAGAAATAAAATAAAAGCAGTAAAGGAAAGAACACACTGGATTTTATACTATTTCGGAGTTACCCTACATCCAGTCCCGCAACACAAGTACGAATTTCCTTTCAAAAACAATTGTACAATTACACCCTCAGCTTCAAGGCTACGAGGTACCCCCTCCAGAATTTCGATCCTCTGGGTAGAGATACTTGATTTCCGGGCCACATGTTTACCCAATTGATTTACCAAGGCTACAATCGCACCTTTTCTTTCTTGATTGATTTCCAAGGCTATAATCACACCTTTTCTCACTTAATAGATTACAAAGAAGTTTATAACTCTGAATAGCACTGAGAAACTTGTAGAGATAGTGATAGAGAATCAAACTAGAAGTAATCGAGTTCGATTCAATGTTGATTTCAGCAGAGTAATGATAAGAATATGTATTAAGAAAAGTGGAAGAAGAAGAGGAGTGAAAAACCAGAAAATATGATGTAAAATTCGTTGAAACTAAACCCTATTTATAGAAGAACAACGGCCATGTCCATTCATGAAGAGCTATGGAAAATAGACACTTCTTTTGAAATTTAAATTTTGAACTCAACTGACGCCATGTCGATATGGGTACCCTAGGCATGTCGACATCCCAAAGCAATTTTTGGTGATTTGGTTTTCTTTGAAAATAACCTTTATCTCATATTAAAACTATTTAAAACTTTATAAATATACTTGGCTATAGTTAAAATTCATAAGTAAATATAGAGAATAATTTATATAGAATTTAACTCTAATTTTATATTTAAATCTAAGTATAAATATTTAAAAGTTAAATATATTATATTAAAAGATAGTTTAAAATCAGGAGTAATTTGTCTTTGAAATTAAAGATAATTTTGAGGCTAAAATTATTTAAAATCAGGACAGAGGGTTTTGAATCCTTTAAAAGGAAATTTTTGAAAACAAGATATAATTTTGAAAAATCATTTTGAATAAAAAGTTAGCGGATACAAAACAATGTTCCACTAGATTTTTCGTAGGTTCCATCCTACTTATGGTTCCATCCCTTTAACAGGCTCGAAGTGGATTCCATTCCACGAATAAATTGGATTTTAAGATGCCAGTGCTTTTCTATGAGTTTTGACAAAATTCCTAATAGAAAATACTTAACCTTGAAATCTTGAACTCTTGATAATCTTGATACTCATGAGTCTTCTATCTTGATATCTTGAATCTCTATACTGTACAGCCTTCATTCTTAGTACCTGCATGGTTAAATCCTGCATATACATATATATCTAAACTTATAATGTTAGTATTTATATTTTATAATCTATTCTAAGGTTGCTGTCATCAAAACCATCATCTCACGGACTAACAGTCCATGCTCAGGGGACTTACAGTACTCTAGCCCGCACTCTGGGAACTTAGAGGTTTTTAAGTCGTTTATACTCTAGTCTGCACTCTGGGGACTGAGCGTACTCTAGTCCGCACTCTGGTGACTTAGAGGTTTTTAAGTCATTTATACTCCAGTCCACGCTCAGGGGACTGAGAGTACTCTATCCGCACTCTGGGGACTTAGAGTTTTTTAAGTCGTTTATACTCTAGTCCGCATTCTAGGGACTGAGAGTACTCTAGTCCGCTTCAAGGACTTAGAGGTTTTTAAGTCGTTTATACTCTAGTCCACGCTCAGGGAACTGATATTACTCTAGTTCGCTTCACAGACTTAGAGGTTTTTAAGTCGTTTATATCCTAGTCCGCACTCAGGGGACTTAGAGCACTCTAGTCCGCACTCAGGGGACTTGGAGGTTTTCAAGTCGTTTATACTCTAGTCCGCACTCAGGGGACTTAGGGTACTCTAGTCCGCCCTCAGGTGACTTAGAGGTTTTCAATTCGTTTATACTCTAGTGCGTACTCAAGGGACTTAAAGTACTCTAGTCCACACTCTGGGGACTTAGAGGTTTTTAAGTCATTTATATTCTAGTCCGCACTCAAGGGACTTAGAGTACTCTAGTCCGCACTCTGGAGACCTAGAGGTTTTAAGTCGTTTATACTCCAGTCCACACTTAGGGGACTTAGAGTACTCTAGTCCGCACTCTTGGGACGTAGAGGTTTTTAAGTCATTTATACTCTAGTCTGAACTCAAGGAACTGAGAGTACTCTAGTCCGCTTCAGGGACTGAGAGGTTTTTAAGTCATTTATACTCTAGTCCGCACTCAGAGGACTGAAAGTACTCTAGTCCGCTTCAAGGACTTAGAGGGTTTTAAGCCGTATATACTTTAGTCCGCACTCAGAGGACTTAGAGTACTCTAGTCAGCACTCAGGGGACTTAGAGGTTTTCAAGTCATTTATACTCTAATCCACACTCAGGGAACTTAGAATACTCTAGTCCGCTTCAGGGACTTAGAGGTTTTTAAGTCTTTTATACTTTAGTCCACGCTCAGGGGACTGAAAGTACTCTAGTTCGCTTCGAGGACTTAGAGATTTTTAAGTCATTTGTACTCTAGTACGCACTCAGGGGACTTAGAGTACTCTAGTCCGCACTCAAGGGATTAGAGTACTCTAGTCCGCACTCAGGGACTTAAAGGTTTTTAAGTCGTTTATACTCTAGTCCGCACTCAGGGGACTTATAGTACTCTAGTCCGCATTCAGGGGACTTAGAGGTTCTCAAGTCGTCTATAGTCTAGTCCGTGCTCAGGGACTTAGAGTATAGTCCGCACTCAGAGGCCTTAAAGGTTTTAAGTCATTATACTCTAGTCCGCACTCAAGGGACTTAGAGTACTCTAGTCCGCACTCTGGGGACTTAGAGGTTTTTAAGTCGTTTGTACTCCAGTCCGCACTCAGGGGACTTAAGGTACTCTAGTCCGCACTCTGGGGATGTAGACTAGGTTTTTAAGTCATTTATAATCTAGTCCGCACACAGGGGACTGAGAGTACTCTAGTCCGCTTCAGGGACTTAGAGATTTTTGAGTCATTTATACTCTAGTCCGCACTCAGGGGACTGAGAGTACTCTAGTCCGCTTCAAGGGTTTAGAGGTTTTTAAGTTGTTTATACTCTAGTCTACACTCACGGGACTTAGAGTACTCTAGTCCGCACTCTGGGGACTTATACATTTTTAAGTCGTTTATACTCTAGTCCGTGCTCAGGGGACTGAGACTACTCTAGTCTGCTTTAGGGATTTAGAGGTTTTTAAGTCATATGTACTCTAGTTCGCACTCAAGGGACTGAGAGTACTCTAGTTCACTTCAGGGACTTGGAGGTTTTCATTGAGAGCAGTCGTATTTCACCCTTTAATTTGTATTCCATTTACCGCATCAAGGCTAATGTTGTCGAATGAACGATCAGACCACATTTTCTTATGGAATGGGACTCTGCCCCCAACATGAAGGACGAAAATTGAAGAATGGAAGGTCGATTCTCGTCCGCTTGGTGATTATAGCTCTTCCAATCAAGTCAAGGAAGGAGGTACATGACAGATGGTTGGATCATGTCCATGATGGATTAGCTAATCAAGTCTCGCACAATTTGTTTCGTATCTCTTTCTAGAAAATAAGGATAATAGATTATTGAGTAGACAAAGTAAGTTGCGTATGTTTCAAGCTACAGTCATGTCCATGTATAGAGAGCGATGGTTAGCGAGTAGGTAGTCCATCACCTCTACTCCAAGTCGGGCTTTCGAACAACCTTTTATGTTCAGGGTAGGATTTGATGTGTAGATGATCAAATCACGTCTACTTTAGACAGATCCCAGTGTCACTGAGTTTCAGGAGAGGCATTTGTATTTTGTCAAACTTTGTTTTATGGATCGACTTGAGGGATGATCGGGCCATATTCATTCCAAACCTTGCTTAGGTCTTCAAGTCAAATATGGAGGTCGATGAATGGACGATCTGTCATGTTCGCTTTGTATTGGACTCTGACCGTGACGAGCTTTTCAATCTCTAGTCCAAAGCCCCAAATCGAAGGCATATGGTTGATGGTGAGCGGTCGAATCATGCTCGTATTGATGAAACTCCATAGGTCCGATCACGGTTTATGTGGATGGGTTGGTGGCCAAATCTGAGAACTCGATCACCTGCATGGGTTTGAAAGAAGTTCAGTTTAAGTCGATCTAAATACAAAGCATAATTGAAATCAACATATCCAAAGAAGATTGGTATAAATCTCATTGATAAAGGTGGGCAGTATCGTATGCTCACTATTCAATTGTGCCCCTAGCCCCTTCTAGTGGGATGTCGACTACCAACAGTCCAATTGATAATTTGAGTTCTTTATTGATGGGCATCCGAAGGTCCTGGCTCTCCATTCTGCAAGGCTTGCACGTACTGTTGAAGCTTTTCTTCCTGAATCTGCTTTCCGATGACACCTCGGAGGTGTTTTAATCACCAGTGTTAGGATCAGTGTGCATCTTGGAATACACAACATTCCCCTAATTTCCTCTGGACTTCGATGGAATCTCTTGAGGTCAGTTTTCATTACCACTTTGAGTCGCGAGTCTCCAAATAAAGGCTATCGATTGAATCTTTCAAAGAGCATATGAGTCTAATTTTGAGATCTTGTTCTGCCTACTGGAATTAGTCTCCTTAGCCGATAGGCTTGCATTGTTATTTTTCCTTGTCTTCTCCACTTCTCCTTACTTTGGTTCCAATTCATTTTGTAACAGAAACGATCCATGGTCATAGGAGGATCTCCAGCTAACTAGCTACCAAAATATATCTAGAGGTCGACTTTCCTCAAACGCGATCAGTATGATATCCATGTTAGCATTTGGAATAAATTGCTTAGATCCAAACATTGATCTGCTTGGAGTTACTAAATTTGAAGTGCTGGGTCAGTGAACAGTGGTGCTTGGAGTCATCTTAGCGTTTGTCTAGAGTCAAATCATCTATGTTCTCCAACCTTTAGGAGTATCATTTGAGTAGCGGTTGCTTGTCCATTCCCTTGTTTCCATTCAGAAGCTGCCGCTGGATCCTCTATGCCCTGGTCGATCATGGGATGTAAGGGAAGCGGATAAAATGTTCCTTTATTAAGTTGGGATTTGAATTCACTACATAGAGACACTGCGCTGCGGCTAGGGTTCGGGGGGGTTTCCTCCCGAAAAAATTTGTGTCGCACCCGATTTTTTTTTTTTTTTGAAAATAGGAGTCGTACAAGAGATCGGTGTAAGTTAAGTTTGGATCGGCCTGGATGCCGCTTGGCATAGGAATGTGGCTCGGCATGGATGCCGTTCGGTATAGGCATGCAGCTCGGGCTGGATGCCATTCGGCATAGGCATGCGGCTCGGCCTGGATGCGGCTCGGCCTGGATGCCGCTCGGCATAGGAATGCAGCTCGGCCTGGATGCCGCTCGACATAGGCTTATGGCTCGGCAAGGATGCCGCTCGGCATAGGAATGCGGCTTGGCCTGGATACCGCTTGGCATAGGATGCCGTTCGGCATGGATGCCTCTCGACATAGGCTTGCGGCTCGGCCTAGATGCCTCTCGGCATAGGCTTGCAGCTCGGCCGGGATGCCGCTCGACATAGGAATTCGGCTCGGCCAGGAGCCGCTCTGCATAGGAATGCGGCTCGGCCTGGATGTCGCTCGACATAGGAATGCGGCTCGGCCTGGATGCTGCTCGGAATAGATATTTTCTGGGGCGGTCGACATACGCCTTCAAAGAAGTGTTGGCATTCATTCAACTTGAGTGCAAACTTTAACTTCCAATCCCCGGATCATGCGTAGACTTGGTTTCTCTGACTATGTCTATCAGCTTCCTTTAGATTTCTTTCAAATCTGAGTAGAATAGAAAGTTCTCTAGTAAACAACTGGATCCATCTCGCAAATATGGAAATCCACTAGTAGGCGATGAGATCTAATCAAGCTGAGAATTCAATTCTTAGTGAAAGTACCAAAATGTTAGCACCTAAATTGGTCACTAACACCCTTTAGTAGAGTTATGTAGAGAGATTAATGAAGAGAGTAAGTTAATACTGAGGAATTACACAGTAGAATACAATAATAACTGTAAGAAATAAGAACACCAGATTTATAGTGGTTCGACATAACTGCCTAAGTCCACTTTAAGTTTAATCTTTATTGCTTCTTCAATTTATTAAATACAGATACAATGCATACACCAATGACTTGATTACAAGTCTGAATCAAAAAGAGGAGAATATCAAAAATGGAGGAGTCTCCACAGTGTTCTCGAAATCAGGTCCATTTCACTGTGCCCCTGCCCTTCTATTTATAGACGAAGATGGGTTGGACTTCCCTCACGGGCCTAGGAACAAGGTATCTCAGCCCATGGTTAGTAGCTTCTATGCACCGAGGTAGGTATGCCGAACGACAATTACCAAGCGAGGGATACCGGTCGAGAACTTCCTACAATGACTACCAAGTGACTCGAAACAAAGTTATGCTGAATGGCACTCGCATGCCGAGCCACCTATCCAGGTCGAACGACATTCGTATGCCAGTGATGGATTCTTACCGAATGAGGCTTGTCAGACGTGGATTGCCGTACGAGGCTTGCCAACGTGGTTGTCGAACGAGGCTTACTGAATGTGGCTTGCCGAACGAGTCTTGTCGAGCGAGGCTTGCCGAACGAGGCTTGCTGAGCCAGGCTTGTCGAACGAGGCTTGCCACCCGAGGCTTGACGAGCCATCTGGACCGAGCGACGTGTGCCGGACCATGCCTAAATAGCAAACATGTCGACTGCATCAAACCCGTATACTATCAGGCTCCTCTTGGTTATAACCTTATCTAATGCTCATGATAATGTCTTTAACTGTCGTCTTGTAGCCCGACCAAGATGCCGAGTAACAGTTGGGTTGGTATTATAGTTTAAGAATGGACTGGCTAAACGGGATACATAATAGTGATGGTCAAAGAGAGGTCATTGCTAATGATCAGGGTTGTGGAGGAGCGAATGTTAGTGATTTCTACCAGTAGAGGAGCCTTATATATTTGATCGATATTCCATATGATAGGATGTCACCTATTCCTGTAGCTAGAGAGAATCCGAACATACTCGAGGAGGTGACTAGATTACCACCATATAGGATAGAGTTCTGTATCGATATAGTTAGAGGAGTCGGACCTGCAATTATACCTTTAAGGCATAGGTTGTCCAAAGAGCTTAGGAGATTAGAGGTATGAGCAGATGACCTGTTTAGGTGATGGTTCATCCATAAGTGTATATTTTGGGTAAGATGTAGTTACTGTGTTTGTCAGTAGGACGGATGGCTCTTTGGAGTGTTTGCTATTTGTTGTTAGCTGGATGAGATGACGAGCATGTTCGTACTCCCATTTGTTGATGACTTGTTCGATTAGCGCTATAGCATGAGGAAGTTTTCTTAGTTGGACCCCGTGGTGAGGTTGCACCAACTGAGAGTAATTTGGGTAAGTGTGCCAATTATAATGTTTCACACACCATCTTGATTTAGATTGGTTATGCCATTCGGACTAACTAATGTGTTGGCATATGTTATGGATCTCATTGACCATGATTAGAGTGGTCCTCTAAGTAAGTTGTGCTTGTGTTCATTGATGATACTTTCATCTACCCATGGATGGTAGAGGAGCACATGGCACGATTAGTGATGAGATTTTGATGGTATCACTCCTAAAGGAGGGGAGTGAGATGCTCGGGTCATGTTGTTTCGGAGTAGGACTTCACTTTAGATCATGTAGTTACGGTAGTCCAGAATCTGAATGGACCTAAGGTATTAGTATCGTTGAACCATTTTGAGCGAGAGGATTAGACTTATAGTTTATACGTGAGGAGTAGACACGCGTTAGTGAGTCTAACCGAGATGTTGACGAGTACATTGACGGTACACATTTCAAGCAGGAAAGAAGAGACGATAGTGCACACTTGTCTTTGGTACTTAACTAGGGATGGTATTGATGTCGAGAGGTAATATCCAATTCTTGGTTCAAAGTTGAAAGCAATAGATTTCGCTTTAGGGATATGGAGGAATTGTTTGTTAGGAGAGGAGTTCAAGCTGTTCAGTGATTCCATGTCATTGTAGTATCTCTTTTCTGAGAGGATCTCGACCTTCCCCTATAGCAATGGTTGGAGTTCTTATTCACCTATGATTTTGACATTTTATAGATGTTTAAAGGGAAATATGGGGGTTGTTATTCGAGTGGGATACGTACCAGTTTGGGTGTGATATTCGTAGAGTGGGTATTGCTCGGCTTATCACAGTTTACGACCTCAATACTCGATGTGCTTTGGCCAGTTGTGATGGCTAGTTTGGTCACCAGATCTACTTTGATTTAGCCTATTGGAACTACTCAAAGGAATTAAACTAGACAAGCGGAGATTGTAACTAAATTAAAAGAGTGAGCAGTGCCTAGTGTGATGATGTAGTGCGGGCCAATCGAGGATGTTGGTTCCATAGAGATTGTTTGTTCTCAAGTAGTGGGAACAAATGTTTTAGGACTACATCAATAGAATGTCGATGTCTAAGGATAGAGAAATAGCATTTGAGTCACAATCAATTGGTTGAAAGAATGTTAGATTTGTATTCCTTAAGTCAAGTAGTACAACTTCCATTTTTTTTAATGTTGTTTGTGGGGTGGTTGGCGTCATTCCATTGTATGCCAAGATCATTGTAAGGGGCTAAGACACGTTCGATAATTGGTTTTGGGAGAACTTACAGGAGGCGTTTGGATATTTGGAGGTAAATGGATTAGATTATAACGAGACTGAACCATAGACTTGGAAACCTTATAAGCCTATTTTTGACGGTGAATGTGATACGAATCAGGTTAAAAGATGTTCGAAGGAGCAGTAAGGTTCAATGGAATGAAAGCGAAGGCAATAGAGTAAGGTAGACTATGTGGAGCATAAGGACTGTTAGTACGAAGCTCTTTAGATTGTAGGATTTTGTTTTTATCGCTAGCATTCATTATGTGGCATTTGAGATGATAATTTATGTTGTATGGTTGTTAGGCATGCGAGATAGTTATTATTTGGTATAACATTCTTTTTGGACGATTGCTATAGATGATCTTGTCACGACCCATCTTTCACTAACCAGAAAGACGTATCATGAATTAAGCAAGAAAGGGATAGAAAGAGAAAGAAAGAGAAGAAAGGAGAAACAACATCAGAATCTCAACAGTGGAATGAATAAATTGTATTGATATCAGAAGTATTACATAGATATACAACACTATCAGAGCTACACAGATTATACATCACATACCAGACAGTTATCAACATCTGTCTAGTTATTACAACATAGTACAAAACAACTCAAACAACGACTCAAAGATACCAACACAGCGGAATACTAGATAACTATAACGCAGAAGCCTCCTTCTCCATTTGCTCCTCCATAATTCGTCAAAGCTAACCTGAATCCCTTGGCTACTCGTAAAAATTTGAGTACCCAAGAGTTTATGAAAACAAAGATAAACTTCGGATCAGACATGAGTCTGGTGTGAGTTACAGGTTAAAGTTGCTTAACTTTTGAAAAATCTTCAAAAAGAAAGGTATCACGTAAGACTTCCCACACATAAACATGGAAAAAAAATTACCTTACGCTAACCAAAACATTTGATAGGAAATCCGGTGATATTATAATAGTGTCTAGGGTTTTCAAGTAAATATGAAATAGCCGAAATTGTTACATTATTAAATTCCAACTACTAGCCACAAAAGTGGGTAATACAATCAAAACCATTGGCACTTATTGGATTTTGGATTCCATACAATGGCAGAGCTACTGGGTACCGCCCGTCACAGTACGTGGCCTAGATCACCTTATCGAGGAGCCACCCTAACTCCCCTGCAACACAAGGCCGGAACCATCCCTTACTGGACAGTCCCGAACAAGACAACCCCGACAATTGTCGCGAACCAACCGCCCGCACAGCCGAATAAAAAGGGACTTCTAGACAGAGGTAAATCTCGCCCTCAAAAGGGAGCTACCCACGAAGCCTTGCTACACCTCCCCTGTTTTAGCCATTCCCGGTTGATGAGGCTTGAGGCTGCGATTACCTTTATAGAACACATCTATCTTAGAATGCTCATCATCCACTTGACGATGTTCTGAAAGCATTCGATCCATACAAGTTCGTTTCGGGTCCGAAAGAAACCGAAGGCATTATCTCGATACACTCATTTTGGAATCACCCTCAGAGTTAACGACGATAACCCTTGCACTCTGAATCTTCATATTCACTTGAGATTCACGACCTATCGTTAATTTGGATCGATGTGGTTTTTGGATATCCAAATATGGAAACCTGATCCCGATCTGGTCGAAATCCAAAACGTGTCTTTTAGGTCCAAGTTGTTTTAAGTTTAAAATAATTCAATTTAATTATCTATATACACACAGATAGATAATTCACATCATCACAATAGATAATTATCACCCAGATAATCCATGTTATCATTATCAGAAGATAATCCAAATAATCATCACAATGCAACCGATGCATCTATATCACACGTCATTACTAATCTCAAATCTGAGATTTAAACCATTCAAGGAAATCTATATCATCCATATATAAACAAGGATTAATAATCACACCATATATAATTAATTTAAAATGAATTAAATTAATTACATCATCTTTAATTAATCTAAAGTAAATTAAATTAATTACCTCAATCTATAAATCCTGCTTATATAACCTTTGATTACAAACCAATCAACTAATTAATTAACTACTAATTAATCATTCTTGATTAATTATCTTTAATTACATTCAAGCAATTAATTTCATAAATTTATTTTCCTTAATCAAATATCGTAATTAACCTCTAATTACATCATTAATTAATTAATTATTATAATCACATTAATCCTTAATTAATTACATTAATTAATTACTTTAATCACTTATCATTAATTAATTAATTTCAATTAATTAATCCTTAATCACATCATTAATTATATTAATTAATGATTCCTAATTACATTTAAATTAATTACTTCATTAAGTAATTAACCTTAATTATTAATCACTTTGATTAATTAAATTCAGTAATTAATTATTCTAATTACTGCATTGAGTAAATTGATTATCCCTAAACTAATTATATTTAATAATTAATTAATTATTAATCATCCTTGATAAATTTTATTAGTAATTAATTATCCTTAATTAATTACATTCTTAAGTATTTTCTAAATAACTTAATCAATCAATGCTTAAATTAATTACACCAAGTAATTAATTATTAATTTCTTTCACAAAGAAATTATCCTTCATAATAATTTCACAAACAACTTACCTTAATTCTTCATACTTTAAATAAATTACATTCTGTAATTACTTATCTTAACTACTTCCCTAAGTAATTATTAATCTCTTATCAACTCATCAAATGATTATTCTAAATTAATTAAACTTAATTAATTAATTTAAATTAATCAAATTAATTAATTAATTACAATGAGTAATTAATAACTTTAATTACTTTACAAAGTAATCATACTTAACCAAATTCTATAATGATTATTTAATTTAATTAATCAAATAAATTATCAAAATAAATTACATTAATTAATTAATAAATAATCCCAAGTTAATGACCTTCATTAACTTACCAAAAATCTCCTTAATTACCCTACTTAAGTAATTAACTTAAATTAATCATTATTAATTCACAAATTAATTAATATTTAATAATCATTTAATTAATCACTAATTATTTAATTAATTAAGTTTTTAACATAATTAATCTTAACCTCTTGATTAATTCTAATCATTAATTCAAATCATAACTAAATTAATTAATGATCTTATTCCCAAATTAATTAATCTTAATTAATTAACCTCAACCATAATTAATAAATTTCAAAATCCTTAATTAATTAAATAAATTAATTAATTTACCATCTAATTTCCTTACTAATTTAATAAACCAAAATCATTTAAATCTTTGATTTATTATAAGTAAAACATTTCCTATTAATAATTTCATTATCATTAACAAAGAAATATTCAAACAGCTTTCTTTAAAATTTGTTTTCAAATTACATTTTAAATTTTAAATTATCAAACTTAACTTTATCAAAGTTTTAAACATTTTAAAACCTTTTTAAAACTTATACTAAATAATTTCTTATTTTATAAAAGGAATTTAAACCCTTATTTATTTAAGATACAAATCATATTTAAAATATGTTACAACATCAAAAGTTGTTTAAACATTTAAAATATTTAAATCTTCCCTTATTTTCAAACATGAATTCAAATTGGATCTTGGTTTCAGATTTAACTTATGTTTAAATCTTCTACTTTAAATTTAAAGCTTTATCTTTAATTTCAGATTTATTTAACCCTTTTTATAATTGTTTGAAACATTTTAATTTAAAAAGTTTAAATTAAATTTTCAAACATGGAATTCAAACTCAGATTGAAAACCATACTTTAAATTTAGTTTTAAATTCTAGTTTGAAAAAAAACCCTGCTCCAGATTTTTAAATCAAATCTTGAATTGGAAAAAAAATACAGGTTTCTAAAACCTGTAACTATAGAGGAAAAAAAACCCGAGTCTCCCCTTTATTTTACTTCGAGTAAAACCATGAACTACTTCGAGTAACAACTCGAATTACTCGAGTATTAACCCGAGTGCGAAACTACTGCAAAACCCAAAACCTTTCTTGTCACCATCTTCTTCACCGTGCACATGCACGGTGATCTTGGCCACCTCCGGCCACCACCCAGGCAACAAGCACGTCGGCGTTCATCACTGCAGCACATCACGACCATCCAAAACACATTATCTACTCCAAATCAAATTCGAGTCCCCCTAACCAAAACCTGGCAACAGTATGGAATAACAACCCCAACCAGGAAACTGCTCGTTTCCTCAACTTTGACCACCGTGTCGATTGCAACTCCGGCCATGTCTACATCAATGCTCCAGCTTCCAATACCCTGAATCCCAACACACTCGATCACTTGGAGAGGCCTTGATGATCAAAAATTGATGTACCCTCAAAATCCAGGTTTACAGAACAAAACCCAACATCCCAACCTCCTCGGTGATTTACCACCTCTTCCACTATTTTTCTCATCAACATTGATCACCCTACCATCACCAGAAGTAATCTCGATCCCCCAGATTACAAAGTTCATCAGAAAACACTAAATTTTCATTTTCTGGTTAAACCTCCCTTTACTAAAAGTTGTGATTTTTGTCTTAAAAATCTAATTTTGGTTTAAGCATTTCAGTTAGATCACTGAATACAAGAATTATGACAGTTGAAATTTTACTTATTTAAAGTTGCTCAGATGTTTGATTTTTCCCAGAGGAAATACTAATTGTTTGAACTTAAACAAATTTTTATACTAAAATCTTTAATAAGTTAAACATGCATTGTTCAAGATTCATGTATTATTAGAGATTGATTCTAGAGTACTTAAGTTTTTTTTAAAAGTATGGATCTGGACTTATAAAAACTGTAATAACATAAACTGTATTTATGTTCAAAACCAATTTACACAGAAGACACACATACAAGAATACAATTTTCATCATAGAAAAACAAGCATGTAATCATCATCATACTTAAATTTTAAATAAAAGTGTTACTCACTTGTCATTGCAAAAAAATAGAGGCAGAGAGCTTTTGAAACTACAATTGCATGCAAATGAAACTTTGTTGAAGACATATGACTTGTTTAAAAACTTGGATGCAGGCCATTTAAAACTTGAACTTGCTCCAGACTCCATTCTTACATTCCTAGGTTTTTAAAAAAATGCAGAGTTTACTTGTTTTGATTTTATAGAGGACTGCAGGTTGGTTTCCAGAATGTTGAAATGCAGACATATTGAAGAAAGTGAACTTCAAGTAGGCTTGATCAGATTGATTTTGAGAAAGGGTTTGCATGCTCTTTATTTTTTTCCAGAGGATTACAAGATTGTATTATGAAGATATTTTCAAGCTTTTGATTGAGGAAGAGTTTCAGATTTTTGGTTTCTTGCTTGAAGAGTTTGATTATAGATTTGATTTTCAGGTTTGTGAGGAATTTGAGTATTGAAAAGAAATCAAATTTTTAACATGATTTTGGTTTAAGCAATATAGTTATTGATTTGTTTCAGCTGAGATTTATCTTTGAAAAAAAATGAAGATTAGAAAGAAGGAGATTGAAAAAAAATATGCTTTTATAAGTGAAATGGGTTTATAAAAAAATTAAAAGATAATTAAAAATAAAAGACACTTTTAAAAAAAGAGATAATACTTGTTACACTAGTCATTTAATTCAATTACACTTGTCATTATACCCCTTAGTTTAATCACATGTGTCTTGAAATTAATATTATTTGTTTTTATTTATTTTAAAGGTAATTGAAATCCTCTTTATTTATTAAATACATGTAAAGTAATTTCATAAATAAATGTATATGTATTATTTTTTAAAGAAAATGAAATAAAACAATTTATAAAAAAATGAAAGCTTATCCAAAATAATTTAAATATGTTTATTTATTTGAATTTCATAATAAATTCAAATTCAAATTCTAATACTCCTTAAATTTAAAAATCCAATTTAAAACTAATTTATATTAACATACTTAATTTTAAATAATAATATTGTCATTTAAAATCTATTTATATTTATACATTTATTATTTGAAAATAACTCATTTATCAATTTTAAATCATTAATAAAAGAAATCATAAATTACTTGTCTTATTTATCTTAATTAAATGAATTAATGTTTAATATATAAATGGTATTTTAAATTTTCATATAAAATTCTAAACTATATTTATTAAGCTATATTCAAAAAGAAATAAAATAAACTTTTGTTTATCTTATTAAAATTTAAACTATGCTTTAAAATACATTTAAAAAAATTAAAACAATTTCTTTAAGCATTTTAAAACCAAATTGTTATTAAATAGTTTTTGAATAGTTATTTATTAAATAAAATAATAATCTCCAAATTATCAAAATGAATATCAGAATTTAAAAACAAGATTTTATTTGTTTATAAAACTACAATCAAAACTTATCTATCTACAATATATATACATATATATATATATATATCTACATATTATAAATAGAAAGCAATTTATTAGCTTTTAAAAGATAAAATTCACCAATTAAACATTTATTTAATTGGATTAGTAAATCAAGTAAATTTTTATTAACAGAATTTATCAAATTAATTTAATTTTAAATACAGATTATTAAATTGATATTGCCAAAATTTCCAGGATATCACATTCCTCCCCCCTTAAAAGAATTTCGTCCCCGAAATTTAAAAGTAAAGGTAATTTAATAATCTCATTTAAGATTTAATTTAAACACAAACATATATCAATCATATGCTAACCATTAAAGCAACCAATTTATCTAATTAAACAAATTTAATTATCTAGACAAAATTCTGGATAAAATCTTCTCGAATTTTCCCGGTATATGTATATATCGGGATACTCGCTCTACAGAATCCAAACAATCTAAACTACGAAGCTACAGAGCTTCTACTTATCTAGATCTACAAAACCAGACAAGATATCAGGCTACAGACAAGTCTAACTCAACAACCAAACCTTCCTGAACAGCTGATTCCATAACCAGAAATAACTCATACATGTACTCCCTCAGAGATACGTGAAACTCATTAAATCCAATTATCCAACTGGCAATTTCAACTCTTGAAAACCAAACACTAATCCAACCAAAACACAGAAGAGATCCAAAACAAATCTCCGACTTCGGAATCCAAATTCCTTCGTCTCTTAACCACAAATCTCTTCTGGCGATCCTGGGCTGTCTATATCGAAACTGATCAGCTCAACTCTTGCTGATGCCCTAAAAAGAAACAAGCTGGACCAAAAACAATCCAACACAACGATCTCCTCAAGATCAACCAAGACCAAGATCTCCAATCTCTACTCTTCAAACCTCAGATGAACAAACTCACTTCTTCTATCTGGAAAAGACAAAACAGAAACACTCCCGAACTGCTTCCGCTGCACAACTCTGATCTGGAATAGAAGAAAAATGCTGATGATGATCACGAGCACAATCTGGACAACATATCCTAGAATATGGTTCAAAAGATCCATAAAAAAACTCAGAAGTTCCACCAATCCTGAGCTGCTTCACCAAACTTATCTCGAGAAACCATCTTTCTACTATCTGAACCACGGACATCACTCTTGGAATCTGGTCGATAAGAAAAATCAATCCCCCGATACAGGCAAGCCTCTGACTTCTCAGAAGACATCCATAAAAGTCTCTGATAACACAAGAGAACATTCGAACAATCGCAAGTCACTTTTGCGATCAACACAGACCAATTTCCAAAGAAAACTGTTCTCTCTTTACCAAACAGAACAACTTACACTTAATTAGCCAATCCACCGAAGAAACGGATCCACTTTGCTGCTTCTGAACTCCACCTTCAGAAAAATTGCTAAGTTATAAGACTTCCGGCTGGCACACAGAACACTCCGGCTGAACTGCTGACACCAAAGCCAAATACTTCCTAATCCATAAGCTCTTCGAGAAACTCGAACCTTAAAGCCAAACACAAACAACCAGCTGGACCCAACCACATCACTGAAGCAGACACACTTCCCAAAACTTGTTCCAAAGAAAACTCTTCGGGGACATCCATATTCACTGCATCTCATCACGCAGCTACCACTTCCTGAGGTATCGAAATACCATCACACACTTCTGCCAAATTGACCAGATCGAAACTCAACTTATCCATCTTCAAAGATAGATTCCGAACCTTTACAGGTCACCTTCAGAGATCGATGAAATCTCTACACCACTGCACAACTTACTCGAGACGGTATTAGGTCTACAGTCTCGACAGATACACTTCCAACCTCAAACATTTAAACTCCAATCAATGGTAGTAGTCGTATTGCACACACCACTACCTTATCTACCTTTATAACCTATATTGGAAAAACCTGAACAAGTAACCCAATAGATAGGTAGAAATAAATAAATATAGATATATATAAAATTACAAATACGCTCTCTCAAGATAGACACCACTCCAGAGCTTAGGTATCCACTCAACCTAATGCTCTGATACCAACTGTCACGACCCGTCTTTCACTAACCAGAAAGAAGTATCATGAATTAAGAAAGAAAGGGATAGAAAGAGAAAGAAAGAGAAGAAAGGAGAAACAACATCAGAATCTCAACAGCGGAATGAATAAATTATATTAATATCAAAAGTATTACATAGATATACAACACTATCAGAGCTACACAGATTATACATCACATACTAGACAGTTATAAACATCTGTCTAGTTATTACAACACAGTACAAAACAACTCAAACAACGACTCAGAGATACCAACACATCGGAATACTAGATAACTATAACGCAGAAGCCTCCTGCTCCATTTGCACCTCCATAATTCGTCAAAGCTAACCTGAATCCCTTGGCTACTCGTAAAAATTTGAGTACCCAAGAGTTTATGAAAACAAAGATAAACTCTGGGTCAGACATGGGTCTGGTGTAAGTAACAGGTTAAAGTTGCTTAACTTTTGAAAAACCTTTAAAATAAAAGGTATCACGTAAGACTTCCCACACATAAACATGGAAATTTTTTTACCTTACGCTAACCAAATCATTTGATAGGAAATCCGGTGATATTATAATAGTGTCTAGGGTTTTCAAGTAAATATGAAATATCCAAAATAATTACATTATTAAATTCCAGCTTCTAACCACAAAAGTGGGTAATACAATCAAAACAGTTGGCACTTATTGGATTTTGGATTCCATACAATGGCAGGGCTACTGGGGTATCGCCCATCATAGTACGTGGCATAGATCACCGTACCGAGGAGCCACCCTAACTCCCCTGCAACACAAGGCTGGAACCATCCCTTAATGGACAGTCTCGAACAAGACAACCCCGGCAGTTGTCGCGAACCAACCACCCACACAGCCGAATAAAAAGGGACTTCTAGACAGGGGTAAATCTCTCCCTCCAGTGGGAGCTACCCACGAAGCCTTGCTGCACCTCCCCTGTTTTAGCCATTCCCGGTTGATGAGGCTTGAGGCTGCGATTACCTTTATAGAACACATCTATCTTAGAATGCTCATCGTCCACCTGACGATGTTCTGAAAGCATTCGATCCATACAAGTTCGTTCCGGGTCCGAACGAAACCGAAGGCATTATCTCGTTACACTCATTTTGGAATCACCCTCAGAGTTAACGACGATAACCCTTGCACTCAGAATCTTCACCTTCACTTGAGATTCACGACCTATCGTTAATTTAGATTGATGTGGTTTTCGGATATCCAAATATGGAAACCCGATCCCGGTCTCATCGAAATCCAAAACGTGTCTTTTAGGTCCAAGTAGTTTTAAGTTTAAAACAATTCAATTTAATTATCTATATACACACAGATAGATAATTCACATCATCACAATAGATAATCGTCAATCAGATAATCCATGTTATCATTATCAGAAGATAATCCAAATAATCATCACAATGCAACCAATGCATCCATATCACACGTCATTACTAATCTCATATCTGAGATTCAAACCATTCAAGGAAATCTATATCATCCATATATAAACAAGGATTAATAATCACACCATATATAATTAATTTAAAATGAATTAAATTAATTACATCATCTTTAATTAATCTAAAGTAAATTAAATTAATTACCTCAATCTATAAATCCTGCTTATACAACCTTTGATTACAAACCAATCAACTAATTAATTAACTATTAATTAATAATTCTTGATTAATCACCCTTGATTAATCATCCTTTAATTACATTTAAGTAATTAATTTCACAAATTTATTTTCCTTAATCAAATATAGTAATTAACCTCTAATTACATCATTAATTAATTAATTATAATTAATCAAATTAATCCTTAATTAATTACATTAATTAATTACTTTAATCACTTATCATTAATTAATTAATCTCAATTAATTAATCCTTAATCACATAATTAATTATATTAATTAATGATTCCTAGTCAGTAAGTAATTAACCTTAATTATTAATCGCATTGATTAATTAACTTCAGTAATTAATTATTCTTAATTACTGCATTGAGTAAATTGATTACCCCTAAATTAACTATATTTGATAATTAATTAATTATTAATCATCGTTGATAAATTTTATTAGTAATTAATTACCCTTAATTAATTACATTCTTAATTATTTTCCAAATAACTTAATCAATCAATGCTTAAATTAATTACACCAAGTAATTAATTATTAATTTCTTTCACAAAGAAATTATCCTTCATAATAATTTCACAAACAATTTACCTCATTCTTCATACTTTAAATAAATTACATTATGTAATTACTTATCGTAATTACTTCCCTAAGTAATTATTAATCTCTTATCAACGCATCAAATGATTATTCTAAATTAATTAAACTTAATTAATTAATTTAAATTAATCAAATTAATTAATTAATTACAATGAGTAATTAATAACTTTAATTACTTTACGAAGTAATCATACTTAACCAAATTCTATAATGATTATTTAATTTAATTAATCAAATAAATTATCAAATTAATTACATTAATTAATTAATAAATAATCCCAAGTTAATGACCTTCATTAACTTACCAAAAATCTCCTTAATTACCTTACTTAAGTAATTAACTTAAATTAATCATTATTAATTCACAAATTTATTAATCTTTAATAATCATTTAATTATTCACTAATTATTTAATTAATTATGTTTTTTACATAATTATTCTTAACCTCTTGATTAATTTCTAATCATTAATTCAAATCATAACTAAATTAATTAATGATCTTATTCCCAAATTAATTAATCTTTATTAATTAACCTCAACCTTAATTAATTAATTTCAAAATCCTTAATTAATTAAATAAATTAATTAATTTACCATCTAATTTCCTTACTAATTTAATAAACCAAAATCATTTAAATCTTTGATTTATTATAAGTAAAACATTTCTTATTAATAATTTCATTATCATTAATAAAGAAATATTCAAACACCTTTCTTTAAAATTTGTTTTCAAATTACATTTAAATTTTAAATTTTAAATGAAGTCAAACTTAACTTTATCAAAGTTTTAAAAACATTTTAAAACCTTTTTAAAACTTATACTAAATAATTTCTTATTTTATAAAAGGAATTTAAACCCATATTTATTTAAGATACAAATCATATTTAAAATATGTTACAACATCAAAAGTTGTTTAAACATTTAAAATATTTAAATCTTCCCTTATTTTCAAACATGAATTCAAATTGGATCTTGGTTTCAGATTTAAACTTATGTTTAAATCTTCTGCTTTAAATTTAAAGCTTTATCTTTAATTTCAGATTTATTTAACCCTTTTTTTTAGTTGTTTAAAACATTTTAATTTAAAAAGTTTAAATTAAATTTTCAATCCTGGAATTCAAACTCAGATTGAAAACCATACTTTAAATTTAGTTTTAAATTCTAGTTTAAAAAAAAACCCTGCTCCAGGTTTTTAAATCAAATCTTGAATTGGAAAAAAAATACAGGTTTCCAAAACCTGTAACTACAGAGGAAAAAAAACCCGAGTCTCCCTCTTGTTTTACTTCGAGTAAAACCATGAACTACTTCGAGTAACAACTTGAATTACTCGAGTATTAACCCGAGTGCAAAACTACTGCAAAACCTAAAACCTTCCCTATCACCATCTTCTTCACCGTGCACATGCACGGTGATCTTGGCCACCTCCGGCCACCACCCAGGAAACAAGCACGTCGGCGTTCATCACTACAGCACATCACGACCATCCAAAACACATTATCTACTCGAAATCAAATTCGAGTCCCCATAACCAAAACCTGGCAACAGTATGGAATAACACCCCCAACCTGGAAACTGCTCGTTTCCTCAACTTCGACCACCGTGTCGATTACAACTCCGGCCATGTCTACATCAATGCTCCGGCTTCCAATACCCTGAATCCCAACACACTCGATCACTTGGAGAGGCCTTGATGATCAAAAATTGCTGCACCCTCAAAATCTAGGTTTACAGAACAAAACCCAACATCCCAACCTCCTTGGTGATTTACCACCTCTTCCACTATTTTTCTCATCAACATTGATCACTCTACCATCACCAGAAGTAATCTCGATCCCCCAGATTACAAAGTTCATCAGAAAACATTAGATTTTCATTTTCTGGTTAAACCAGAAATACTAACAAATCCCTTTACTAAAAGTAGTGATTTTTGTTTTAAAAATCTAATTTTGGTTTAAGCATTTCAGTTAGATCACTGAATACAAGAATTATGACAGTTGAAATTTTACTTATTTAAAGTTGCTCAGATGTTTGATTTTTCCCAGAGGAAATACTAATTGTTTGAACTTAAACAAATTTTTATACTAAAATCTTTAATAAGTTAAACATGCATTGTTCAAGATTCATGTATTATTAGAGATTGATTCTAGAGTACTTAAGTTTTTTGTTAAAGTATGGATCTGGACTTATAAAAACTGTAATAACATAAACTGTATTTATGTTCAAAACCAATTTACACAGAAGACACGCATATAAGAATACAATTTTCATCATAGAAAAACAAGCATGCAATCATCATCATACTTAAATTTTAAATAAAAGTGTTACTCACTTGTCATTGCAAAAAAATAGAGGCAGAGAGCTTTTGAAACTGCAATTGCATGCAAATGAAACTTTTTGAAGACATATGACTTGTTTAAAAACTTGCATGCAGGCCATTTAAAACTTGAACTTGCTCCAGATTCCATTCTTACATTCCTAGGTTTTTAAAAAATGCAGAGTTTACTTGTTTTGATTTTACAGAGGACTGCAGGTTGGTTTCCAGAATGTTGAAATGCAGACATATTGAAGAAAGTGAACTTCAAGTAGGCTTGATCAGATTGATTTTGAGAAAGGGTTTGCATGCTCTTAAATTTTTTTTAGAGGATTACAAGATTGTATTATGAAGATATTTTCAAGCTTTTGATTGAGGAAGAGTTTCAGATTTTTGGTTTCTTGCTTGAAGAGTTTGATTATAGATTTGATTTTCAGGCTTGTGAGGAATTTGAGTATTGAAAATAAATCAAAATTTGAACATGATTTTGGTTTGAGCAATATAGTTATTGATTTGTTTCAGCTGAGATTTATCTTTGAAAAAAAAATGAAGATTAGAAAGAAGGAGATTGAAAAAAATATGCTTTTATAAGTGAAATGGGTTTATAAAAAAAATTAAAAGAAAATTAAAAATAAAAGACACTTGTAAAAAAAGAGATAACACTTGTTACACTAGTCATTTAATTCAATTACACTTGTCATTATGCCCCTTAGTTTAATAACATGTGTCTTGAAATTAATATTATTTGTTTTTATTTATTTTAAAGGTAATTGAAATCCTCTTTATTTATTAAATACATATAAAGTAATTTCATAAATAAATGTATATGTATTACTTTTTCAAGAAAATGAAATAAAACAATTTATAAAAAAAATGAAAGCTGATCCAAAATAATTTAAATATGTTTATTTATTTGAATTTCAAAATAAATTCAAATTCTAATTCTAATACTCCTTAAATTTAAAAATCCAATTTAAAACTAATTTATATTAACATACTTAATTTTAAAATAATAATATTGTCTTTTAAAATCTATTTATATTTATACATTTATTATTTGAAAATAACTCATTTATCAATTTTATATCATTTATAAAAGAAATCATAAATTACTTGTCTTATTTATCTTAATTAAATGAATTAATGTTTAATATGTAAATGGTATTTTAATTTTTCATATAAAATTCCAAACTATATTTATTAAGCTATATTCAAAAGGAAATAAAAAACTTTTGTTTATCTTATTAAAATTTAAACTATGCTTTAAAATACATTTAAACAATTTAAAACAATTTCTTTAAGGATTTTAAAACCAAATTGTTATTAAATAGTTTTTGAATAGTTATTTATTAAATTAAATAATAATCTCCAAATTATCAAAATGAATATCAGAATTTAAAAACAAGATTTTATTTGTTTATTAAACTACAATCAAAACTTATCTATCTACAATATATATACATATATATATATATATCTATACATTATAAATAGAAAGCAATTTATTAGCTTTTAAAAGATAAAATTCACCAATTAAACATTTATTTAATTGGATTATCAAATCAAGTAAACTTTTATTAACAGAATTTATCAAGTCAATTTAATTTTAAATACAGATTATTAAATTGATATTTCCAAAATTCCCAAGATATCACAGATCTAATATGGTTAAAGATACGAGTTGTATAAATATCATTGTTATAGTAGAGTTCTTCCGACTAAGTCGTCCAAAGCAGGTTTTGTCGAATTTTTTTAAAATTTGACAGATTTTTAAGGGCCAATGGGTTAAGAGACATTCTCTTTGCTTTGCCGAAATGATCTCAAAATACACGAAATTAGCATCCCAAGGCGCAGTCTTAGATAGTGACGAGACTAGTACCATTTGATCTGAAAAAATAAGATGATGTTCATAGTCGTGTTTCATGGTGATCGAATGCGTGTGTAGTCACACGGACTTGAAACGTAGATCCATTTATTTTGAGAATTTAATAAATGGAATAAAATAATGTTATTTAAATTCCAAATTTTACTTCCTTCAAAATCATTTCATTGTTCACATCGGATAAGAGAAAATCATAGCTGAACCCAAATCCTTCTCTTCAAAAATCAAATTCCCCAAAAATACTCAATTAAATGTCATGCCGTTTGATTTATTGTGTATGTATCGATGAGAACTTCAACCTCATGTGCTCAATTGGGTCCGATTATAATGGCTGAAATTGATCCTATAGCCGTGGATCTAGGGTTCCACCTTTTAGGACCTTGTACCAATGATTGGATGATTCAAGATTTGCGTTATGGTTCTTACATGAAGGAGGATGTGCGACTACAATTTGTTGGTTAATGGTCAAGGGAAATGGAATGCATCGTAGCGCCTAGAGATTTTGCGTGGCATAACGTCGTCTAAGCCACTATATGAAGGGAGGCATGGTTGGGATATTCTTAGATGCAGATCAAATAGATTTTCTCGCCGAGTCCATTGGCGAAGATGATTGGAAGTTTTGCCGATTATTGAGTGAGAAATCAGCATGTATGTATACTCTTGGAGTATCTCGTGCACGGCCTAGATTCCGAAGAAGAAGAAGGATTTAGTTAATTAGGTAATTAGCTATTTAATTTAGTTAATTAGGTAATTAGCTATTTAATTTAGTTAATTAATTATTAAAATAATATTGATTATTATTTTGGCCATATCTTTTGCATACGAGGTCTGTTTTTGATGTAGTTTCTTGTGATGCGATTATATTTGCGAGATCTACGTTTTGGCGCTGGTTTGAAAAATATTTGGCTAAGATGAGTGATATTATCTCTCACTTTACTGTGGTTTATTATTTAGTGTTATATTGAAGTTCGTGAATGATTTTTGGTTTTTCAACGTGATATTATTTATTATCATTATACAATAGCTACATTTTTAAAAAGGAATGTATAATTATTTTAAAATGATTTGTAAAGAAAACTGCATATTTTCCATCGTCACGCCGTAGTTAGTGAATTATTAGATTAGATCTATTATTGATGATTATTTCCCATATTGATTGATATGGATGGATTGTTTATGTTGTATGTTTGTTGTTTTGCATAGATGTATGGTTATTTGGATGTATGTTTGATTGTTTGGCTTGTTTATTATTGGTTATTTTGGGTAAAAACGCCAATTAGCGGTGATTTGATTTTAGATGGCAACTTGAACGTTGGAGTTCCGTACATGTGAATATGCAATGAACAAGATAAGCCGTAGAAGAGGGTTTGAGGTACGTGCCAATAGATCTGGGCTTCAAAGTGGATGTCGAACCTTTCCGTTTGGTCTATACTTAGCCGTTCATTTAAGTACAGGACTAAGGTGTATGATATTGACCATAGTTGAATGGTCAATGTCCATTACTATTGTCAATTGGCGATTTGTCTAATTTGTGGCTTATATGTTGATGAGATATCGTTGTGAGCGACATGATGGTTTATTTGTGCAACCGGTTTAAAGATTGGATGTTATTACCCAACGACGAGTGATATTGATGGTGAGGCAGTGATGTGGTGCTTCAACCTTGTGATTTTGATGGTGAGGCAGGGATGTAGTGCTTAAATTTGGTAATCTAATACTGTGGATAGTGACGATGATGTATGGAGTAGACTCTAGGATGATAGTATTAGGACTATATGGATCATGCTTGACCTTGGGCTTCGGATGGAATGATAGTAGGTTTTTTTGATTGAGAGTTTTGTCAAAGAGCAGGATCGAAGATGGAAGCTCGAATTGGAGCGAGGCTATGGATAGTGGACTGGGTTGAATGTCAGGGCTCATGCCTAAAAATAATAGTGAGCCTGTAGAGTTCGAATCTGTATCGAGTGAGTAGGGCTCAATAGATGTGTTTGTACCTGGGGATCATTGATGACTCGGAGTGTTTTGTTTTTATGCTCGGAGTAAGGTTACTATATGCTTGTGATACTCGAGGGCTGGTAATGATGTTGTGTACCTTGGACTGCCCTGTGGGTGTCTTCCATAGACAATAAGGAGGTACTGTAGGAGACGACTATGTGATGTTTAGATCTGAAAGTTTAGGGGAACACAACAAAGAACTGGGATTTTTCTAGTAGTCCTTGACAGTTGCAGAGGGTCATATGAGTTATCAGATATCTGGCATATTGGGTGACACTTCGTATTGGTTGATGGATGTTATGGTTTCTCACTAGTCACATGTCACCCTAGGTATGTCACACTAGGTAGGTATTATGGTAGGGATTCCTAGATACCCTAGCTTGACTTGGTGTGGAGTAGGTATTGATGGAGATACCTAGTGCCAGAAGTTAACTTAGTATGGAGTAAGGACTATAGATAGAGATACCTAGGCACCCTAATCGATACTGATAACCATTTTACAATGTTATAGAGTAGCATGTTACTTATGTTTATGTGCTAACTCTGTGGTTGCAGGGACATGTCAGGTATGGTTTATATACCCACTGTTCAGTATATTATCGAGTTTTATTATATATTGAGATTTGATATCGCTCACATCAGACTGTTGTCTGACCCGAGGTTTATACTTTGCTTCTTATTATCTCGGGTACACTTAAGTGAGTAGATTGAGAGAGGGTTGATGATTATGGAGTTCTATAGGTAGACCAACAGGAGGTGATGGTTATCTATAATTATATGTGCATTTGTTATTATATTTCCATTATGTGACACTGTGGAACATAGATGCTGTTGATTTTCTATTATGAGACCGTATACCAGTTGAGATTACTTTCCCATTGTATAAACTGTATTATGGTGTTGTATAACTTTGTGGATCTTTATTTAGATGATTATTTCACATTGTTATTATTGTCTCTATTGTTATATACATATATTGATTATTATATTTACTTCGATGCAATGTGAGATATGCGATGTGTAATTTGGTTAGTTGATGCTTCCTTTTTATTTATTTTTCCATTCTTTTCTCTTCTATTTCTTCATCTTATTTCTTTTTCTTCCTTTGACTACCATTCTGCACTGTAGATATAGGGCGTTTGTTACAAACTTGAATGGACGAATGCTGGCATTGTGCCTAAGAGGCAGTATTAGTATTCCAAGTGGGATTTTCTAAGAGAAGAAAAAGGTAATCGTGACCTCACAAGCCTCACTATCCAGTAATGAATAAAATAGGAGATATGCGGCAGAGCTATGTGGTTCACTACCATTAGGGCCTGTCAATTCTTTGATCTAGAATCAACATTTTTGGATTTGGTATGCATGCAAAGAGTCGGATCAAGACTGGTGCATATTGTTTTTTAGCCTTGATACCCAATGAATGATGTAATTTGGTTTTCTATGTTAAAGGGACAGTCGATTCTATGTTGTTGGGGTCGAGTACATGTGAGGCCTTCGGTACATTTTTCTGGAGGTGTAGTGTAGCAGGCGGTACCCCTATAGCCTTGTCGTTGATGGAAATCCGATCTATAATGTGTGCCATTATGGACTTAGTTATGCCCAAATATGTTGAAATGTCAGATTTAAGCATTTCAGTTATTCTATATATTTATTCACATCCCCTAGAATTATTATAATATCACAATATTTTATAATAAAAATGGTTTGGTTACTGTAAGGATAAAACCGTCCATATTTATGTGTGGCTGGTCTTACAGGACACCTTTATTTTTGAAATGTTTGTAACTATTAAAATCCATTTGAGTGCATTTCTCATGCTGGTTTTATTAGACAGATCCAAACATTAATTTTCTTAAAATGCTAGGGTTAGCCTTAGTATATTTTTCAGATTTAGCTGGACACTTTAGAGCTTCACGAGATGAGCTGGATCCTCCAAGGCATATTCATGTATTTTATCTTCCACTATTTTGTTCTTATTGTATTTATCAAAAATTATAAGGATAGGCTATTATTACTTTCCAAGGTCTGACGATAGGATGAATATACTCTGATTGATGTATGAATATAAAAATCTTTTTTCTGTAAAGTTCATGGACATAATATAGATTACTCATCATGTTGTGAGAAGCTATTCTTCCTTTTCTTTTCTTTTACCCCATTGATCTATCATTCCTGCACTTAGATGTTCGATATATGAATATTGAAGTTGTATTTGTGTTGATTTCTAAGGATCAAAAAGGCTAATTGTTGCGACAACACTGATACTTGGTAATGTGTTAATCCAATCTGTATGATTGAATTCGTTAAAAAATGGCTCGGAAAAAAATTAAGCTTAAAACTCTCCGTGTTTCAAGTTTGTTTTTCTTCGACCATTAATTTATGAATCCAACTGTACGGATTGGATTAACGCATTACAAAGTATAAGTGGTTCGGATCTGGTCTCGTTTGAAGGTCATTTGCCTTTGAACGGAGGATCTTTAGTTTGATTGTCGATGAATGGCTATAAATTTGGAATTCTAGATTGAAACCTTAAAGCTGTTTAATCATCCTTTGGAAATAGGTCCAAAGTATTTTAGATTGACATAATATCCAATAAATTTATTTTTCTACCGAATATTTTATTTAATTTTATCATACAATACAAAGTTAAAAATTCATTACTAACTGTCTAATAGTTTAAAAAATATTTTAATTCGTAAAAATGTTACACACAATCAACCTTATGAAGTTGCCTAACGAACCGACAAAAGGTCACATAGATTGGTCGTGCGAGTTAGATTTTTATTATTGATAAATATTTGAATTACACGACGATAGATTATCGAAAATGCTAATTTAACCGATCAGAAAAAATTATAAGGCTAAATGGTTGTGCTAAAATATATTATTTCTTTTATTGAAATTAAATTAATATTTTTAAACATTTTTTGTCATGTAATATAAACAAGAAAAAAAATTAAATCAAAAATTGAAAATTGACTTGCCTTCGCTAGTCGACGGCATGTCGAGTATACTAAAACCAAACCAAGCTACTTTCTTCATTATCCCATTTTCCCAATCCTATACAAATGGAAAAAATTTGCCATCCTGAGCCACATCTACCCTTGGAGGTCGCCGCAACTCGTCAAAGTCGCCATAGGCCCGAGCAACTAGTCGGATTCTCCTATCTCTCCATTTTCCTCTCAATTTTGATAAATTTTCAATCCTAACTTCTAATTTGCGGCTAATTGGTGTGATTGTGGGTTTAACATTAATGATAGTTGCGTATTAGTTAGTGATAATGGTGTATTAGTAGATTTGATAATTAGTGACCTGATTTTTTAATCTGTAATTATAAATTAGGATTACTTTAAAATCCAAAAATTAGTATATAATTATTGACTAACATGTATGTTGATCATTGTTACTACAACAAAATACCTATTTCACAACCGGCAATGCTAGTTGCAACAGATCTATTACGAGTAAAAACCATCGGTCATAATATGCGAAATTGCAATAGAGTTGGTTTATTTTGCAACTTTTTTTACCCATTGCAATAGCATATATGCAAAAAAAAATCCAGTTGTACTATAGTATTTTACAGTTATTTTTGAAAGTTTCGATATTGTATTTCACAGCTGTTTTTGCCAGTTGCAATAAGTTCTTTTGCAACTATTTTTATTAGTTGTTGAAAAATTTAACTTAGTCAATTTGCGCTAATCCAAAACATAAGATCAAGCATTCAACATATTCAACAAAGGTTTAAAAGCAATTCCAAGGATTTGGATAAAGCAAGTATTTTATTAACTACTGTTATCTACCGCATATTGAAAGAAAGAAATACTAGATTACTCAAGCAAAAAGAAACAACAAGCATTCAATTATGGGAAATAATTGAAATAGAATTTCAAATTTATTGTCCCAAATCCAGAAAAAAGACTGATTCAAACAACCAAAATTCAACATTTCATTATTTGGATAACTATAAAGAGAGGGTAGAAGCATCCTTACAAAGTGGAGATGTCAATTTAGACATTTTCTGTGGCAAACCATTTCACCACAAGAGCAATCATTGGATGAAAAAGCTTCAAGGCCAAAATGGAACCTATCTTGAATGCTCTTCAACTGGAGGTGGCCGATTGCGTACTCAAACCAAAAGATACTCCTATAAGGGAAGTGTTAATGCATTGGATTTATGTGATTCAAACAATAATAATTATTATAACAGAACTAATTTCTTTTTTATCTGATTTGAGCAGGAACTACCATGTGTCCAATTTTGAGTCTAACGAGACCTTGTTACTGCATCAAAATAGAATTTTGCAACTTGATATCAATAATCAGAGACTAAGCGATAACGATTACAGAAGTAAACTTAACAACTGGATCTACCACTTATCTGTATGGGAAAATGGAAAAAGCAATGAGACCCGAGATCAAATGAAGACATCCTTAAAGGAATACGACTTATCAGGCAACTCCAATGAAAACTCATCCGAATTACCATTAAAGAGAATAAAGTATAACAAGTTTGAAAGTTGCATGCTTCAAGAACATGTCAAAAGGGATAAGCTTCAAGAGCAAATGAAGCTCACCACTGATGAACGAGAACTATTGAATAATTCCAAAATTGTCACCTAAGATCTACAAATTAGGGGCGATAGTCTCAACAAAGTAACGAATTGGAAGCTTCCATGAGCTAATATTAACGATTTATTCAAGAAATGGGGTAAATCGCCTTTGAATAGAAATCCTAAATAGCTAAGGTTCTACTTATTCTTTTTTACGTTTATGGATCAATGAGAGTATATTTCATTTGCAGCTAGGTTTTTTATTTGTTACTGCATTGTAAATACGAGTAGGGTTTTGTACACGGTTTACTTCTTCTGGGCCTTGAGCCATTATTAACCTTTATTAAAAAATATTCAGAAATTGACCACTTGAAATGCACCCATTTCTAGAGATTCAATGATAGAATAAAATGCAAAAAGTCCATGAACTTTGGCATAAATAAAAATCAAGAAAAATAATCTGTAACTTTTGTGATGTAAAACGCTTGAGATACCCAAATGTAATACCTCTGAAACAATATTAATATGTTTAACTATTGTGGGAATTCTAACTCGAGACCACTCGAATAAAAACCCCAAAGCACGAGGGAAAATGGGATCGTGGTAAAATGTGCCAAAAGAATCAATCGATACCTTAATTAATGCTCAACAAATCAAAATGTAATCACAATAACCAAATAAGCAATAGAAAACCAAAACAATAACGATAAAATAAATCATACACTGATTTCTAGTGGTTCCATTAACGTCTTGTTAGTGTACATCCACCTTGAGTGAGCTTTTATTAATACCAATGAGAAGAGTACAAGAGATTGATTACAATGATCAATATTCAAATTGAATTGATTTGTGGAGAAGAGAATTAAAGAAGACTAGGTTTTAATAAACCCTAGTTAATGAAGATAAACCCTTGATTAGTCCTTAATCGTTTTACCATGTCTGAATCTGAAAATAGCTTATATAGGAGAGCAGAAAACCTAGGGAAATTCCCGAAATGCCTCTTGAACCTTCATAGATCTAACAAAACTGCCTACGTTGATAAATAGGCTAAATGTTGTTATAGACGTCTGTCACATTATGATAGACGTCTATCATAAATTTCAGGACAGCATTTCCTGAAACCATAAATGACTGTCTAAAGTGACAGATGTCTGTCCTAAGCCTTGGATTCTAAATCCTAGTATGACAGACGTCTACCACTTTAAAGCAGACGTCTGTTACCTGATGCTGACTACGGCACTCAACTTCTTCACCATATCTTCATCCTTCGAGCTCCGATTTGTGAACCGTATTCACGGTTATCAAGCTACTTTCGACCTCTTTAATTCTCTATATAGTATCATGAAAATTCAAAACTCCACCTTGACTATATCCATCTCCATCACCAAGAACTGATAGTTCCAAACTATAACCATTTCTACCTTCAAACAAACATAAATGTTTTTCTAATGAGCTCTGGCAAAGCCACCGCCCGTTGCACTCCATCAACGAGCTTAGGCAAAGCCCCCGCCCGCTAACGTAGTGTTGAAAACATCTAAATCCTAAACCATCCCACCAAAGAGTAAAGTGCTAAGGAGTGTAAACTAGCACTCACTAAGAAGATAGAACCACATTCTCATACCAATACTCTTCCTCATCTATAACCAAGCTCCTCCCTCAGCCATACCACCTTGTGGAACCTAGAACTTCTCCAAGCGTATCGAGTTCGAGCGATACTCAAGCTTCCCAACTGATATTGCCTTAGTGAACATATCCGATGTGTTATCCATTGTGTGCACTTTTCGAAGGTATACTTTCTTATCTTGATTACCAAAAATGACTCTCTCACTTCAATATGCTTAGTCTGTGAGCTAAACACCAAATTCTTTGCCAAATGAATAACACTCTGGCTATCATACAAAACATCGATGCTATCATGTTCAAATCTAGTGTCACACAACAATTGCTTCAAATAGAGTGCCTCCTCTTCCCCCTCTGCGTAGTGAATAAAGAAACTACGGTTTGCAATTTCAATCTCCAACTTATGGCCGTACCACCAAGTGTAAAGGCATACTCCAAAGTTGATTTTCTCTTATCCCTATCATCGTCATAGTCTAAATTACAATAACCAACCAACTTGCAAATCATTCTCTCACTACCGCCAAAAACAAGACCACGAGATGACGTACCTCCAAGGTATCCCAATATAAGCTTTACAACTTCCCGATGCGATTGTGACGACCCACCTTTATGACTGCTAGGAATGACACATAGCACATCCTTGGTGTTCGTGTGTCGTTGCCCAAGGATCAGAAAGACGAATTGTCACGTGGTGAAATAAAGAAGAGAATAGAAAACCTCACAATGAAATTGTTAAATAAAACATAACAGTAAATAGTAAATCGGCTTACTCCTTAACAAGAAGTTATCAGAGTTACAAAAAAGTACTACAAATCAGCTTAGGAAGTTATAACATCCTGCCTTTACAAATGCTAAAACAAAATACACTTACACAAATAAGACAAACAGTGGAACAGATAGCTATGTAGACAAAAGCCTCCTGCTAGGACATCATCTTCGAAAGAGCCCAATAAACACCTGCTAATCTTGGACAACTCAAATAAAAAATGAGCACCTAAGTGTTTACGGAAACAAACAACTCAAGTCAGCTGATATGTCTAGTATGAGTAAAACTTTTGAAAAAGGTATATAATTAAACACAAACATATGAGACCATGCCGCTGAACGTGGAACAGGTTTACTCCCATATAAATCAACATCCAAGCATAAAGAATGGATATATAATTAAAGACCATGAAGAGTGGCCAACTCTTCCCGATGCAAATAAATTTGAAGGTTCGAATCGAATAAGAAAGGAAAATCTCCAATAAATGACTAGGAGAGTGCGGCCCCCTTTAAAGTGTACCTCTAGTAATATACTTTTGAGAAGGTCATATACTCGATGACCTCCTCGGTAAAAGTATGAGCTGGATCTCGCCAAACCTTCCCGAGAAACCAGATATTTCACATCAAAATGTGCAAATCGAATCTAACATATATGACATATGAAATACTCATTCAATGGGAGCAACCCCATATAGTTGGATGCCCATAAGCTCTTTGGATTTAGTCATTTTCCACAAGGATAAGAAAGCTCAAAAGAGCAACACGTTATCTTAGAGTGATGAAAAACAAAGAAGCGAGAATAATCGATAGCAGGAAAACCAACTACCAAGGATATAAAAGGATCATATACGTAAATTAAGTCTTGTATACTTACTACCGCTCATCAAATTCAAACTTGTTACTACCAAAAAACCCTTTCGACTAAGTCGAAACCCTTATGAGCGAAGAAAAAAGAAGAACAAAAGGAAAAGGCTACGGCCATACCTTTTGAAAGAGTCGAAGGGTTGCTACAACAAAGTAAAAGAGCTTCAGAACCTTTCGAAGAGGTCGAAAGGATGCAACAGTCAAGGTCCGAAAGATTCTAAACCTTCCAAAGAAGTTAAAGGGGTTGAAAGCACCATTCCACCTTCAGTAACCACCTACCAAAGCAGGTGATGTCACATGATTGAAGACCTTTCAAATGAGCACCTTTCGAAGATAATGAAGGGCAAGTCTTCAAATACACGCCAAAACTTTCGAAACCAAAGGTTTCGCCTTGACTCAAACCACTAGAAAGCATGTATTTGTCTGAAAAACCCTTTCAAAAGCCAAACCAAGCCTTTTGAAATGGTTGAAGCCATTACTGTCTAAGGAGGTTCTGCATCATGTCACAGGCAAGATTTCGGGAGCAACCAACAAAATGGAAACCATCAACAACTCAATATCTTTGAAACCACTGGATAAAACCTATCGAAAGAGTCAAAAGCTCTTATAAAGAAACATAGAGAAGGAAAGCACAACCTCTCCTTTTGACAAGACGTAAGCATATTAGTGCTAACAAGGCAGCCACCTTTCAATTAGGTCGAAAGCATTGGGGTCAACCCTCTAGATTCCTGGTTCAAGGTGCCTAAAGATCTAGCTTTTGAAAAGATTGAAACCCCAACTCTAGATTCCTGATCCAAGTCTTAACACCTAATCAACTTCATCCTCGATAGGGTTGAAACCTTGTCATAGATTTTTGGATAAAGTCCCAACCATACATCAACTAGAGCTTTCGACTAAGTCAAAACCTACCAAGGCAAACCTTATCTAGGGCATCATAACTGAGGGAGCTTTTGAAGGGAAATCCATACTATTTCAGCAAGATCGAAAGGTTGTTATGTGAAGGAATTAGCTATTTCGACTGGATCGAAAGATCAACCAGAACAAATTTTAAATATAACAACCTATTTGAAAGGATACTAAAGTAAAGATATATATTTCATTTTCCTCATCTTAATTAAAAGAAACCACAAGGATTTGACCTTGTCCTTAAATTTTACTTTGGAGTGTTACCAAGATTTCTTGTTAATATTTTGGCGCTAGAGGGAGGGGTCGAACCTCCGACCTTGTGGTTAAACACCCAACACCACTTGTTTCTAACCCTACTCGATTTAATTTCAAGCTTATTTACTTTGGTCAAGTATCATCATGGCTAGTAGACTCATTACATATGAGCAAGGGTCTTCCAAAACACATGAGATAGGATTCCCCTAGAAAAACCATCAAGGATTCTAACCAAAATAAAGAGCAAAGGATAAGACTAGAAGCTCTAAGAATTATAAATAAGAAAAAAATAGGGATCATATGATCTTAAGAAATGGAGCTTGAACCTCTTTCAAGTTGGCCCCAGCCCTATTTTTGCATTAGGAAAGAGGGAAAATGGAAGTGATAATTTGTTCAATCAAATGAGAAGGATTCAACATTATTCCAAGGGCATAATTTTTGAAGAAGAGATAATGGCTAACTACAAAGCCTTTGAACATAAATGGCAACAAACTACAACAAAAGCACTATTGATGCAAAAACTCCAAGGGGTGGCAAAACGGAAACGATCAAAGAGTGTGAAACTGTAAGGCTGAGGAACAAAAAATCAAAAGGCCATCCTCAAGAATCAAGTTTCAAGTCTAGACTTCCTAAAGAATGCAACTTGACAACATCTATAAAGAATGTCTATTTGCTAACTAAGGATGAGCTTAACTTTTGGCCATCACAAAAAAGAAGCCAAAGCATGAAAGGAGTCTAGGGGGATCCTATTGCCACGACCACGTGATGAATAGACATGAGACCAATCATTGCAGAGCCCTGGAGGGAATGATAATCAATTTCTTCCATCTAGGAAATATTAATGAATTTGTAAAGAGAATATGTGAAAAATCAATAAAGAGTTATTTTTCTAAGAAGGATCTAGATGGTTGGGAGTGAAATACTCCTTGCATTTGGATACTACGTAAGATGGTGCTCTATTGAAGATGGTAGAAATCCTCGGTCTGTGCCGAGTTGGCTAGGGCAGAGTACCTCCTGAAGGAATGGCGAAGTAAGCCTTCAACCGCGCCATGCTATGACAAGGTTAAAGCACCAAATGAACCCTTGGCTGCGCCTCTGGTCAGGTCAAGGCACTCCTGAAGGGAGAAAGGAGGAAGCCTTTAACCACGCTATACTATGGCTAGGTCAAAGCACCAAACAAACCCTTATTCATGCCACGCTACAACCAAGGTAAGGCGCCTTCTAGAGGGAGGATGGAGTAAGCCTTTTTCCATGCCACGGTATGGCAGGTTAAAACATCGAACAAGCCCTTGTCTACGCCAAGTTATGGCAGGAAGGGCAGCTCCTAGAGGGAGATCGGGAAAGTCCTTGGTTCCAGTCTCTAAGATGAGCTAACCACGAGCACCGTACAACAATGGGCTAAGATATCCATGCCCAAGAAGAGGCTCGTAAAATTATGGACTATGATATCCAAGCCCAAGAAGAGGCTCATCCAATAATGGACTAAGATGTCGAAGCCCAAGAAAAAGCTCATAAAATAATGGACTAAGACGCCTGCCCAAGAAATGGAACATTGGATTATGGACTAAGACGTCTAAGCTTGAGAAGCAGTCAATCAGATTATTACTGTATACAAAGCCAAGCAGGATTATGCCTGTCAAAGAAGATAGAATCTAAGGAGCAAAGCAGAACTCCATTAATCAATACCCGAATCTGGGTTATGGATCTTTAGCAATCATTTACGATCTTTCTTATACCCAAATCTGGGTGGCAAGACTATTACTTATTAATGCCATAATCTGGACTTGAAATTTCTATTATGGATTTCTATAACAAATGCTCAAATCTGGGTCAAAGAATATTCTCAAGAAGATCATTATTATAAGTTTCTATTAAAACCCAAATCCGAGTTTTGGATTTTTGAGTTTCCAAATTTCATAAATACCCGAGGATGGATCTTTGGATTTATATTACAAATATTCAGATAATGATTTCTAAACTTTTCTATATTTAGTTCTTTACTAATTATCTTGAGAGAATGATACTCTCACATTTATATCCCTCCTTCAGGGCATGGTTTTCTCTCGGCAGACTTCAGGCATTCCAGAAAAATGGTTAAATTTAGATTCTTAGTTACTTCTCATCATGGTTAAAGATGAAATTTAGACATTTAATATAAACTACTTTTTCACGGGATTAACATAGTGATTTGTTAACCTACACGAATGGCATACATAGATTTATATGTCAATTTCAAACTAAAAATTGGAAATATTATTTGCTTCATAATTTCAAGGAAAACAAAACAACAAAGAAGAAATAAAGATTCGGCGAATGCAGAATTATAATACGGGCCATCAAACAAGCATTTCAGAAATAACACTAAAAGAAAGAATAATAAATCAGGTGATATTTACAATTTATATGATTTACATTATTTATAAAACTATTTACAAATATTTAGGACAAGTATATACATTTTATGAATACAAATCAATCACAAATCTTGTGTAGCTTTGTTCAGATTTTCAGCAATCGAAGGATCAATTATTGCGATGAATCACGATGCAGAGGACTTCTTTAAGTTTCTTTTCTTTCCTTTTTATCATGTCTGCATCAACGAGTGCATCAATGTTAGTCTCCAGAGCACGGTTGAAAGCTCTGTTCATGCCTCTAAGGGTTTTATTTTCTCTTTCTAATTCCACGACGCGTTTTTAAATGAAGTAGTTGTCGCACTCAAGCTCTTGGATTCTTGTAGCATACTCGTTTGTATGTTGTGAATATTTAATCCTTTGCTATTCATAAAAATACTTTGCCACTTCAAACTTGACTATTCTACACCATTCACCCACTATGCTCTAACATAGCCAGGAGGAGGATCGGTCACTATAGAGAATTTCTAAGCGGCACGGAAAGTAGATCTTCTAGGTCCAGTAATGGAAGGAAGAGCGCAGGGATCTGGTAAATCGATACTCCGATTATTATCCCCCAATTTATATTCCAGCATTTGCATTGGTCTTGTCTATCCTTCAGTTTCATCTCTAAATCACTAATTTGTTGAAAGAGTTTCGACATTTTCTAGTCAAAGTCAATCGAAGGATTCGACTGTACTTGTCGCTTCATTGTAGAGATCATTTCATTTTTGCTTTTAATATTAGCCTCTAAGCTGGCAACTTGATCCTTAAGGTTGCTAACAATGGTATTTTGAAGTAAATATCTTTTATGTCATTTTAAAGCTTCAGCATTGCCATGAAAGCATGCGAGTAAAGTGTCATTAAGGAGTTTTCTCCTTTCAAATTCCGTCAACGACTTATCTCTAAAATTAGTAAAGCACGATGCCGAATCAAGTGAGAGAGGAGCTGCCGATAATTGTAACTCCTATTTAAATAGAAAAAGAAGCAAAATGGAGTCAAAATTAGAATGAAAAATCTCTTTATTATTATGATAACAGATTACAGTTCAAATAACAACGAAACTGAATGATACAATAGACAATTGTCTTATATATAAATTTAGGAAACTGCATTTCTAACTTTATTTAATGAATGTGCGGAGAGGATAACTGTTGAATCAAATTGACTGCTTCTAGAGTAATAATCGGTGGACATTTTCTATAGTCCTACTTCCCAGCTAGAGGACTATCACAACTACAAATTAATTTTGTATGAAATGTTCTGATCTCCTTAAGAAGCTTTTCTTTCTTATCAACAAGGAAATCAAAGCAGAGATGAGGATATTCCTAGTAGAGTTTTTGTAAATCTCTAAGAAAACAGCATCTTGCAAATTTTGAGGACTTCAAAATTGATGCCTTTTCAAGATAAAATCTTCTCAATTTAACATATTGGCTTAAATGGTCTCTAGAAATAAGTTGGTCCGATAAACAATCACTCTGTGATAATATAATAAAACGAAGCTAAGCACAAAAGGCAAGACTGAAACAAATATTTACAAGCCAATATATCATTGCATATTTATAATTATTCATCTGGTTTATACAAAATAGACTTCGAAAATAATTCAATGCTCTTATAATACTTAAATTTTTTTGGAGGGAGATCTTAGGGGAAGGATCCGACCAGTGGTAAGTTCCAACAAGCTCTAGGGTGTAGGTAAGATCCAAATTCATCCAAGTATCTCTTGTGAAAGCGCCTAAGTAGACCCACACTAAATTCGCCCAAATATGAAAAATCAACAATTGAATGTCTACAGTAGGCCTTATATAAGAAGTTGATTAAAATATCTCTCTCTTCAATTAGCATCCAAAATAACGTGATTAACTCCCGGTTTTCTTTTAAGACAGCATCGTAGCGAAGGCATGCTCTCTTTAGTAGGGGCATCTTTTTGATGCTTAAAAGACGCTGACAGTGATGCACTTCTATCATGCATATGATATTTATCGCAAAGTACATTATGCTCCTTATTGCTTTTCTAACTCCCTATATAATCTGTTTATCTCTGCTTGTTTTTTTAGAGTTTTATTTATAGGGGAGGAAAGATTTCTTTCTTATCAAAAATGAATGATTTACACTATTATTATCTTCAAAGTGAAAGATATTTAAATAAAGAATCCCATACCTAAGATATCGAGACAGAAATCTGAGAAACCTGTTCTCTTCCTTTCGGTTCTTCAATATTAATAGGAGCATGCTCTTCTTCTTGAGGAGCAGAAGGAGTGGCTGATTTAGGTGAGATGGTTTTGTGAGGAGATGGCTCTTTTTCAAAGGCTCTTATATTATCATCTCTATCTTTATCAGAAGCTTCAGTATGACCTCCTCCATCTCCACCTAAACCTTGGCCACCATCACTGTTCTCGTCATCGTCATTATTGTTATCATTGTCGTCATGATCATTATTATCGCCCCTTTCCTCCATTGCATCATCCTTGTCGCCTTCATCCTCCGAGTCAGATTCGACTTCAAAAGAAGGAACGCCGAAGTAAGAATCTGGGAGGCATCAGTTTCTTCCTTTTCAATAGCCTTGGTTCCTTGCTTCATTTGGTTTATCATGCCCAAAAATTTATCTACGAGGCCGGAGTCGAGAGAAGGAAAACTGAGCTTATGGCATTTACCGACATTATCTACATAGGCAAGAATCGATGCATCTTCAAAGGAGCTCAACATGATCTCTTTAAGGGTATGGTCGAGAAATTGAGATACTCGCTATATGGCATCTGAAATGGTATCGACAGCAAGTTTTAGGGAAGCCTTGGTTTTCTTCAACTTCTCTTTCAAAGTGGTGTTCTTTGCAACCATATGGGCCTTCTCCTCATAGGATTCTTTCAAGGTTAGTTGCATGATAAAAATTTCGTCGGTAAGGAGTTAGTGAGCCCTTCTTTCTTCCAAGAGAGCAGATTTTGACCGAGCAAAAGAAGTTCATAATTGCTCCAATTCAGATGTTGCTTCATCTTTTGCCGCAGATAAGGAAGAAAATTAGTTCTTTAAAGTGGAAATCTCCTTCTAAAACTTGGAGGACTCAACAGAAGATTTAAATGCCTGCTCGTGTAAAGTTAACCAACTCTTAGAAATTTGAAAGAAGAAATGTAGTACAAGTTAGAAATTTAGAGAAGAGCGGTAATGATAAAGTCAAAGTAAAGAGAAGCTTACCAAGAATTATTGTTCTATTAAGGAATGATAATGAATTGCCAAGTCAGGAATGGAAGAAGGCGGCTGGGTAGAGGAAAAGGACTCATAATTTAAGATAGACTAGGATATCTCTTTAAAATTGATGGAAGGAGAAGAAGATGATGGCCTTGGAGGAATGCGCTTTAGTGTAGGGGTCACCTCGAAAGCTTGTTGCATCTGTTCGAGAGCAATTGAGAGCTCAAGACTGTGGAGATGAAAGACGATCGACCGTGGAAGGAGTCTGCTTGGATTTATCCTTAGGAGCTTCAACAGTTGGGCCCTTCGATGCTTTATTAAGAGATAACGATTACTCCTCTTCTAAATCAGGAATGTCAACTACCTTAGCTATCTTCGAAGGTGGTTCCACTTCAGTTGATTGCGCCAACTTCCTCTTGATTGCTATTTTAGTTCTAGCAAGAGATTGTGCAATGGAGGGCACACAAGCGGTAGTAGGAGGAGGAGCTGGACCACTAACAGATTTTCTAACTTGAGGAGCAACAAAAAAGAATTCAAGAAGGTTATAAATTAGCGAAATAATTTGAAAAAACAACACAGCAATTCATAACAAGTGCATTGTTTATCACATACCAGAGTGGATAGCACAGATGGGTGACATGGGAGAGAAATTTGATGGGTCTCCTAAAGAAAGGAATCATTTACTTTGGGAGGTGTGTTAGACAGAAGGGGGATTGCCAAGGATCCTTTGGCCTACCGGAAGAAGAGAATGCTTTCATAAATTTGTTGGAGTTGACAGTGTCAATCTACTACTAATTTGGCTTAAGGTCGCAATTAGAGACTCTATTATTCTCTTATCCTACTCATTTAACTCTTTAATAAGGGCACCTGACAAAAGCAAAGATTAGACAAGAAAAGCCATTGAATAGAAGGAAAATAACAGAAATCTAAACTTACAAGGGGTACAGAAAGTCCCATTGATATTTGGAAAGCACTTAACGAAGAAGAACTATTTCTCCCAGTCTCTAAACTTATTAACCCCTTTGAATGTTAGCTTCTTCTGGGGGTTTTCTCCGAATATTTGGCTAAGCATGACCAGCTGGGTCGAGTGGTTCAACACTTCAACATTTAAAGAGGGGACGCTAGACTCCAATGTCATCATCTCTAGAGATAGAAGATACGAGTACACATTCGGGGATAGTTGGATTAGAGAAATCCCAAGATAAGATACAAACTTGGACAAGAATCCTGGGAAAGGGAGAAATCCTCCGTGCCATATATGAATGGTAGTATAAGCAAAGAACCCCTCGAGAAGGTTGTTGATGGTACCTGTTTCCCTAAAAGATATGGCTTCCACACTAGTAATGTCGTGGTCACTAAGGATGGCCTCTACTTCGTTTTGAGTAGTTATGAGTGAATGCTTGGAAGTGGCTTCGACCTTCTTTGGAGAGCTCATGGTTCTACCAGATGAAAACATTTCAGTTAAAATTTCTAGTTTATTACAAACTTAACATTCTTTTCGAAAAAAGAAAAAAAAGAGAAAATAAAAAACCTAACGTAGCAACTAAAACATAAAACCAAACATGGAACTGCAAATTCTTGGGAGAGAGTTGAAGTTAAAAATAAAAAATACAGAGATTTCGATTGAGTCGTAAGGGAAAGATAAGTTAACATTATCAGACACCTTTCGACGATGTCAAAAGCTTAGATATAAACATCCACTGAGCTATTGGCAAGGTCAAAAGGAAGGGTTGGAGTATGTATCCTATTGACACCCTTCAACAATGCTGAAAATAAATAAAGAACCAGGTTTTTAAAAGTGAATAGTTAAAGCTAACTTAAAAACTTGAGCAAAGTATAAACAACTAGTATTCAATAAACCATATAACAAGACCATTTGGCACTATCAAAACCTATGACTTAAGGTTTTCAAGAGATATATGAATGTCATCGAAACCTTATACACTCACTGAGTCGAAAGGTCCTAAGTTAAAATCATGTGAACTTAGAACGTTTCGACAATTCCAGGGAAAGATGATTGTAAAAAGGTTTCGACTCATTAGTTGTAGGAGGTTTCGATAGGGTCGAAAAGAAATTATAGTTTCGAAAGTATATTAAAAAAGAAAGGATTTCAACCAGCACAAAGGTCTCGAATTGGTCGAAATGTTTTGCTTTCGAGAGGGGTGACTACATTCTACTCCATTATATAGCCTTTCGACAAGGTTGATCAAATTGGCCCTACAATACCTTTGGAACCCATCGATAGGGGCTAAGAAAGAAAAATCAATGTTTCCACCTTAATCCCTTTCGATGGGGTAGAAAAGTTAAATTTTGAAGCCAATTTTTCATCCATACCATTTAAAACTTATGGGCAAAGAAAACAGAAGCCCCCTTTTTCCTCAAACAAGATTACAAATCCAGGAATTCAAAAAAAATTGATAAAAAAACAAATTTAAACCATAAAACCAATAGATTTCAACATGAAATAATATGCTTAATTTTGGGAATTTATAAAACAAGAATTCAGATTCTCTAAAATAACAATAATCATGAGCATTGGATATGGGTTCAAAATGAAAGAAAAATCTTATGGATTCATTAAATTGAGTCACAAAAATTCTCTTGAATGAATTGAACCATAAAAATCAAACGATTCTCAGTAATTTGAATTAAACATGCTTTTTGTGAAATTAAAATTTGAACAGTATTAAAACAAAATCACGATTGTGAGATCTGGGAAAATAAAATTCATCGTAAAATATGAAAAAGAAACAGAAAAGAAAGATTAAAAAAGTATAAATAATTTTAACTTACGATTAGATCTGGTCTATTTTTTAATTGAGGAAAAAGAAATTTTATAATTTTAGAACTCCTTAATTTCACTCGAGAATTTGTTTTAATTACAGAAAAGTGAAAGGGGAAGAGAGAGAAGACGTACTTTATAAGAAACGTCAGAGAAGGCGGCAGTCCATTAGATCAGATTTATACGAATGGTCTAGATTCACATTGGAAGACGAAGAGGCAGGAAACTTCTAGGTTTTGACATAGTTGACTTTAAGTCAAGAGCATTCCTTCGAAAGGGGGGCAAATGTTAATACCAAAAATCCCTTTCGACTAAGTCAAAACCCTTATGAACAGAGAATAAAGAAGAACAAGAAGGAAAGCCTATGACCAGACCTTTTGAAAGAGTCGAAAGGATGCTACAATCAAAGTATAAGAGCTTCAGAACCTTTCAAAGGGGTCAAAAGGATGCAACAGTCAAAGTCTAAAGTATTCTCTACCTTCCAAAGAAGTCGAAGGGGTCGAAAGCTCCCTTCCACCTTTAGTAATCACCTTCCAAAGCAGGTGATTCTACATGATTGAAGACCTTTTGAATGGGTTGAAGCAACACCTTCCGAAGACAATAAAGGGAAATTCATTAAATACGTGCCAAACCTTTCGAAACCAAAGGTTTCGCCTTTACTCCAACCACTTGAAAGCATGTATTGGTCTGAACAACCCTTTTGAAAGCCAAACCAAGTCTTTCAAAACTGTCGAAGCCATCATTGCCTAAGGAGGTTCCACAACAAGTTACAGGCAAGAGTTCCGGAGCAATCAACAACATCGAAACCATCAGCTACTCAATATCTTTGAAACCACTGGATAAAGCCTATCGATAGAGTCAAAAACTCTTACAAAGCAACACAGAGAAGGAAAGCACAATCGCTCCTTTAGACAAAGGTAGAAGCATATTAGTGTCAACACGACAGCCACCTTTCGACCAAGTTGAAAGCATTGGGGTCAAAAGGTGCTGACCTGCATCTATAAATAAGACCCAGGATGTCTTGTTTAGGGGATCCGAATTTTAGTCATTCTAAGCTTATATTTTCTTAATCCCAAGAGCTGTAAAACCCTAATTTCAAAATTGATTTAGGGATATTGAATAATAAAGTCTCCTTTGAGCTAAGAAAGGTAAGTCTTTAGTATTTTTAGTCAATTTACTGTTTCTCAAGCTTTTATCAGGTCTAACCTTGTGTCACAGGAATCGACCATATCGAAAGGTACCTTCCAACCCGATCGAAACCTCTCATATTCAAGTGACTTCAACTAAATACTTAAGGCTAACTTCTGGGCTTTTGCTTTCGACAAGGTCGAGACCTAACTTCCATTCATTTAAACTTTAGAAGCTTGACCTAATACAGGGTGCTAAAGATCTAGCTTTCGACAAGATCGGGACCCCAATTCTAAATTCCATGTCAAGTATAACATCTTGGTATTTTCAACCATTCGCATCTGCACATGTCGGACTTGAATTGCTTAAAATATCAGATTTTTAATTTTATTTGGAAAAATTCAGCATATACAGTAAATAAATAAATCATTGAATCATGGACACATAGTAATATAACAATAAGCAGCAGAAACAAAAGAATAGTAATTCATGAAGCACTATATATAAAAGAGTTAAATAAGATACAAAAGAAGTCTTAATACAGTAGTCAAATATAAGATCAGAATGCATCATTGGAATCAACTGAATAATTGCAAGCTGAATAGATAGATGGATCTTCAAGCGAAGCTCCAACTCCAAAGGTGAGTCTCATAAGCTGTATCACTCAGTTTGACCCCCAGCGTAAAGCAAAACAAAAAACACTCGAGTCAGGATTAACATTCTTATATCAATAAATCCAACTCAAGTGAATTAACAATTGAAATACAAGTAACTCAAAGGATGTTTGGGATTACCATCCTCTAAAGATCCGTTAAACTATCTACTATGTAGTAATATATGCTATTATAATAATGTCTATAGTAAAGTAAACTATTAAAATAGCGTTAAGGCATTACCCATATCACCCTTAACACATTTTATAGGTCCAATAGTCTATACAATGCCGTTATACCTCCTATCGGGAGGCTATCAGAGGATACTCCATAGGTACGACACAAAACAAACTCGTAGTGATCTCCATAGGGTAGGTGATAGGCCACAACTAGGAAATGCCAGGGCAGATATACCAATTACACTTTCCGGCTGGTGGTAACACATAGCGCAGCTACCGCCCACCTCGAGCCACACTCCAAAATCATAGGTGCACACTAGATCAATCACAAAGTTATACAATGGCAAACGAAGAAGTGTGCCCAATTGGAGGAGCTACTTGGCCCGTCGATTGCTCCTGTTTTAGCCACCTTATGCCAACTCACGGGAGTCGAGCCCACGTATATACCTCATATATGATCGTCGCCGCCATCCTACTTCATTTTGGTATCTCCACCGTATACAGGGTTGTTAAAGTGGTTTTCGGCATTGGCAGAGAGTATGACAATAACCGATCTCGGTCTCTTTAACAACCAAACGTTATTATAACACCGCGGTCACTTCAAAATGGTTTATACTTCAAAACCTAAATATCATTTGCGTTTCAAAAACCATATCAATACGATATCATTTCCATAATCAAATCAATACGATTTCATTTCCATTTCAAAATCATATCAATATAATATCATTTCCATTTCAAAACCATATCAATATAATATCATTTTTCACTTCAAATATATCCATTTCCGAAATCATGGCACTTTCAAAGTTATAACATTTTCTAAACCAAAGCACTGTGAAATCATAATACTTTGAAAAACCATAACATTTTGAAATCATAACACTTTGGAAATCATAACATTTTTAAATCATAACACTTTGAAATCATAGCACTTTGAAATCATAGCACTTTGAAATCATAATACTTTGAAAAACCATAACACTTTCCTTTAAACAGTTTAGATATTAATAATAGTATACATATAGTAAAATAGTTTATAAAATAAAATAGTCTATTTAAAAATAGTTATAAGTTAAAATAGTTTATATTGAATAATTGGCATATTAAAATAATTTATGTTAAAAATAGTTTAAATTAAAAATGTTTTATATTAAAATAGTTTATATTAAATATTATAAAGAAAAATATAAAATAGTTTTAAATATAATTTAAAAATACTTTATATAATAAAACAGTTTCCTTAAATTTTGAAAATGGATTCAAATCAACTCGGATTCCAAAATTCCAATTAAATTAAACCTCAATTCCTAAATTCCAATTCAATTTAGTTTCTAAATAAACCATTTCAAATTATATCAATTTCAAATACAAATTTGAACCACAAAACAAATTATTTCAATTCCAATATATTTCAAAGCTTTAAATATTCAACATTTCAAAAATAAATTTGACAATTTCATATATATATAGATATCAAATTCACTTTACTATTATTTATTTTTAAATATTTACTTAATCATTCAAATAACATTTAAATAAAACTTTAAATTTCAAATTTAAATAAAACTAAATATACCATTTTAATTTATATAAATTTGAAATATTCATTTTAATCTCTTTTTATCAAAATCAAGTTACAAAATCATATTTTAAAATCCTAAATTTAATATATTTCACATCAAATTATTTGAGTATAATTCTTAAATAAATTAAATTTCAAACAAATTTCTATTTCTCTTTCCAACCTGAATTTTACTAAAATCATTATAAACTCTATATCTGAAAGTATAAATTTTAATTAAATACTTAAACGTATTATATATTAATTAAATCAACTTTAATAAATCAAATATTATTATTAAACTTATATTATATATATATTAAAATAGTAAAATTGTAAGTAAAATTTTAAAATTTATAATTTCAAAACTAACTTATAATTTTAAAATTTTCAAGACATATAATTTTAAAAATCAAAATTTGAACCCTTTATAAAAATAACATATATATATATATATATATATCTTAAAATCAATATTTATTAAAACCAAAATATTCATTTCAACACCTTGGAAATCATTTCAATATATATATATATATATATTTATATTGACCAACGGTGTCTGTATATAATTTTACATCCTATGGTTAAGTGATACGGATATTTATCATTTCAATCCGCAATTTAAATTATATATAGGTATATATCATTTCAATCCATAATCCCAAATTCAATTCAAATGAAAATCGCTTGGGTTTATCATTTCAACCCATAACGATTTTCTCCTATTCTGCAGATCGTTTGAGTGTGTATCATTTCAACCTATAGTGAATTCTATACTAACAGGGAACTTGCAGCGTGAAAACAAATATGATAAAAATATAACAGGCATATATTATCAATATAAATAACAGATAATGGTGTCAGATGTCATAGATGAACAGATACAGATAATGGCATATATATAGCAATGTAAATAACTAATAGAAGCATATTTCAATTGTCGTTTCAATTGAAATCAATTTTAATAAATATAAGAATGTTAATCATGAGTGATTGCTCACCTTCCAAGGTTAGAGATATTTGACAATGAAATAAGTTTATAAATCCACGCATGAATTCCAAAGCAAAACAGGATTGGCACGAATTTAACGGATAGAGCTGATAAATAGGAATCGATGAGAACAAATCAAATTGATGGAAATAGAAAATAGCAATTACATTATTACTGTTTCTTTATGAAAATCAATATTTAATTTAGGACAAATATTAAAATAAAATATACATTTCAAAATCATAAATTTTAAACACATATATTTAAAAATCAAAGATATATTTAAAACCCAATACTTGTGTATATACTTTAAAAGTAGAATCCAATAACATTTTTTATTTAAAATATATACATACATACATACATACATACATACATACATATATATATATATATATATATTACTAACATATTAGATAAAACTGATATCTATATACTGGTGTAGACTTTTTGTAAAACCAACATTTTGTATTATACTTGTAAACAACAAAATTTCCTATTGCTTTTGTGACCTCACGTGTGTGTGTGTGTATATATATATATATTTCTATAACCACGGATTACATACCCCTATATAACTTATACAACCTAACAAACGACCAATATAACAAATACATTGAGAGTAACTTAATATATACAATAAATATATGTATGCATTCAACTAAAAGAAGACGCGGGCCATATATACAATCAAAATATATGCGGACCTGAGTATATAAATGTAAGTATAAATATATTATGCAGGTTAAAACAAATTCACAGACATCATCAATAAGTACAACTATATGTATTTTATATCTAACCTTGTATATTATATTTTAAAGACCAATGTTTACTAAAAAAATCAAGATGGCATACTATACTTATTAACTAATACCTAAGAAGATCATTATATACTTATATCAAATATATATATATATACACACAATATATATATATATATATATATATATATATATATATATATATTGAATATAACTAAAAATAAAAGAAATCTACAAAGAACTCATATATTTTGAAACAAACGAAATATAGTATTTAAAACCATGCTTATGTATTTATATATATATATCTTAAAATAGTAATTCAAAAATCCTTTTTTAAAAAAGAAAGCCTTACATTTCACGAGAGAGAGAGAGAGAGAGAAACTAGGTTCGGCGAACTGGACTGTAAAGGTCGAGAAGGTACGGCGAGGAGATGCTTGTGTTTGGGAGGCATGACTTCGGCCATGTCAGGGTTTGTAGTTAGAGGGGAGGAGGAGTAAGACGAGGTGGTTGTGGGGTTCGATCAGCTGAAGCTAGGATGTGGGGTGGCCGAGGCCGATATGCGAGCTAGCATGTGGGGAGAGAAAGTGCGAAGGGAGAGGGTGTGAGTGCGAGGAGGGAAGGAGAGGTTGATGTGGAGTGTGCTTCTGGAGGAATAAAGCGGAAGGAGGAAAATGTAAATGAATTATGAGCTTCGGCCAAATGTAAATAAGCAGAGAAAAGATATGAAACAAACATAAATATTTGACCCAGTGAAATGAAAAGCTAGATACCAAATGAAAATGAAATGATAGAAGAGAATAATTTATTAAATGGGAAAGGAATGGTCACGCATGATTTTAGGAAATTATTAAAAGAAAAGGCTATTGGTATTACAACAGTGGAAAATGAATAGTCACAATGAAACAAAAAGACGGACCACTACGGTTAACTGTTTCGTGTATTCCATCGCATACCGGACTCTGAAACACAACATGATGATACGACCAAAATGGTATATAGATATACGTGGTACAACCATCCTATCAAAAATCGATATCCGGTACCGAAAATGCTGCTAAAATGACAGAATTAAAAAAAATGGAGGAATAGTAGTCCAAATTTGGAGAAACGAAATATGACGTCTCACTCAAAAGATGATTTATAAATTTATTGTATAAAAATATTAAGGTTTGGAAAACATTTTATTATCATCAATTTAACTGATTTAAATTTAAATAAAATTACATAATAATATAAACTTCCAAGTTATCCGATGAAAATTTGTCTATTTTAAGTAGACTATTCCAAATATTAAATTTTCAATTCAAACTTTTATTATTTAAAATTTCACAAAATTCAAATAGTTAAATAAATAAAAGCCCTAAAATTTACGGGTCATTACACTCTCCCTCACTCAAAACTTTTCGTCCCAGAAAAGTAAGAAGGGTAGGCGAATAGAAACAAGCAAAAAAAAATAGATTGAAAAAAAAAATTAATTTAAAACCATATAAATTTAAATTTAAATTAATTAATATTCAATAACTGATTTAATTTCAATTTACTAATACCCTCAAAATAAAATTTTATCTCATTTATTCATTATCTTATTATTCAATTTATCTTAATTAACATTTCTGTAATCTATAAACTAAGTGTTTAAACATTTATTATCAAAACTCAAATTCATTTATAAATTCCTTTAATATCAATTTACATTGTAAATTGTTCAATAACATATTCAACTTCTGCATGATTTAGGTATATTGGAATGTAATTGAGTATTGTACAAGTAATTTTTTTCTCTAATTCAATTATTCATGTTTAAATATTCATTCAAATTTTGGTTTTATTTTATAATTGAAATCATCCTTTAACACAAAATTTAGGAATTAAATTTCTGATTCAATTCAAACCATTTAGATATATATATATATATATATATATATATATATATGTGTGTGTGTGTGTGTGTGTGTGTGTGTGTGTGTGTGTGTCTATATATACACACCACATCAAATGTATAAATATATACCTATATATATTACAAATCGAGTCATATTTAAGAAATTCAAATCAAATTTATTTTCCAAAACAAAAGTGTAGCAAAGCTGCAGAATGGTCTCTCCACTCTAAAACTCGAAAATGAATGTAGATGATGCAGCCGCCATCACCGAAATTATTTTCCAGCGAAAAAAGAGGAGCGCGCTAATTTTAACATTTAAAAATTCTTTGGAAACGATTTCTATTCGAAAATACATTTAATAATTATTTTATAAAAATTTGAAACCAAAATTTGGAGTTACTGAAAATTATATTCTCAAAATCTAAATTTTAAATCAATTAATTTCCAAAACAGTTTCTAAACCATGTTTTTATAATTCCATTTATTTATAGTATGTGACAATAGTAAATGATTTACAAAGCAATAAATGAAAATGAAATATTATCATTTCAAACAACCAATTTTAACTATTTAATTTCAGAAAAAATTACTTATATATATATGTAATACAATCATACAAAATTATTACATTTACTAGATTTGAAATAATATTGTGTTAATGTTTTGGAATTCTTATCGATTACGTTGATCAAACGAATCGATCGAAACCCCAAATCACATCAACAACTCAAACAACACAATATATAAAACATTTTTATATTAATTTACAAATACACTCCCTTGCTCGATGATACAAAATGGATTTCAAAGCAAGATAGAGATAAAAATCCAAGGGGACCCTAATCAAAGGGGATTCTAACTAGAAAATAGGTTCGAACGGAGATAAGATGGTTGAATTTCAAACAAGGAAGATGGATAGACTTATATAAATCGCGTGTGACGTTAAACGGGTCAACCGTGACTTCAAGAATAAGATCGATGCAAAATTCTAACGCAAATCGACATTTGATCACAAGTGATAGAATCCAGGCATAGCAAAAGACAACAACATCGTAAACCGAGGATACACAGAGAATCTTCGGTGAATCAATGCCTATTGTAAAAGAGTTTCACCCCTTTACAAATCATATAGTGAAGCTAGGGGATACTCCGTAATCAAGAATAATATGGATAGGGGAAGATAAGAATGTATTTCATAACGAATGGGAGAGTTCCGAAATTCAAAGGAAATCCGAATCAAAGAGGAAGGAATTCAAACTCGAACTAAAGCGATTCTGTAATTAAATTTACTCCATATGCTAAGTTTTTCCTAAAGCTAGAGCTCTGATACCACTTGTAACACCCTGGTATTTTCAACCATTCGCATCCGCACATGTTGGACTTAAATTGCTCAAAATATCAGATTGTTAATTTTATTTGGCCAAACTCAGCATATATAGTAAATAAATAAATCACAGAATCACAGACACAAAGTAATATACCAATAAGCAGCGGAAACAAAAGAATAGTAGTTCATGAAGCTATTATATATAACAAAGTTAAATAAGATACAACAGAAGACTCAAATATAATAGTCAAATACAAGATCAGAATGCATCACTGGAATCAATTGAATAACTACAAGCTGAATAGATAGATGGATCTCCAAGCGAAGCTCCAACTCCAAAGGTGAGTCTCAAAAGCTGTATCAGTCAGTCTGACCCGAGCGTAAAGCAAAACACAAAACACTCGAGTTGAAACGATCCTGACTCGGCCTTTGGAAATCGGCACGGAATACGACACTCGTATTCAAATGCCGCAGATCCAAACGTCGAATCTGGTTCGTCGGAGCTTATAACACATTAAGTACAACACAGTGGAAGAAAAGAATAGCATATATCATATACAACATTTGATACAATATCTGATACAACTGAATGGTACAATGAATATCAATATACATCAGAAATATGATACAAGACAATAGCAGCAGAAAGAAAAGATAACCCCAGCAGCGGAACAATATCTCCAAGGTAGTCTTCAAGGAAGAAACTCTAGTATTGGTAATCTCCATCTCAAAAGCACCAATCAAGAAATAGCTCGAACTCCCAATAATGATGCATAAAGATAAGCAAGTGCAGTTCAGATCTAAAGACTGAACTAGCTCTAGATAATCTACTAAGCCTGACTATCTGAAAAACCCCAACTGTAGACTGCCCGTGTGGGAAAATTGTAGGCACCCAGAGTTTAGGAAAGGAACAATAAACTCCAGGTCAGTCATGGGACTGGTATGAGAAAACAAACAGTTTTTATCTTTTAAAATAGACAACAAAAGAATTTTAAAATAAATCCGCAATGCTTTTTGGAAAATGAAACTACCATAAGGCCTCCCGCCACATACACAATGCAAACACAGAATTGGAGGAGATTTCCCCTTATGATAGTCAAATATGCTTAATACGAGAAAAAATATTTTGATATTATTACTAGTGCATAGTGGAAAACCTTTCGAAAATATAATATTAATCCTAGCCAGCATAGGTACCATGATATTATTCCTACTATAGCTGCCATTTTAAATGGCAGGTTCTACAACTAAAACCGTACAAGGCGCGTATTGTTTTGATTGGATTTCCAACAAATGGTCAGGCTAAGGAAATTCCTACTGTCCATGGGATCGCCTCTGGCGGGACGTCCCGAGAACCTAACCGGATCTCTGCCAACATAAGGCCGGGTTACCTCTGTAACTAGGTAACTACTACTCGAGCATGCCATTCCCCGGTCCTTTGGGACCTTTATCCGAGGCGCCTCTAAACCATAAAGTAACCACAAAGTAATAGATCTGCAGTATCCACATGAGTAAGTATCTGGGCTCCATACCATGATACCACCCTTTTCCAAAAGGAAATGACGCACCCTAAAGGGAGCGACCCTCATAACCTTGCCGCATCTTTCCTGTTTCGACCATTTCCGAGGTGTGAGGTCCTGATGCAGTCTCATCCACAAAGCTACGCTTTATACAAAAGCCATGCTTTGATCAACAAATGATACACATCAGCACTCAGTATGCCACACTACCAAATTGGGAATACATCACTGATAAATATCAACTACGTAACCTCTGAGCTCGTACGTCTCAGAGAAGGGTGTTAAGCTAAGAGAATGAATTCTCCGCCACAAGCAGAAATGTATTTGATAGAGATCAGTTTAATATCTCAAAGTGTAATGTCGGACATACAACCATACAAGTCTGTTCCAGGTTCGAACAGAACCGAAGGCACTTCCGAAGAAGCCCTTGCAAATTCGGGTATCCATAATTCCGATCCGACTTCCCGTCACATATGGAGAACTCTATGCCGGAGCAACTCAGTGCAGAGTCAATCGACAGTTTATCCTATCGTTCTCGAAGACACCCGGTCTTCAACACCGGTCTTCAAATGCAATCCATAACGTCGTATCACTAATCGGAATGGGTTATATGACACAAGGTCCTCTCCCGGCTAAACCGAATAGTGAGCGCAATCTTTAAAAACATATGGATATGAGATTTCAGTTAAGTCACAACTTTTTAAATCCAAAACTTTTCTTTCAAATGGTTAAAAAAATTACCATTTTAAATCTTCAAACAAAAAGATTTATTTCACAAAGTTCATCTAGCTTCACAAAGATCTATTCATAGATTTCAAAACAATCTCCATTTCAATTGGATTATGTGACGACCCGACTTTCTAGGACCAGAAAATCACATCATCTTTAAGAAAGAAAGGGATAGAAAAGAGAAAAGAAAGAAGAGAAATAAGAAACAACATCAGAATCTCAACAGCGGAACGAATAAATAATATTAAAAACATAAGTATTACATAATATACATCAACTATCAGAGTTACACAGACAATACATCACATACTAGACAGTTATAAACACCTGTCTAGTTATTACAACTCAATACAATACAGATAAACCACTCAGAGATACCAACACAGCGGAACACTATATAACTACAACGCAGAAGCCTCATGCTCCATTGCTCCTCCACAATTCGTCAAAGATAACCTGAATCCCTTGGCTACTCGTAAAAATTTGAGTACCCAAGAGTTTAAGAAAACACAAATAAACTCCGGGTCAGACATGGGTCTGGTGTGAGTAACAGGTTAAAGTTGCTTAACTTTTGAAAAAAACCTTTGAAAACAAAAGGTATCACGTAAGACTTCCCGCACATAAACATGGAAAAGTTTTTACCTTACGCTAACCAAAATATTTGATAGGAAATTCGATGATATTATAATAGGTCTAGGGTTTTCAAGTAAATAGAAAATAGCTGAAATTGTTACATCTATTAAATTCAAGTTACTAGCCACAAAAGTGGGTAATACAATCAAAACCGATGGCACTTATTGGATTTTGGATTCCATACAATGGCAGGGCTACCGGGGTATCGCCCGTCACAGTACGGGGCCTAAATCACCGTACCGAGGATCACTCCCAATCCCCTGCAATACAAAGCCGGAACCATTCCTTACTGAACAGTCCCGAGCAAGACCACCCCGCAGTTGTGATCAGCAATCGCACCACACAGCCGAAATAAAAAGGGACATCTAGACAGGGGTAAATCTTGTCCTACTTAGGCATGACCCACTTAGCCTTGCTGCACCTCCTCTGTTTTAGCCATTCCCGGTTGACGAGGCTTGAGGCTACGATTACCTTTAAAGAACACATCACTCTGATTGCTCATCGTCCACCTGACGATGTTCTGAAAGCATTCAATCCATACAAGTTCGTTCCGGGTTCGAACGAAACCGAAGGCATTATCTCGTTACACTCATTTTGGAATCATCCTCAGAGTTAAAGACGATAACCCTTGCACTCTGAATTTTCATCTTCACTTCAGATACACGACCCATCGTTAATTTGGATTGATATGGTTTTCGGATATCCAAATATGGAAACACGATCCCGGTCTCACTGAATCCAAAACGTATCTTTTAAGACCAAGTTGTTTTAGAGTTTAAAACAATTTCAATCCATTATCTATATACACACATATAGGTAATTCACAACATCACAATAGATAATCAACATTATCATCATAAATAGATAATCCATATCATCATTATAAACAGATAATCCATATTATCATCCCAATGCAACCAAAGCATCCATATCACACAGCATTACTCATCTCATAACTGAGATTACAAACCAATCAAGGCAACCAATATCATCCATTCATACATAAGCAATGATTTAATGATCACACCATCTATAATTAATTTAAAGTGAATTAAATTAATTACTTTATCTCTAATTAATTTAAAATGAATTTAATTAATTACTTCATCATTATAATCCTGCTTAACTTAACCATTAATTAGTTAACTACAAATCAATTAATTAATCACCATCTCATTATTCATTTCAATTAATAGTTCCTGATTAACAATTTTATAATTACAGTAAGTAATTAGCCTTTAAATTAATTACTCAAGTTAATTATACCTAAGCCTTTGCAAAAATTAACCTTTAGTTACTTAATCAATTAATTAACTAAAATTAATTACATTAATCCTTTATTAATTAATTACTTCATTTATTTATTATTCCTTAATTAATCAATTCTAAATTTACATTATCAATTTTATTAATTTATGATTTATAATTACATTTTTAATTAATCTCTCTATTTAAACTAATTACATTAAGTAATTAATCTTCAATTAAACCACATATATTAATCACCCTTGATTAATAACATCCAATAATTAACTATCCTTAGTTACTTCATTTCAAAAATTAATTACCCTTAATTAATTATCTCAATTAATCCCTTGATTAATTACAAAGTAATTTAATCCAAATCACTTCCATTATTAAAACATATTTAATTACATCTAGAAATTATCAATTAATTACTTCCCTAAGTAATTACAATTCCATTAATTACATTAAGTAATTATTTATCAAATTATCAAGTGTTTAAATTAATTAAACTTAATTAATTAATCTAAACTAATCACATTAAACTCAATTAATTGCATTAAGTAACTAATTCCATAATTACTTCTATTAAGTAATTAACTTTAACAATTTCACAAATGATTATCATTAATTAATTAATCTAATTAATTATTAGAATTAATCACATTAATTAATTGTTAAATAATCTTAAGTTAATGACCTTCATTAACATTCTTTAATTTCTTTCTTAAGAAATTAACTCAGATTAACCATGATTTATTACAAATTAATTAATATTTAATTACCAATTAATTGATCTCTAATTATTAAATTAATTAAGTGTTAACTACAACTTAATTTTTTTTGGCAAGGCCGACGGTTTTATAGTGGACCGACCACTTTTATTACGAACGTAATAAAGTTGAAGTACAGGAGAAAGGCAGAGACACCTTAGCTACTATGATAGAAAGAAATAAAAAATGCAGCACAGGAGTGTGACAGACATGTCATAGCTACATGAAATAAATACGTGGTCTAGTTCTCCTCCGCAGAGGAAGAATCACCAACATCCGCTTCGTCCCTGGAAGAAACCAGAGAACCATCCCCTTGAAGACCAAAAAAGGGGCGGAAACGAATAGCAAGAGAAGGATCATAGCTGTCAACATCAGAGGAGTAAATAAAGGATCGATCCCAGTCCGTATCAGCTAGAATAACAGAATTATTCTCAGCATACGAGCTCTCCATGTCAAGAACCAAGGATTCACCAGAAACTCTATAATAAAGGCATCGTAGGTCCAATAGATCATCAGATACATATTTAAGGTAGGTGTCATCCGCAGGGTTGAATCTGTAACGACCCGGAAATTTCGATCCCGAAATTTCCAAATAGTTAGTGGAAAGAAGAAGAGATAGAAGAAGAAGAAACAGATATAAGACACAGATACCTCACATTCACAGCGGATCAAAATATAATATCACATAGTATCAGTTTACAAAAAGAACTGTATCAGCCAATTTATTTTATATACATCAGAGTTATAACATTTACACAATACAGGACAGCTATAAACAACATGTCATAGATATAACCATATATATCACAGTGGATACGCTCTATACGTTCCAGCCATCCAGCTTGCCTTCCTGAGCTCCAGAACGTCCTTACCTGAAAATCTGTAATACTCGGTCTGACCCGAGCATTACATCAAAGTAACACCCGGGTCAGGCTGGAAACCAGCGTGAGTAAACTCATCTAACACGGAATACAAAAGCATGGAACTTATATAAACCCGGGGTAACTTATATCGATTTACACTTCATAAGTTATTATTAACATCAACCATTTCACATATCAATTTCTAAGCGTCAAAACTTAGATTTAAATAATCTAATTTACTTAAGTCATTTCACTTCAGCCTATTAGAATCACATATCAAATTATAAGAATCGAAGTGGTTTCGGGTATTCACTAATACCCGACTCCGGTCTCTTCGAAACCGTTGCCAACTTAACTTAAATTATTCAATTGAAATACAATTCTACTTTTAATACAGGATATCACAGTAATTCATCATCAATAGATAACCACACCTTCACAATTTAAATCAAAAGAATCTGTATCACCTAGCATCACAAACCACATATTAGGAATAACAATTAATCGAGGACATTCCATGTCATTCTATTTATCCTTTAATTACTCTTAAGTAATTAACCCTTAATTTAATTTCACAAATTAATTATCCTTACCCAATATAGTAATTAACCTTTAATTACTTTATTAATTTATTACTAACCATAATTATTAATCTCCCTTGATTAATAACAACAGTAATTAACTTCCCTTAATTACTTCATCAAATAAATTTATTACTCTCTAATTAATTATTTCTAATTAATCCCCTGATTAATTAACCTTTCAATTATTTCCCTTAAGTAATTATTAATTTCACAAAGTAATTTAATTCAAATTACTTCCACTTTATAAACCATCCCTTTATTAATTACATCCTATAATTAATTATTAATTACTTTACCAAGCAATTACACTTTTTATAAATTACATTGAGTAATTATACTTACCAAATTCATTATTGAGTATCCTTAATTAATTAATAAAATAAATTATCTCTAATTAATCCCATTAATTAATCATTTGATAATACTTAATTAATGATCTTTCATTAACTATATTAATCAATCCTTTTTCTAAGAAATCAACTATAATCCACCAAGAGATTACCTTAAATTAATTAACAATTAATTTCATTCTAGAATTCATCCCTTTATTAATTAATAGACCTAAATTATTGATTAACACAACTTAATTACAAATTAAGTATTCCCTAATTCCCAATTTATCATTAGCCATATGTTAATTAAATTACTTAATTACTTAACTCCTAGTCATTTATTAATTAACTTCAAATACTTAATTACAAATTTGTCTATCTCATAATCATTAATCACAATTATAAAGTAATTACTCTTATTGATTTCCTTAATTAATTACTTATTCATTTAATTTACATTTTTAAAAAAAAAATCTTCATTAACTTTAATTTGTTATTAGCTACACAACTTAATAATAATTAATTTATACTTAACTTCATTCTTGTATTAATTACTGTAGTTTGGAAGTAAAATCACCCGAGTGTTTTTTTTTTCATTTAACCCGAGTCATCACTCACGTATTCCCAAAGTTTTCCCGAGTCTCTCTCCCACCTTGTACTCATCTTCTTCTCCCCTATTTTTTTTTAAATTTGGTTACAGTTTAAGTTTGCTGCCATACTTAGAATCCTGGAGTCAACTTAAGTACAAATTTTTCTTTATTTTCTTTCCTCGCTTTACTATAACCAGTACTAACAAGTAACCAGAGCAACACACGAGGCATCACCCTCAAAACCTCGAGTCACCCTCAATAATACACGAGACATGCTTCGTAGGAAACATTGAAATTCCCTGGACTAAAACTTCTTCCACAAATCAAATTTTCCAGATGCACATTTCAATCTCGTGCACGTGTACGCCGGACTTGGTCGGCGGCGAACGTCGTCGCGGCCCTCTCCAAGTCGTCTCTGACCCTTACATCCATCACGTCCCCCTGAATCGACGAAAACTCCACTGATTCGAAAAAAGCATCAGCGCCTCATCAGGAAAAACCACTCGAACCAAAAGATCGCCACCAATGGCGAAACCCATCACCGGAGGTTCTGCCACCTCACCCACACACGTATCTCGAACCACCGAATCCTTTCCCCCTCGTGCGATTCGTCCAAAATCATCAACGACGACAAAACTGCACGCAAAGCCGAACCAAACAGAACGCAGAAACAAACCCTATTTCCACCACTCACGGCCACCACGGTCATCATTGACAACCATCACCATTTTTCCTGCATCACCAGTCACCATGACCACCTCTATGCCGAAGCTCGACCACCATCTCAACTCCATTCAACGGCAATCGATCAATAACCCAATTCCAAGAAACTCAAAATTCCTCTCTGAATATCAATTTAAAAGTTTCAATCTTCATCTTAAAATTTGTGATTTTAAATGACAATTTATATCATAAGATCAGAAATTTAATTTATTGAAATTGATATTCATCCAATTTTGGGTTTTTTTTTCCACTGTATGTCTAAAATTTACAGTTTATTCTTCAATATAAATTTTAATATTTATTTGTAAACACAAAATTACTTTATTATGATTAGATATCTTCAATGATCAATAATTACCAATGATTAACTTAGATGATAGGAGTTTTTATGAATCTGGAACAATAACAAATCAGGATTTAAAAACTTCCATATATACAGGCATTCAAACTATAGAATAAATATTCATTCATCTACAAATCAAACATGCATACATTGATTTTATAAATCAAATTTAAGAGAAGATTATGAAAAGAGCAAATTGGGTTTGAATGTTTTTAGCCCCGTAGCACTAAGAACATAACAGATTTATGTTTCCAGACATGCATATCATTCTTCATATTCTTTTACACATACATTTCTAATTTAACTAATCATGAAATCTCTTACCATTTTTTTTTCACTTTAAAGAATATCAGCTTACATGTGTAATTTACAGATTTAAAAACCTCTTATACAAAATTGTTTATTTATTGATTTCCAGTTTAAACAAAATCTCACCTTATCAGTTCCAGTCATGTATTTAAGTATTCCACATATTTATATACTTAAAATCATTATCTCACAACATGCACAACATTATTCAGATTGTACTTAAAAAGCCATCATACTGCTAATTCAATATAACAGTTTTTACAAGTTTTACTCACCTGCATGCGAAGGACAGAGAACCATATTTGTTTCCAGATATGCATAGAGCAATTCGTTTTCCCTGAAACTCTGTTTCCAGGTTTGATAAGTCTTCCTTTTCTTGTTGAAGTTTAAATCTTGTTGCTTGTTGTTAGATTTGTCTCGATTGGTTGTATTTTGAAACTTTTAATATTTTTATTGCCTTGATTTCCTGCTTGTTGAATTTCCCAGTTTCATTCTTCCCAAGATTTGCAGTCTTTATCATCTTTTGATTTTTTTATTTTGATGATTTCAGGTTTTGAAGAAAACTACAGGCTTTGATAATTTTTTTCTTCTTTCATGATTAAGAGAGTGTAGATGGAATAAGAAAGGAAGATGAAGGATACAGGTTAATATTGGTTTAAATTAGATTTTGGTAAAAAATAAAAGAAAAATTAAAATAGAAGTTAGACACTTGTCATTTTACATACTTAATTTGTTAACATATGTTACTAAGAATGATGATAAGTTACATGTGTAATTTCATGTGTTTTTAAGATTTATTTACTATTTAATATTACATTTTAATTTAGCTTTATACTAAAGATAACTATCTTAAGTGTATAAATATTTAAACTATCCTTTTATTAATCAGTATATATTTCAAAGAAAATTATGCTTCAATTATAATAATTATACAAGTTTAATATATTCCTTAAAGATAATGATATAAACTAATCTTATACTAATAAAAGTCATATATCATATTATATTATTCAAATTTAACTTAAAATCCAATTTGAGATCAACTCAATATGAGTATATATCAAATTAACACGAATTTGATTTATATATAATAATTTTATTTAAAAATATATATATATATATAACAAAAATTACAATTATAAATATTTATTAGATTAGATTCATTTGTTCAATCTATATTTCAGTATTTCTATTTATTAACCCTATTATTATATTAATTCCAGATATCTAAAAATCCGGGTTGTTACAGAATCTCATTCCAAAATGACGGTCAACCCAACAATATTCAGTCTCGGCCCAAACAAGGAGAGGCGGAGCGGGATCCTGCGCAACAGACAGAACAGGAGGAACGTCAGCAGGAACTGGGGACACAGGCTGCACTATGGTAAGAGAAGGACCAGGGTTAGGATCAACTAGAGAGACTTTGGGGACCCATTTCCTAAGCGGAGGCCGAGGCAGAGGGATCTTTGGCGCAACAGCAGATACAGGAGAGTGCTTGCAAGCAGAGGCTACATGGCCAAAAGAGTGACAGGAGGAACAAATGTCAGGGACCCATCCATTACGTACACGTACATCCACCATGTGACCAACAGCTAGCTGGACAGGAATAGTGGTTGGTAGCGGCTTTAGGGGAGAAATCTCAATCAGCGCCTTGGCATAAACAAGCTTATCACGCGCAACAGTATTAGAGTCAAAACAAATCAATTTACCAACATTGCATGCAAGCCAATTCAAACCAAGCAACGGTTGTAGAGCAGAAGGGATTAGAGAGAAATAAACCCAAACAGGGATAGAAAAGACCTGTTCACGAGCATTAGCAACCGTCGGAGTCCAGGGGGTAGTAATGAAAGGCTGACCATCAATGAAGGAAGGCTCAGACTCAAGAACACGACTACGTTCCTCAGGGGAGGAGAACAAAAGGTAGTACAAGGAATCAACTAACTTAACTCTCAGACCCCCTTGAAGTTTCCAGGCCCTACGACAAACAGTGGCCGCATCGTGAAGTCGACATTTAGGGTCCAAAAAGAAACCAACTACATATCCTGACCAAAATTCCAAACCGGCTTGCATTACACAGGGGGGAGGGATCTTCGCTCCGTTTTCCTCAACAATTTTGAAATCAACTGGTTCATAAACTCCCGCATTACGGGGCTTGGATGTAAATAAGGAAGACCATGATCTGGGAACAGATGGGGCCTCAGGGTTGGGGCATTGTACAATAGTGGGAGAGGAGACCGCGCGCCTATTGTCTCCAGGAGTTGAATTATTGTGCACAAGGACTACATTGGCATTAGCATTATGCCGATCAGTTGAAGTGCTACTATCTGTACCCAATTTGGAGCAAGCAAGCAAAGCCGCAGGCTCAGGACTTGGTACAACAGATGGAATAGGAGTAGAGTTACAAGCCTTACATTTTGCACTGTTTAAAGGTTCAGTTCCCACTGCTGCATTGATACAAACACCTGACCTTCACCATTCATTCTCAACTGACTTGACCAAGCTTATGACATCGCCTGACTTATTTTCTAATACTCGGTCCTCATCCAACATAACCGAATCTTGGTGATCCAAAACGCAAATCGACTTATCTACAGCACTCACATTGGATCCGGTCAAAGGGAGGGACAGTGGTGTACCTGATTTAGACGCTATCGAGTTCACTGTAGAAAATGGTGCATCACTTGAGCAGAGGCGGGTAGATGGTGCTTGGGGGACAGTTCAATTGCACGAAGAGGAGGAAACTCTCGGGACAATTGTAGGTCATGTCTTGTGTGACGCCCCACCTCTATACCCACGCTAGGCAAGAACATTACGGTGAATGCTGTCAACTAGCACGGAGAATAAGGCTGTTGAGGAGCGACCATCCGTGTAATTGCTTTGTGCGAGCATCGATATGTCAGATAGTATAACATGCAAATCTTTTCAAGTGGAAATCCGACATGCCGACACAAACTCAAAGCTACTACACAGTGGCTACGATATCTTCGGAAACAAATATAGAAATAAACATAACATAAATCAGCCATAGACAATTCATATCACAAAGGCGGAAATAGATATGAATATTACACTAGGAAGTGTACATCAGAGTAGTGGTCTAAAAAGATCCACAATATCACAAAAGAATAGTTACATGAACTACACAAAAGAATAAGTATACATTATGGAGTCTATATCTCAAATGTATACAACAAAAACTACTAATCTAAGTAGTTAACCAAAAGTCAGAGAAATCAATCCCAAGAGAGAAGTCAAGCAGAAGCACCTGTAACATCTCGGACTGACCCGAGTATTATTTAATAAGAAAATAATAAACGGATCAGTCTAACTATAAATATCAGATGAAACGATATATATAGAATAAGAGATATGACTAAACACATAATAATCACAATGCCAAGCTGTGATATATATAAGTAATTGAAAATCAACGAGAGATTAATCAATATCACCAAATCTACACAAGAAACAAAGAAATGTCATACTCCTCATTTCGTTCACCAAACCACAATAAATGACATATTATATCAATGCCAATCACAAAAGTCAATGACACACAAATTCACCAATACACAAATATCGATATAGCTTATCGATGGAAATCACGAAAATTGGTGAAACACAAATTCTAGGAATCATCTCAAGAAATCCGGAAATCACAAAGGGGGGGAGGCCTATCACAAACGGGAGCATAAAGCTCGCCAACACGTGTATCACAAACGGAACGCTAATTCCATGGTTGCTAACCATCACAAATTGAGCCGAAGCTCCACAAACGGCCCGAAGACCATGGGTTGCTACCCCACCAATTTGAGTCGAAACTCCACAAAACGGGGTTTAGTCTCCCTCGCAAACAAAAAGACATCGCACATTGCTAGTCTAAATCACAAAGATGATCGTCATGATCAACGAAAAGTGTCAATTACACTAAGCTAGTAAATATATGAGTTTAGCTTCATGTCCCATAACCACTTGCTTAACTTAAATATTTACGAACAAACTGTAGATCTCCACTATAAAATTGTCACAAGGGATTCAATCGAACAAGTCCAAGAATTAAACGACAAAGTGAACGCAAGCGTTTCATACCACTTGTTTTACTAAGTCGTTTAATTAGATTTCTCATACGAGTGAGGTAAATGTTTATATATACTAATAGATTGGAAAACGGTTTTATAAACGAATTTGGTATTAAAATAGTATTGAAATCGTTGGAGGAAAGAGTTTTGATATTTACTACTAGCATAGAAAACCTTTATATTTTTAAAGTGACAAAACACAAAGAAGATTGTAGGAACAATCAATCACTAAAATTCACATACGAAGATGTGAATAAAAATCCAACGAAACCGATAAAGAATCCATCAAAATGGATATTCAAAAATCCCTAAAAAGGAGTCATCAAAGTCATAACAAATGATAACAACACATAGGAAACTACACGAATCGATTAGAGTTGGAAATTCAAACAACTAGGCGAAATAGGCAAAAATGCAGCAGGTCGGTCTGCCGGCTACAGAGCTCGGTCGACCGGACCTTGTTCTCAAAGTTCCTCGGGAAACAGGTCGGTCGGCCGAACACTGTACTCGGTCGACCGAACCTTTAAACAGGGGAGTGCTTATGCACTTGGCAGCAGGTCGGTCAGCCGGCTGCAGTGCCGGTCGACCGGACTTGTTGCCAGTCCCCTCCCAGTCCATCCAATTGAGGTCCAACCTCCGCCAAATTGCATTCTCTCGAGCAACGGCACTAAGGGATTATGCCAATCAACTACCCGGCCCTATATGCTCCTCAATGCATCACCAAACACATGTTCAAACATCAAAGTTATGATTTTTAAAGGATTGAACCCAAAACACCAAAAATTGGAATATTCACCAAATCAATCCAAACCAAAAGCAATTGCACACGAATTAGTGTTAGGAATTCATACCTAACAATCGAAGATAAATATAAGCATAGATGTGAGATAAAAATCTCACCTTTTTACAAAATCAAACAAGAAGAAGCTTGAAAGAAAATGGAGAATCAACCTCTCTTCAACACAACCCAAATGAGCTTGAATCTATGCTCAAAACAAGAACATTCCCAAAATTAGGTTTAGGAATTTTTGAAATTGGTAAGAGAATAAGTTGGAGAAGAAGAAGTGAATGCTTACCAATGGGTTCTCTTGAATTTGGAGCTAGGAATTTGATTTGCAAAAGAAAACCAGGGTTTTGGAGTTTTAATTTCCAATCTCTCCCACCATTATTGCCTAAGAACTGAAAAGAGAAGAGAATGAGGGTGAGTGGGGAAGAGTGGCTCAGATTTGAGCATAAGTTAAACATAGGGCTGAGCCCAAACCCAAACCCAAAGTGAAAAGTAGCAAAAATCAACTTTCTCCAAACATATCGAAGCTTATACTCAAAAAGGTCACAAACGGCATTTTAAACTCAATGGGAGTGGTCACGAGTCCTAATTCGACCGTATGCAAAAAGTATCTTTTCGGACTAAAATTCGACTAACGATAGAATATTTAAATAAAATATTTAAATATAAAATCGATAAATAAATGCGCGGGTTGTTACATCTTGCGCCTACATCAGAAGCCATGGTTCGAAAACAACGGCCAGAGCGCGTAGATGAGGGGATGGGGATTTGCTGAGATCTGAGGGGAGGGGATGAGGACATGAAGGGGAACGAAGAAGAATAGAAAGGTGAGCAAAATTACGGAGACGGAGTAGAAAGGAACGCAAGTATCATGAGTCGCCTGGAGCCCATTATTTTTAACTACAACTTAATTAATTCTTAATTACTTGATTAATAAATCTTTAATCATTAATAAAAATCTAATTAATAATCCTTAATTACAAATTAATTAACCTTAATTAATTAATCTTAGGTCTCAATTAATCAAATTAAAAACTCTTAATTACTTAATTAATCATCCATATCATCAATTAATTAAATAATTAATTACCCAACTTAATAATTTAATGAATCCAAATCATTAAATTCTAATTTATCTTTAAGATAAACATTTCTTACTTAATCAAAGTATTAAAAACAATTTGTTTCCAAATTTACATTAAATTTCATTTTAAACTTCATTTTAATTTTAAGATTTTAAAATGAATACAAATTTATCTAAACAAGGTTTAAAAATAATTCAAAACCGTTTTATCTCATAAGTTAAAGAAATATCCATTTTATAAAGAAGTTTTAAAAGAATTTAAAAGCCAATTCATTTTTAAATTCAAATTAGTTTAAAAATACACTTTAAACATTCCAAGTTATTTAAAACAATTCCAATTTAAAAATTTCCTTTATTTCAAAACTGAAATGCAAATTTAATCTTTATTCTAGATTTAACTTAAATCTTTAAAGCTTACTTACATTTTAAACTCCATTTTAAAATTCTAACTATTTAACCATTTTTAAAGTAGTTAAACAATTTAAATTTAAGAAAATTTATTTTATTTTAAAAATTGAAATTGAAACCCAAATTCCAGATTTTAAAACTAGATTTAAACTTATTTAAAATTTCTATTTTACAATTCAAACTTTCAGTTTAATATTCAAAACCAAATATACTTTTACACTTTAAAAGATTGTTAAAACCAAATTTAAATTTCAAAATTTAAATTATTTCAAATATAAGATTCAAACTACTTGAATTCAGATTTCACTCAGGTTTAAACTTAGTTTAAATTTTTGTTTACATTTAAACTTTACTTTAAAATTTATGAAAAACAGAACAGGTTTCTGTTTTAATATAAAACCTGTAAACAATCATTTACACGAGCCTACTCTAAAATGACTTCGAGACAAAACCTTAACTGCTTCGAGTTAAACTCGAATCACCCGAGACAAACGCGAGGCCACCAAATCCCAACCCAACATTTCACCAGCATATCCCCAGTACACTGTGCACATGTACAGTACCTCCGGTCACCCTTGATCATCTTCACGACCACCCCACAGTCGACGATCATCATCTCAGATCATCCAAACATCAACCCAAACGACTCATGCTCGAAATCAAACTCAAGATTAAAATCGAACCCTGGAACAAGAACTCGAACAGGCAGTAACTCAATCATCCACACCTATCAACGCCACGCCATGGAAGCTCCGACCACCGTTGCCTCTGAAACTCCGACAAAGTTTTCGTAAACCCACCATCTTCCAGTACCCAAGTTATTGTTGAACTCGATCAACTACAATTGCCGAAGTGATCGATTTTATCTAACCCAGTAAAACTTGGGTTCCAAACTTCCAAATCACCACCACCTCCTCCACAGTTCCCTGATCAACTTCCCACTAATTTTCCCATCCTTTCTGATCACCCCTCCACCTCCAAGAGGAAATTGAACCCATTCGAACACATAGATCATCAGAACTTTCCCATTTTCCTTTTCCAGTTCAAACAAAAACTGCACTCAGGTTTTGACACTAAAAATTGTAATCTTGCTTTTAAAAATCATGATTTTGTATTATGATTTGATTTATAACCCTGAAACATTGAATCGTAATGTTTGAATTTTTCACTTATAATCATTTTTGCCCTGTTATTTATTCCCAAATCCAATACAAAAATTTATTTAACTTATATAAATTTTTAAATTTTACTTCATCATGTAATAACAAGTTTCATACAAATACTAAATCCTAACAGCAAACAGATCAAAAGAAAAAGAATTTTGATCAACTTGAGCTTGTACTATAAACAGACAGTAACCTAGGTGAAACAGACATGCATCTCATTCCTACATAGATATACACATCAATTTATTTAACAATATATATATATATATATATATATATATATATAAGCCTACTTATTTTCCATGGATAGATCAAACAACCATATTTTATACTTAAAATTTTAAAATGTGAAGTTACTCACCTGTTAAAACTTGATGAGCAGAGCACATGATTTTGAAAAGTCTTTTGAATCTTTAAAACAGAATTTCCCATGCTTTTTTTTAAAAAAAAACTTGAGTGCTGAGATGCTTTAACTTGGTTTAGACCCTAGGTTTGCATGCAGTAGCAAATTTTCAGATTGAAGAAATGAATGCAGGCCTTTAAAATAGATTTGAAATTGCAGCTTGCTTCAGATTGCTTTTGCATGCATGCTGGAAAATGTTACAGGGATTTTTGTTTTGAAGATGATTTCAGATTTGCATGATATATTTTGAAAATGCTTTGCATGTGAACAGGGAATGATTTTGATTTGAGGAAAAGTGTTTATAGAGAATGATTTTGAAGATGGTATGCAATTTGGTTACAGGTTTATGAAAACTGGGTTTAGAGGAAATGAAAATTTGCATTTTGAAATGTGTTACAAGGAATGATTGCAGATTTTGAAGAAGAAATGGTTTTGATTCTTCAGATTTGGTTTTGAGGAATGTTTAGAGTAAATAGTTTCAACTGAAAATTTCTTGGTTTAGAAATGAAAATGAGAAAAAGAATAGGATGGAAGATGTATATGTTTATATAACTAAATTCATGATAAATTAAAAATCAAAGAAAAAAAAATTGACACTTCTCTTAATTATCAACACTTGTTAATTCCCTTGTTTGTTTAAATTACACATGTTATATTAGGTTCTAAGAAAGTAACACATGTTCTTTTAACTAATTAGTATTTTTAATTAAAGTTTAATATAATATTATGCTTAATTAATTAGTTTACAAATACTTATTTATATGTATAGCTAATTTTAAAGAAAAAAAACCAAGTTTAATTATAAATAGAAACAATATCTATTATTTGAAAATAACATTTTTGATTATTTTAAATAAATTTATTAAAGAGATTGTAAATTACTTATTATTTATATGAATAAATGTTTCATATTTTAATTGTATTTAAACTTTCAAATTTAATTACAATCATATTTTTTAAACAATATTTTAAAAGGAATGTCAAAAAAATCTTATTATTAAATTTATTTAAACTTTAAGCTAAAATCCCTTTTAAATAATTAAACATTTATTTTATGTATTTTAAAACCATATAGTTCTTTATTAAATAGCATTGAAAAGCTTAACATTAAATAAATCATAATTTCCCAATTACCAAAATATTAGAATTAGAAAACAAGCTTTATAAATTAAATTTAAAACCAAATTCATCCATTTAAAATATATGTATATAAATATATATATATATATATATATACACATTACAAATAGAAAACAATTTATTAGCTTATTAAAAGATAAATTCACTAATTAAATGTTTAATAAAAGAAGATTATTAAATCAATTCAAATTTATTTACAAAAATTATCAAATCAATTTAATTTTAAACACAGATTATTAAATTGATATTGCCAGAAATTCCGAGATATCACATTCCTTCCCCCTTAAAAGAATTTCGTCCCCGAAATTTAAAACAAAGGTAATTTAATAATCTTATTAAAGATTTAATTTTAAAACACAGCATATATTAATCATATGCTAACAACTAAAGCAACCAATTCACACAATCAAAAGAAATCTAACTATCCAGAAAAATTCTGGATAGAACTTCCTCGAGTTTCCCCGGTATAAATATCGGGATACTCGCTCTATAGAATCCAAACAATCAATACTACTAAGCTATAAAGCTACTGCTCATCTAGATCTACCAAACTAAACAGGATATCAGACTTCAGACGAGTCTGACTCATCAACCAAACCTCCTGAACTGCTGGTTCTAAAACCAGAGATAGATCAAACACGTACTCCCTCCGAGATACGTGAAACATACTGAATTCCAGTTATCCAAACTGGCAATTCAACTCTGAAGACCAAACACTTATCTTACCAAAACACAGAAGAAGTCCAAAACACCTCTGAGCTAGCTTCCCAGACTTACCAAAACTTATAGCTCCTTCGATTGGAGAAAACTTAACCAAAACCCAATCTTCGATTCCGGAATCCAAATTCCTTCGTCTCTTATCCACAAAATCCTTCGAATGATCCTGGGCTACCAACATCCTTACTGATCAGCTCAACCCTTGCTGATGCCTCACGAAACAAACTAGACCAAAAAACAACACATCACCAAGATCTCCTCAAGATCAATCCAAAACCAAGAACACAACTCTACTCCATAAACAGCAGAAGACTGAACTTACTTCTCCTTATCCGAAAAAGACAAATAGAAACACTCCCAAACTGCTTCTGCTGCACAACTCTGATTCGAAGTAGAAGAAAATGCAGATGAAGAACACGAGCACAACTGGACAAAACATTCCTGAAATATGATTCAACAGATCCATAAAAGAAAACTCAGAAATTTCTCCGAAACCTGAGCCGCTTCACCAAACTCTATCTCAAGGAACCATCCTTCTACTAAACTGAACCACCGGTTCCACTTCTGGAATCCTAGCCGATAAGAAAACTCAATCTCCAGATGCGGACAAACCTGTGACTTCCCTGAAGACATCCGGAAAATTTCCAACAACCCAAGAGAACACTCAAGCTACCTCAAGTCACTTTTGCGATCAACCCAGCCTAATATCCAAAGAAACTGCTCTCTCTCTCTACCTATCAGAACAGCTTATGCTGGCCTAGCCAATCCACCGAAGAAATGGATCCACACTGCTGCTTCAGAACTCCACCTCCAGAAAAAAATTCTCAGGTAGAAGGCCTCCTGCCAACACGGAACACTCCGAGCTGCACTACTAACACCAAATCCAATGACTTCCTAATCCAAAACTCTTCGAGAAACTCGGACCTCCAACCAAACAGAAACACCATGCTGATCCATCCACAACACCGAAACAGACACACTACCCAAAACTTGTTCCAAAGAAACATCTTCGGAAACATCCATAGTCACTGCATCTCATCACGCAGCTACTATTTCTTGAGGTATCAAGATACCATTACTCATTTCTACCGAACCAACAGACCCAAACTCTATTCATCCAACTTGCACTTCAAAAATGAACTCCGAACCTTTAAAAGGTTTCCTTCAGAGATCGATGAAATCCCTACACCAAGCTGCAAAGCTCACTCGAGACGGAATTAGGTCTACAGTCTCGACAGATCCACTTCCTACCTCATCACTCAAAATCCAACCAATTATAGTCGTGTTACACACACTACTACCCCATCTACCTTTATAACTTATATTAGAAAACCTAAACAGATAACCCAACAGATAGGTAGAAATAATTATATATTTATGTATATTAAAATTACAAATACGCTCTCTCAAGATAGACACCACTCTAGAGCCTAGGTATTCGCTCAACCTAGCCTCTGATACCAACTGTGACGAACCGACTTTCTAGGACCAGAAAATCACATCATCTTTAAGAAAGAAAGGAATAGAAAAGAGAAAAGAAAAAAGAGAAAGAAGAAACAACATCAGAATCTCAACAGCGGAATAAATAAATTATATTAAAAACATATGTATTACATAATATACATCAACTATCAGAGTTACACAGACAATACATCACATACTAGATAGTTATAAACACCTGTCTAGTTATTACAACTCAATACAATACAGATAAACCACTCAGAGATACCAACACAGCGGAACACTATATAACTACAACGCAGAAGCCTCCTACTCCATTGCTCCTCCACAATTCGTCAAAGATAGCCCGAATCCCTTGGCTACTCGTAAAAATTTGAGTACCCAAGAGTTTAAGAAAACACAAATAAACTCTGGGTCAGACATGGGTCTGGTGTGAGTAACATGTTAAAGTTGCTTAACTTTTGAAAAAAACCTTTGAAAACAAAAGGTATCACGTAAGACTTCCCACACATAAACATGGAAAAGTTTTTACATTACGCTAACCAAAACATTTGATAGGAAATCCGATGATATTATAATAGGTCTAGGGTTTTCAAGTAAATAGAAAATAGCCGAAATTGTTACATCTATTAAATTCCAGCTACTAGCCACAAAAGTGGGTAATACAATCAAAACCGATGGCACTTATTGGATTTTGGATTCCATACAATGGCAGGGCTACCGGGGTACCGCCCATCACAGTACGGGGCCTAGATCACTGTACCGAGGATCACTCCCAATCCCCTGCAACACAAAGCCGGAACAATTCCTTACTGAACAGTCCCGAACAAGACCACCCCGCAGTAGTGATCAGCAACCGCACCACACAGCCGAAATAAAAAGAGACATCTAGACATGGGTAAATCTCGTCCTACTTAGGCATGACCCACTTAGCCTTGCTGCACCTCCCCTATTTTAGCCATTCCAGGTTGATGAGGCTTGAGGCTACGATTACCTTTAAAGAACACATCACTTGGAATGCTCATCGTCTACCTTACGATGTTCTGAAAGCATTCAATCCATACAAGTTCGTTCCAGGTTCGAACGAAACCGAAGCATTATCTCGTTATACTCATTTTGGAATCACCCTCAGAGTTAATGACGATAACCCTTGCACTCTGAATCTTCATCTTCACTTTAGATACACGACCTATCGTTAATTTGGTTTGATGTGGTTTTCGGATATCCAAATATGGAAACCCGATCCCGGTCTCACCGAATCCAAAACGTATCTTTTAAGGCCAAGTAGTTTTAGAGTTTAAAACAATTTCAATTCATTATCTATATACACACAGATAGATAATTCACAACATCACAATAGATAATCAACATTATCATCATAAATAGATAATCCATATCATCATTACAAACAAATAATATATATTATCATGCCAATGCAACCAAAGCATCCATATCACACAACATTACTCATCTTATAGCTGAGATTACAAACCATTCAAGACAACCAATATCATCCATTCATACATAAGCAATGATTTAATGATCACACCATCTATAACTAATTTAAAGTGAATTAAATTAATTACTTTATCTCTAATTAATTTAAAATGAATTTAATTAATTACTTCATCATTACAATCCTGCTTAACTTAACCATTAATTAATTACCAATCAATTAATTAATCACCATCTCATTATTCATTTCAATTAATCATTCCTGATTAACAATTTTCTAATCACAGTAAGTAATTAGCCTTTAAATTAATTACTCAAGTTAATTTTACTTAACCCTTTGCAAAAAATAACCGTTAATTACTTAATCAATTAATTAACTAAAATTAATTACATTAATCCTTTATTAATTAGTTACTTCATTTATTTATTATTCCTTAATTAATCAATTCTAAATTTACATCATTAATGTTATTAATTAATGATTTCTAATTACATTTTTAATTAATCCCTCTATTTAAACTAATTACATTAAGTAATTAATTTTCAATTAAACCATATATATTAATCACCCTTGATTAATAACATCCAGTAATTAACTATCCTTAATTACTTAATTTCAAAAATTAATTACCCTTAATTAATTATCTCAATTAATCCTGTAACGTACGCGATTTTTCATTGCCGAAAAAACGAATAGTTAGGGTTTTAAGAAAAAGAAAAAGGCAGAAGAAGAGAGAGAAGATAGGAAATGGAGATGAAAGAAAATAAGAGAATAGAAGGAAAAGAAAATAGAACGGAACTTGAAAGAAATAACAGAACAACATATAATAGATAAATGAATAATCTTTAAACAAAGAACTATATCTGTTATTACATTACATCACATTACATTTCATTACATCAGAGTGTACAACAACAAACAACATCAACAGCGGAAAAAGAAATACTATATACTAATAATACGCCATGCCATCCAGCTTGCTTCCAGCAACTCCTGAATATCCAGAATATCCTGATAAACCTAACTCTTAACTGCCCGTGTGGAAATTGGTGGGCACCCAGAGTTTAGGAAGGAAAACAATAAACTCCGAGTCAGTCATGAGACTGGTGTGAGAACTCAAAACAGTTCATTTATCTTTAAAATCAAAATAGAAGAATATTTTTAAAATCAATTCGCAATGCTTTTTAAAAAATGAGACTACCATAAGGCCTCCCGCACACACACACAATGCAAACGCAGAATCGGAGGAGATTTCTCCTTATGATAGTCAAAGATGCTTGATACGCATTAAAAGAACATTTGTTATTATTACTAGTGCATAGTGTAGGAAAAAATTATTTCGAAAGTAGAATATAAATCTTAGCCAGCATAGACATTTCGAACCATGCCTACTATAGCTACCATCTAAACAGTGGTGACCACCATAAGTAAATGACAGGTTCTACAACTAATACCGTACAAGGTTTCGTATTGGGAATTGGATTTCCAACGAATGATCAGGCCAAGGAACTTCCCATTGCTACATGAGAATGCCTCTGGATGGACATCCCCGAGAACCAAACCGGATCTCTACCAACACAAGGCCGGGTTACCCCTAACTGAGTAACAACTGACCGAATATGCCATCCCCCGGTCCTTTGGGCCTTTCACCGAGCGCTCGTAATCAATTCACACAATCATAAAGTGTTTTCTACATGAGTAAGTATCTGGGCTCCATACCATGATACCACCCTTTTCCAGAAGGAAATGCACATATCCTAAAGGGCGCTACCCCTCATAACCTTGCTGCATCTTTCCTGTTTTGACCATTCCCGGGGTGTGAGGCTCGACGAAGTCACGTCCACAAAAACATACTTTAAAAAAAAGTCATGCTTTGGGTCAACAAATGATCATAGAAATGATCACCAGGATAGACGATCAAATAAATGATCCTATCACAAATAATCAACACAATGATCATTTAACAGCAACACTCAGCATGTCACATTACCAAATTGGGAATATATCGCTGATAATCTTCAACTACATAACTTCTGAGCTCGTACGTCTCAGAGAAGGGTGTTAAGCTAAAAGAATAAATTCTCCGCCACCAACAGAAATATATTTGAAAGAAATCGGCTTTATATCTCTATTTGTAATGTCAGACATACAATCCATACAAGTCTGTTCCGGGCTCGAACAGAACCGAAGGCACTTACAAAGAAATCCTTGCAATCCGGATATCCACAATCCTGATCGGATTCCCCATCACATATGGAGAACTCTATACCGGAGCAACTCGATGCAGAGTCAATCGATAGGTCATCCTATCGCTCTCGTAAATATCCGGTCTTCAACACCGATCTTCAAATGCAATTCACAACGACGTATCACATATTCGGAATGGGTTATACGACCCCATGGTCCTTTCCCGGTTAACCCGAATAGTGAGCGCTTATTCAAAAATAAGTGTGGCATTCAAATTCAAACAAATCACATCAATTACCCATTTAAAGGGAAGTATTGATAGTCGGTTATTGAACTATCAATGGATATGCACACATCACCAGTTTCCAAATAATTTTCCAAATTATTTATTTTCCAAAATATCTTTACAAGATATATAATTTCAATACCTCAAAAATAAATCAATATTTATTTTCATACAAATTCCACTCTCTTTTATAAATTCCATAGTGAATTTTCATTCTAAAATATTCATGAATATACGACTTCAATTCGATTTCTGATATTCATTTTCAATTTATCTTCAAAAAGATAAATTCAAAATATTCACTTAATATTGGAAAACATTTCCATACTTATTTATTCATAAGTAATTCACGAACCTATTTATTTTCAACACTTGGAAAATATTCAATATACTTAAATCGAAATTAAGTATATGTTTCATTCTTTAAGGAAATCATGCTCTTAAACATATTTATTTGGGCCAAAACGAATGTTGCGTAAAACATCGTTACGACAACCCAAAATCACTAGTATAGGGATTCGAAATTAAAATAGATATATAAATCCCAATATTATACAAAACATTTCCTTTCGGAAATCATTTACTATAACAACAGTGTTATAGTCCACCATTTTCCTTCTATTTCTCGAAAACGTCTATTTCAACAATAAATGTCGAAATCTATGGTTTCGAATTTCAACACATTTAAAACATCGTTAGATCGTTTTAATTCTATTTAGAACATCACATTCAAAACAATTTCTTTAACATATTATTCACTATTCAAAAACGTGAATATACTACGTTAATCAATTTCATCATTTCTATTCATTTTGTTTCAAAGGATTATTCACAGTCAAAAACGTGAGTATAACTCCATTAATAGGTTACAACAATTTACTTCTTAAAATAAGTCGTTTGCGAATTTATAAAACAACGTTTATAAATTCCATTTCTATTTATTTTATAACAACTTCCTTTTATAAATTCCTTTATTAACCTATCTCAATTCATAACTCAATTATAAACTAAAGGTTCATATTATAAGTCAAATACTTATAATTTATTTGTTTACAAAATCGTTCCTTTAAACTTCACAATTATAAATCTTATAACTTATAAGATTCATTCATTTATCCAAAACCATTATTTTAATAACTTTACAAATTTTATAAACCTACTGCTTATAAAATTCCATTTATAACTTCACCGTTTATAATTCTATAAATTTCATTCATTTCCGAATTTCATTCATAATTCATTCTAACACTTATAAAACTCGTTTTATAATTCAAAATATTCTAATTTATAAATATCTATTTTATAAATCTTTTATACAAATCAATTTGTATTATTATTCTAAAACGTCTTTAAACTTCTTTATAATTTCATCCTTTTGATTTATAAAATAATCAAATTTTATAAATCCTATATTTAAACTTTTTACAATAAATTCAAAAATCCCGATTAAACTCTTTTATAAAATCATTAATCCCATATTTTCAAAAATCAACCTTTAACTATATTTCTCAAAAATCATAATTTTTCATAACATTAAAAATTATACGTTTATTTATTTAAAATGGATAAATTCCCAAAAATATTTTATAAACGTATACTTTCAAAAATCACTTTAAAATCCCTTTTTAAAATTCCAAAATTTGGTCCAATGATGCTACATACCAAATAGTCAATCACGACAACAACGATATCATATATCGATATGATAATCCATCAAATATTAAAATATCTGAAATCAAATAAAAACTGTTGAGGAATCCAATTCGATCCCTCCAACCTATTTTCCTGCATCCACACACATTAGCACAATACCAATTCCGCTCCAGTACGAAATTATCGCGGTATATGGGATTTAAAATATTATCCGCTTAATAGATGGCGCAATAGGGTCTCATCCGCTATACAAATGCGGGAAATCAACAACTGCAATATATACATATGCCAATATATATATATATTGCTATTATATATAATACCAATTTCGCTGTTTATGAAATATTCGCGGTATATGTTTTTAATAAATAACATCCGCTTACTAACGGCGCATAATGTCTATTTTAACAATCAGTAGATAACAATCATCATTCAAACATGCATTCAAATATTTTAAATCTAACTATTTAAAATTAAAATCGAAACTGATTCGAGTGAGTGAGAAGTTCTCACCTTGATTTCAATTTCGTTTTAGCGATTTATTTCGAATAAAATTAAACGGACGTTTAATTTTACCCTAAATTCTCACTAACTCCAAACGACTCCAATCCAAATCCATAGCGTAGTGCTCGTCCATATGATTCCAACGCAACTGGTTTCGCGCGTTTTCGACCTCGTATGAAAAAGATATGAATTTTTGAAGTTACACGATTTTTATATAAACTAATTACAACATTAATTAAAATTTTAAACCTAAATCTATTTGGACCGTGAGATCTCACGTTGCTTGCATCTGGCTGTCCACCCCTTATCCTTCATCACGCACGCGTCCATCTCCAGGAAATCACGCAAGCTCAAACCCATCTCTCAAGAACTAGGGTTAAATTATACTCCTTCTACAAGCAATTTGAACACGATCAGGATGCGCCATGTTGAAGCCCTCACCCGACTCTCCACTCGGCTGCAACCATAGCAAGATCGGCCCCCCCCCCCCCTATAGCATGGAAAACCGTGCACAAGTGGTAGGCGTCGGCCCCCCCTTGCTCCTCCTCTGATGCTCCAAACACGATCATCACCGTATGGATCGAAAGCTCTCGCGAATCTCTACGACTTTCATGTTGAACACTTCGCGTAATTCTTGATGGATTGAGAGTGATTGAGGAGAGAAGAATTCTAATTTCTGGCCATTGATTACAAGGGTGGCGGCTAGGGTTAGGTTTAGGTTATTATTATTATTTTTTAATTTAGAGAGAGAGAGAGGGCTATTTATAGAAGAACGAACGACACTATTCATTCCGGAAATTCCGAACTCCGATTTACGCGTCGTAACCAGCGTTTCTAGGGTTTACCCTGCGTTCCGGACACAATGGAACAGGTTTCGGAAGCTGATTCGGTCATCGGTGCGAGTTATGGCAATAAACGTTCAATTTGAATTAAACCGATTTAAACGATTTTCTAGGCGTTTTAATTTGTACCGGACAAACGGTAAATCCAATTGACACGAAATTTGAAACCTTACAATAATATCACATTACGGATCCGATGAAACTGGTTTCGTCGAAATCCAAGACTTTTTGAAAAATGGCTATTTTAACTCGCCAAATTAATATTAAGAACAATTCGATGCGTTCCGAGCTGCCACGATCAAACGATAACTCCGATTGACACGAAAATTGAAATCCGGTAATAACTAACCATTACGGATCCAATGGAACTAGTCTCGTCCAATTCTGAGACTGTTCAAAAATTGACTATTTTCACTAGTCGATTTTAATATTAAAATATTCAATTTTCACAATTTAACTTTTAATTCGATTTTAAAAGTTCTAAAATATCGTTCTAACTTCAACATGATATAATAAAATTTTACAAATCATTTACAATCATATTTAACTCCATTTTCAATTATTTCCATAATTTAACATATTAAATTATCGATTTAATTATCCAATTAAATCCAATTATTCAAAATAAAATTTATTCGACTTATAAATTCACTTATTAATATTTAAAATTAATTAAATATTCAAATTTTAATTACTAAAAATCCTGGGTCGTTACAATCTTCCCCCCTTAAAAGAATTTCGTCCTCGAAATTATCAAGTAAGAAAAGTTACAGAATTTATAAACTTTCCAAAATCCATAGTTAAATTTCTTACAATAACTTTACTAAGTTTTCAAATCATACTTAGTTATCTTTTCAAAAACAACTACTATTGTTTAACTTTCAATTCTAAATCAAAGTCTAAGTTTTCAAAATTTTCCAATTTTCTCAAATTTTTTCTAACGCCTTAAATTTCCGGAAAAATTCGCCATAGTCTCCTTTGCGCGGCTCGATCCGAAAAAAAATGACAATATATATATCACAAATATATATCTCATCAAGTAATGAGGCATCCCGCAGGGAAAAAAGTATAAAAGTACGATATTTAATCCGAGATATGTACCTTATATTTAATTAGCAAGCATATACGGCTAATATAGCGCGAAAGCGAGCTCCAAATGCGAAGCAAACGCGATCCGCACCTACTAAACACTCAACAAACAACATGAGAACCATGTATATATGAAAATAGTATCAATACACAACATATAGCAACATAATAACTATATATGTTAACATAGCAAATGCAACTAAAGCAACAAATGCAAACATATTCAACCATCAACCAACTAGCATTCATAACCAATAAATATTCATTCATATTCTCATTAATATTCAATGAAATAGGTTTTCAATTTAATCACATTTGATTCATTAACAGTGGATGTTTTTACTAACATTCATTTTCAATTAGTTTATATTCACTAATTCATATTCAAGTTGGTTCACTTCCGATTCAAATTCAATTCTATTTAAGATTCACTTAACTTCCAATCGAATTCCAATTACTTTAGCTTCCAATTCCATTAACACTTAATGAATTATATACAATCAACTAACAATCATATATCAATCAATGTATATTAATTACAACCAAATTCCTTTGCTTATATTCATTCAATTTGGTTTAACCCCATCACTTTCAATTGGTTTAATTAAATTGATTTTCATTCAACTATTCAACTTTACTCACATTCAATTGATTATCATTCAATCCATTAATTCAATTCAATTCAATTTCTAAAGTTGAATTTCATTTAAATAACTTAAGTTCATATTCATCACTTAACTTTATTAATTTACTTTGATATCAATATCAACTTCATTCAACATCTCTTAAGTTATATTTCCTTTTTTATAACATCACTTTGTTTTACATAACTTAAATTCCCACTTATAAATCAATTTCAGATTCAATTCTAAAGTAAATTTCCATTTAACTTTAAATTCATTTTTATTACAACTCATATTCATAAATATATCCATATAGTTTCACTTCTTATATATATATAAGTTTATTTCACAATTGCAAATCACTTTAATTATAATTCAATTCTTATAATTCATTTTCTTATACAATTATTCTTTTATTTAGATTATTCAAACAACTAAACAATCTACTTGCATACACTTTAATAATTGTGAAAAATTATTCTTTTTTATATATAAAAATATACTCAAGGTAAAATTATTTCATTTACCCAATTTAAAACAATATTGTGTCGAATTGTTCTATTCAAATGTTTATAAACCCCTTCGGCATAGTTGAACAGACCGTGCTGACGAAGGTTCATATGCCACTCAATAAACCAATCATCACAATATAAAACAATTTTATATATTCACTAACAAATACGCTCTCATAGCTATTATTACACTCAAACTCATTCTAGAGTACTACTGACGCTATCTCCAATGAGTAATACCCAACAGAACCATGGTTGTCGCTTAACCATAAGCTCTGATACCAACTGTAACGTACGCGATTTTTCGTTGCCGAAAAACCGAATAGTTAGGGTTTTAAGAAAAAGAAAAAGGCAGAAGAAGAGAGAGAAGATAGGAAATGGAGATGAAAGAAAATAAGAGAATAGAGGGAAAAGAAAATAGAACGGAACTTGAAAGAAATAACAGAACAACATATAATAGATAAATGTATAATCTTTAAACAAAGAACTATATCCGTTATTACATTACATCACATTACATTTCATTACATCAGACTGTACAACAACAAACAACATCAACAGCGGAAAAAGAAATGCTATATACTAATAATACGCCATGCCATCCAGCTTGCCTCCAGCAACTCCTGAATATCCTGATAAACCTAACTCTTAACTGCCCGTGTGGAAACTGGTGGGCACCCAGAGTTTAGGAAGGAAAACAATAAACTCCGAGTCAGTCATGAGACTGGTGTGAGAACTCAAAACAGTTTATTTATCTTTAAAATCAAAATAGAAGAATATTTTTAAAATCAATTCGCAATGCTTTTTAAAAAATGAGACTACCATAAGGCCTCCCGCACACACACACAATGCAAACGCAGAATCGGAGGAGATTTCTCCTTATGATAGTCAAAGATGCTTGATACGCATTAAAAGAACATTTGTTATTATTACTAGTGCATAGTGTAGGAAAAAATTATTTCGAATGTAGAATATAAATCTTAGCCAGCATAGACATTTCGAACTATGCCTACTATAGCTAGCATCTAAACAGTGGTGACCACCATAAGTAAATGTCAGGTTCTACAACTAATACCGTACAAGGTTTCGTATTGGGAATTGGATTTCCAACGAATGATCAGGCCAAGGAACTTCCCATTGCCACATGAGAATGCCTCTGGATGGACATTCCCGAGAACCAAACCGGATCTCCACCAACACAAGGCCGGGTTACCCCTAACTGAGTAACAACTGACCGAATATGCCATCCCTCGGTCCTTTGGGACCTTTCACCGAGCGCTCGTAATCAATTCACACAATCATAAAGTGTTTTCAACATGAGTAAGTATCTGGGCTCCATACCATGATACCACCCTTTTCCAGAAGGAAATGCACATATCCTAAAGGGCGCTACCCCTCATAACCTTGCTGCATCTTTCCTGTTTTGACCATTCCCGGGGTGTGAGGCTCGACGAAGTCACGTCCACAAAAACATACTTTAAAAAAAAGTCATGCTTTGGGTCAACAAATGATCATAGAAATGATCACCAGGATAGACGAACAAATAAATGATCCTATCACAAATAATCAACACAATGATCATTTAACAGCAACACTCAGCATGTCACATTACCAAATTGGGAATATATCGCTGATAACCTTCAACTACATAACTTCTGAGCTCGTACGTCTCAGAGAAGGGTGTTAAGCTAAAAGAATAAATTCTCCGCCACCAACAGAAATATATTTGAAAGAAATCGGCTTTATATCTCAATTTGTAATGTCAGACATACAATCCATACAAGTCTGTTCCGGGCTCGAACAGAACCGAAGGCACTTACAAAGAAATCCTTGCAATCCGGATATCCACAATCCTGATCGGATTCCCCATCACATATGGAGAACTCTATACCGGAGCAACTCGGTGCAGAGTCAATCGATAGGTCATCCTATCGCTCTCGCAAATATCCGGTCTTCAACACCGATCTTCAAATGCAATTCACAACGACGTATCACATATTCGGAATGGGTTATACGACCCCATGGTCCTTTCCCGGTTAACCCGAATAGTGAGCGCTTATTCAAAAATAAGTGTAGCATTCAAATTCAAACAAATCACATCAATTACCCATTTAAAGGGAAGTATTGATAGTCGGTGATTGAACTATCAATGGATATGCACACATCACCAGTTTCCAAATAATTTTCCAAATTATTTATTTTTCAAAATATCTTTACAAGATATATAATTTCAATACCTCAAAAATAAATCAATATTTATTTTCATACAAATTCCACTCTCTTTTATAAATTCCATAGTGAATTTTCATTCTAAAATATTCATGAATATACGACTTCAATTCGATTTCTGATATTCCTTTTCAATTTATCTTCAAAAAGATAAATTCAAAATATTCACTTAATATTGGAAAACATTTCCATACTTATTTATTCATAAGTAATTCACGAACCTATTTATTTTCAACACTTGGAAAATATTCAATATACTTAAATCGAAATTAAGTATATGTTTCATTCTTTAAGGAAATCATGCTCTTAAACATATTTATTTGGGCCAAAACGAATGTTGCGTAAAACATCGTTACGACAACCCAAAATCACTAGTATAGGGATTCGAAATTAAAATAGATATATAAATCCCAATACTATACAAAACATTTCCTTTCGGAAATCATTTACTATAACAACAGTGTTATAGTCCACCATTTTCCTTCTATTTCTCGAAAACGTCTATTTCGACAATAAATGTCGAAATCTATGGTTTCGAATCTCAACACATTTAAAACATCGTTAGATCGTTTTAATTCTATTTAGAACATCACATTCAAAACAATTTCTTTAACATATTATTCACTATTCAAAAACGTGAATATACTACGTTAATCAATTTCATCATTTCTATTCATTTTGTTTCAAATGATTATTCACAGTCAAAAACGTGAGTATAACTCCATTAATAGGTTACAACAATTTACTTCTTAAAATAAGTCGTTTGCGAATTTATAAAACAACGTTTATAAATTCCATTTCTATTTATTTTATAACAACTTCCTTTTATAAATTCCTTTATTAACCTATCTCAATTCATAACTCAATTATAAACTAAAGGTTCATATTATAAGTCAAATACTTATAATTTATTTTTTTACAAAATCGTTCCTTTAAACTTCACAATTATAAATCTTATAACTTATAAGATTCATTCATTTATCCAAAACCATTATTTTAATAACTTTACAAATTTTATAAACCTACTGCTTATAAAATTCCATTTATAACTTCACCGTTTATAATTCTATAAATTTCATTCATTTTCGAATTTCATTCATAATTCATTCTAACACTTATAAAACTCGTTTTATAATTCAAAATATTCTAATTTATAAATATCTATTTTATAAATCTTTTATACAAATCAATTTGTATTATTATTCTAAAACGTCTTTAAACTTCTTTATAATTTCATCCTTTTGATTTATAAAATAATCAAATTTTATAAATCCTATATTTAAACTTTTTACAATAAATTCAAAAATCCCGATTAAACTCTTTTATAAAATCATTAATCCCATATTTTCAAAAATCAACCTTTAACTATATTTCTCAAAAATCATAATTTTTCATAACATTAAAAATTATACGTTTATTTATTTAAAATGGATAAATTCCCAAAAATATTTTATAAACGTATACTTTCAAAAATCACTTTGAAATCCCTTTTTAAAATTCCAAAATTTGGTCCAATGATGCTACATACCAAATAGTCAATCACGACAACAACGATATCATATATCGATATGATAATCCATCAAATATCAAAATATCTGAAATCAAATAAAAACTGTTGAGGAATCCAGTTGGATCCCTCCAACCTGTTTTCCTGCATCCACACACATTAGCACAATACCAATTTCGCTCCAGTACGAAATTATCGCGGTATATGGGATTTAAAATATTATCCGCTTAATAGACGGTGCAATAGGGTCTCATCCGCTATACAAATGCGGGAAATCAACAACTGCAATATATACATATGCCAATATATATATATATATATTGCTATTATATATAATACCAATTTCGATGTTTATGAAATATTCGCGGTATATGTTTTTAATAAATAACATCCGCTTACTAACGGCGCATAATGTCTATTTTAACAATAAATAGATAACAATCATCATTCAAACATGCATTCAAATATTTTAAATCTAACTATTTAAAATTAAAATCGAAACTGATTCGATTGAGTGAGAAGTTCTCACCTTGATTTCAATTTCGTTTTAGCGATTTATTTCGAATAAAATTAAACGGACGTTTAATTTTACCCAAAATTCTCACTAACTCCAAACGACTCCAATCCAACTCCATAGCGTAGTGCTCGTCCATACGATTTCAACGCAACTGGTTTCGCGCGTTTTCGACCTCGTATGAAAAGATATGAATTTTTGAAGTTACACGATTTTTATATAAACTAATTACAACATTAATTAAAATTTTAAAACCTAAATCTATTTGGACCGTGAGATCTCACATTGCTTGCATCTGGCCGTCCACCCCTTCTCCTTCATCACGCACGCGTCCATCTCTAGGAAATCACGCAAGCTCAAACCCATCTCTCAAGAACTAGGGTTAAATTATACTCCTTCTATAAGCAATTTGAACACGATCAGGATGCGCCATGTTGAAGCTCTCACCCAACTCTCCACTCGGCTGCAACCATAGCAAGCTCGGCCCCCCCTATAGCATGGAAAACCGTGCGCAAGTGGTAGGCGTCGGCCCCCCCTTGCTCCCCCTCTGATGCTCCAAACACGATCATCACCGTATGGATCGAAAGCTCTCGCGAATCTCTACGACTTTCATGTTGAACACTTCGCGTAATTCTTGATGGATTGAGAGTGATTGAGGAGAGAAGAATTCTAATTTTTGGCCATTGATTACAAGGGTGGCGGCTAGGGTTAGGTTTAGGTTATTTTTTTTTTTAATTTAGAGAGAGAGAGAGAGGGCTATTTATAGAAGAACGAACGACACTATTCATTCCGGAAATTCCGAACTCCGATTTACGCGCCGTAAACCAACGTTTATAGGGTTTACCCCATGTTCCGGACACAATGGAATCGGTTTCGGAAGCTAATTCGGTCATCTGTGCGAGTTATGGCAATAAACGTTCAATTTGAATTAAACCGATTTAAACGATTTTCTAGGCGTTTTAATTTGTACCGGACAAACGGTAAATCCAATTGACATGAAATTTGAAACCTTACAATAATATCACATTACAGATCCGATGAAACTGGTTTCGTCGAAATCCGAGACTTTTTGAAAAATGGCTATTTTAACTCGCCAAATTAATATTAAAAACAATTCGATGCGTTTCGAGCTGCCACGATCAAACGATAACTCCGATTGACACGAAAATTGAAATCCGGTAATAACTAACCATTACGGATCTAACGGAACTGGTCTCGTCCAATTCTAAGACTGTTCAAAAATTGACTATTTTCACTAGTCGATTTTAATATTAAAATATTCAATTTTCACAAATTAACTTTTAATTCGATTTTAAAAGTTCTAAAATATCGTTCTAACTTCAACATGATATAATAAAATTTTACAAATCATTTACAATCATATTTAACTCCATTTTCAATTATTTCCATAATTTAACATATTAAATTATCGATTTAATTATCCAATTAAATCCAATTATTCAAAATAAAATTTATTCGACTTATAAATTCACTTATTAATATTTAAAATTAATTAAATATTCAAATTTTAATTACTAAAAATCCTGGGTCGTTACAAATCCCTTGAATAATTACAAAGTAATTTAATCCAAATCACTTCCATTATTAAAACATCTTTAGTTACATCCAATAATTATCAATTAATTACTTCCCTAAGTAATTACAATTCCATTAATTACATTAAGTAATTATTTATCAAATTATCAAGTGTTTAAATTAATTAAACTTAATTAGTTAATCTAAACTAATCACATTAAACTCAATTAATTCCATTACGTCACTAATTCCTTAATTACTTCTATTAAGTAATTAACTTTAACAATTTCACAAATGATTATCATTAATTAATTAATCTAATTAATTATTAGAATTAATCACATTAATTAATTGTTAAATAATCTTAAGTTAATGACCTTCATTAACTATTCTTTAATTTCTTTCTTAAGAAATTAACTCAGATTAACCTTTATTAATTACAAATTAATCAATATTTAATTACCAATTAATTAATCTCTAATTATTAAATTAATTAAGTGTTAACTACAACTTAATTAATTCTTAATTACTTGATTAATAAATCTTTAATCATTAATAAAAATCTAATTAATAATCCTTAATTACAAATTAATTAACCTTAATTAATTAATCTTAAGCCTTAATTAATCAAATTAAAAACTCTTAATTACTTAATTAATCATCCATATCATTAATTAATTAAATAATTAATTACCCAACTTAATAATTTAATGAATCCAAATCATTAAATTCTAATTTATCTTTAAGATAAACATTTCTTACTTAATCAAAGTATTAAAAACAATTTGTTTTCAAATTTACATTAAATTTCATTTTAAACTTTATTTTAAATTTAACATTTTAAAATGAATACAAATTTATCTAAACAAGGTTTAAAAACAATTCAAAACCTTTTATCTCATAAGTTAAAGAAATATTCATTTTATAAAGAAGTTTTAAAAGAATTTAAAACCCAATTCATTTTTAAATTCAAATTAGTTTAAAAATACACTTTAAACATTCCAAGTTATTTAAAACAATTCCAATTTAAAATTTTCCTTTAATTTCAAAACTGAAATGCAGATTTAATCTTTATTCTAGATTTAACTTAAATCTTTAAAGCTTACTTACATTTTAAACTCCATTTTAAAATTCTAACTATTTAACCATTTTTAAAGTAGTTAAATAATTTAAATTTAAGAAAACTTATTTTATTTTAAAAATTGAAATTCAAACCCAAATTCCAGATTTTAAAACTAGATTTAAACTTATTTAAAATTTCTATTTTACAATTTAAACTTTCAGTTTAATATTCAAAACCAAATATACTTTTACACTTTAAAAGATTGTTAAAACCAAATTTAAATTTCAAATTTTAAATTATTTCAAATCTAAGATTCAAACTACTTGAATTCAGATTTCACTCAGGTTTAAACTTAGTTTAAATTTTTGTTTACATTTAAACTCTACTTTAAATTAAAAAAAAAACAGAACAGGTTTCTTTTTTAATTTTAAAACCTGTAAACAATCATTTACCTGAGCCTACTATAAAATGACTTCGAGACAAAACCTTAACTGCTTTGAGTTAAAACTCGAATCACCCGAGACAAACGCGAGGCCACCAAATCCCAACCCAACATTTCACCAGCATATCCCTAGTACACTGTGCACATGTACAGTACCTCCGGCCAACCTTGATCATCTTCGCGAATACCCCACAGTCGACTATCATCATCTCATATCATCCAAACAACAACCCAAACGACTCATGCTCGAAATCAAACTCGAGATTAAAATCCAACCCTGGAACAAGAACTCGAACAGGCAGTAACTCAATCATCCACACCTATCAACGCCACGCCATGGAAGCTCCGACCACCGTTGCCTCTGAAACTCCGACAAAGTTTTCGTAAACCCACCATCTTCCAGTACCCAAGTTATTGTTGAACTCGATCAACTACAATTGCCGAAGTGATCGATTTTATCTAACCCAGTAAAACTTGGGTTCCAAACTTCCAAATCACCACCACCTCCTCCACAGTTCCCTGATCAACTTCCCACTAATTTTCCCATACTCTCTGATCACCCCTCCATCTCCAGGAAGAAATTCAACCCATTCGAACCCATAGATCATCAGAACTTTCCCATTTTCCTTTTCCAGCACAAACAAAAACTGCACTCAGGTTTTAACACTAAAAATTGTAATCTTGCTTTTAAAAATCATGATTTTGTATTATGATTTGATTTATAACCCTGAAACATTGAATCGTAATGTTTGAATTTTTCACTTATACTCATTTTTTCTCTGTTATTTATTCCCAGAGCCAATACAAAAATTTATTTAACTTATACAAATTTTTAAATTTTACTTTATCATGTAATGACAAGTTTCATACAAATACTAAATCATAACAGCAAACGGATCAAAAGATAAAGAATTTTGATCAACTTGAGCTTGTACTGTAAACAGACAGTAACCTAGGTGAAACAGACATGCATCTCATTCCTACATATAGATATACACATCAATGTATTTAACAATATATATATAAGCCTACTTATTTTCCATGGATAAATCAAACAACCATATTTTATACTCAAAATTTTAAAATGTGAAGTTACTCACCTGTTAAAACTTGATGAGCAGAGCACCTGATTTTGAAAACTCTTTTGAATCTTTAAAACAGAATTTCCCATGTTTTTTAAAAAAAAGAAACATGAGTGTTGAGATGCTTTAACTTGCTTTAGTCCCCAGGTTTGCATGCAGTAGCAAATTTTCAGATTGAAGAAATGAATGCAGGCCTTTAAAATAGATTTGAAATTGCAGGTTTGCTTCAGACTGCTTTTGCATGCATGTTGGAAAATGTTGCAGGGATTTTTGTTTTGAAGATGATGTCAGATTTGCATGATATGTTTTGAAAATGCTTTGCATGTGAACAGGGAATGATTTTGATTTGAGGAAAAGTGTTTATAGAGAATGATTTGGAAGATGGTTTGCAATTTGATTACAGGTTTATGAAAACTGGGTTTAGGGGAAATGAAAATTTGCATTTTGAAATATGTTACAAGGAATGATTACAGATTTTGAAGAAGAAATGGTTTTGATCCTTCAGATTTGGTTTTGAGGATTGTTTAGAGTAAATAGTTTCAACTGAAAATTTCTTGGTTTAGAAATGAAAATGAGAAAAAGAATAGGATGGAAGATGTATATGTTTATATAACTAAATTCATGATAAATTAAAAATCAAAGAAAAATAAAAAAATAAAAATAAAATTTGACACTTGTCTTAAATATCAACACTTGTTAATTCCCTTGTTTGTTTAAATTACACATGTTATATTAGGTTCTAAGAAAGCAACACATGTTCTTTTAATTAATTAGTATTTTTAATTAAAGTTTAATATAATATTATGCTTAATTAATTAGTTTACAAATACTTATTTACATGTATAGCTAATTTTGAAGAAAAAAACCAAGTTTAATTATAAATAGAAAAAATATCTATTATTTGAAAATAACATTTTTGATTATTTTAAATAAATTTATAAAAGAGATTGTAAATTACTTATGATTTATATGAATAAATGTTTCATATTTTAATTGTATTTAAACTTTCATATTTAATTACAATCATATTTTTCAAACATTATTTTAAAAAGAATGTTCAAAAAAATCTTATTATTAAATTTATTTAAACTTTAAGCTAAAATCCCTTTTAAATAATTAAACATTTATTTTATGTATTTTAAAACCATATAGTTCTTTATTGAATAGCTTTGAAAAGCTTAACATTAAATAAATCATAATTTCCCAATTACCAAAATATTAGGGTTAGTAAACATGCTTTATAAATTAAATTTAAAACCAAATTCATCCATTTAAAAAAAATATAAATACACACACACACACACACACATTATAAATAGAAAATAATTTATTAGCTTATTAAAAGATAAATTCACTAATTAAATATTTAATAAAAGAAGATTATTAAATAAATTATGTACAAAAATTATCAAATCAACTTAATTTTAAATACAGATTATTAAATTGATATCGCCAGAAATTCCGGGATATCACATTCCTTCCCCCTTAAAAGAATTTCGTCCCCGAAATTTAAAACAAAGGTAATTTAATAATCTTATTAAAGATTTAATTTTAAAACACAACATATATTAATCATATGCTAACGACCCAAGCAACCAATTCACACAATCAAAACAAATCTAACTATCCAGAAAAATTCTGGATAGAACTTCCTCGAGTTTCCTCGGTATAAATATCGGGATACTCACTCTATAGAATCCAAACAATCAAAACTACTAAGCTATAAAGCTACTACTCATCTAGATCTACCAAACTAAACAGGATATCAGACTTCAGACGAGTCTGACTCATCAAACAAACCTCTTGAACTACTGGTTCTATAACCAAAGATAGATCAAACACGTACTCCCTCCGAGATACGTGAAACATACTGAATTCCAGTTATCCAAACTGGCAATTCAACTCTGAAGACCAAACACTTATCTTACCAAAACACAGAAGAAGTCCAAAACACCTCTGAGCTAGCTTCCCAGACTTACCAAAACTTATAGCTCCTTCGATTGGAGAAAACTTAACCAAAACCCAATCTCCGATTCCGGAATCCAAATTCCTTCGTCTCTTATCCACAAAATTCTTCGGACGATGCTGGGCTACCAACATCCTTACTGATTAGCTCAACCCTTGCTGATGCCTCACGAAACAAACTAGACCAAAAACAACCCATCACCATGATCTCTTCAAGATCAATCCAAAACCAAGAACACAACTCTACTCCATAAACACCAGTAGATTGAACTTACTTCTCGTTATCCAGAAAAGACAAACAGAAACACTCCCAAACTTCTTCCGCTACACAACTCTGATTCGAAGCAGAAGAAAATGCAGATGAAGAACACGAGCACAACTAGACAACACATCCCAGAAATATGATTCAATGGATCCATAAAAGAAAACTTAGAAATTTCTCTGAAACCTGAGCTACTTCACCAAACTCTATCTCAAGGAACCATCCTTCTACTAAACTGAACCACCGGTTCCACTTCTGGAATCCTAGCCGATAAGAAAACTCAATCTCCAAATGCGGACAAACCTTTGACTTCCCTGAAGACATCCGGAAAATCTCCAACAACCCAAGAGAACACTCAAACTACCGCAAGTCACTTTTGCGATCAACCCAGCCTAATATCCAAAGAAACTTCTCTCTCTACCAATTAGAACAGCTTACGCTGGCCTAGCCAATCCACCGAAGAAACGGATCCACACTGCTGCTTCTGAACTCCATCTCCAGAAAAAACTGCTTAGCCAAAAGACCTTCTGCCAACATGGAACACTCCGAGCTGCACTGCTAACACCAAAGCCAAAGACTTCCTAATCCAAAACTCTTCGAGAAACTCAGACCTCCAACCAAACAGAAACACCATGCTGATCCATCCATAACACCAAAACAGACACACTACCCAAAACTTGTTCCAAAGAAACATCTTCGGAAACATCCATAGTCACTGCATCTCATCACGCAGCTACTACTTCTTGAGGTATCAAGATACCATCACTCACTTCTGCGGAACCGACAGACCCAAATTCTACTCATCCAACTTGCACTTCAAAAATGAACTCCGAACCTTTAAAAGATTTCCTTCAGAGATCGATGAAATTCCTACACCAAGCTGCAAAGCTCACTCAAGACGGTATTAGGTCTACAATCTCGACAGATCCACTTCCAACCTCATCACTCAAACTCCAACCAATGATAGTCGTGTTACACACACCACTACACCATCTACCTTATAACTTATATTGGAAAACCTGAACAGGTAACCCAACAGATAGGTAGAAATAATTATATATTTATATATATTAAACTTACAAATACGCTCTCTCAAGATAGACACCACTCCAGAGCGTAGGTTTTCGCTCAACCTAGCATCCGATACCAACTGTGACGACCCGACTTTCTAGGACCATAAAATCGCATCACTATAAGAAAGAAAGGGACAGAAAAGAGAAAAGAAAGAAGAGAAAGAAGAAACAACATCAGAATCTCAACAGCAGAATGAATAAATTATATTAAAAACATAAGTATTACATAATATACATCAACTATCAGAGTTACACAGACAATACATCACATACTAGACAGCTATAAACACCTGTCTTGTTATTACAACTCAATACAATACAGATAAACCACTCAGAGATACCAACACAGCGGAACACTATATAACTACAACGCAGAAGCCTCCTGCTCCATTGGTCCTCCATAATTCGTCAAAGATAACCTGAATCCCTTGGCTACTAGAAAAAATTTGAGTACCCAAGAGTTTGAGAAAACACATATAAACTCCGGGTCAGACATGGGTCTAGTGTGAGTAATAGGTTAAAGTTGCTTAACTTTTGAAAAAAACCTTTGAAAACAAAAGGTATCACGTAAGACTTCCCACACATAAACATGAAAAAGTTTTTACCTTACGCTAACCAAAAGATTTGATAGAAAATCCGATGATATTATAATAGGTCTAGGGTTTTCAACTAGAAAATAGACTAAATTGTTACATCTGTTAAATTCCAGCTACTAGCCACAAAAGTGGGTAATACAATCAAAACCGATGGCACTTATTGGATTTTGGATTCCATACAATGGCAGGGCTACCGGGGTACCGCCCGTCACAGTACGGGGCCTAGATCACCGTACCGAGGATCACTCCCAATCCCCTGCAACACAAAGCCGGAACCATTCCTTACTGAACAGTCCCGAACAAGACCACCCCGCAGTTGTGATCAGCAACCGCACCACACAGCCGAAATAAAAAGGGACATCTAGACAGGGGTAAATCTCGTCCTACTTAGGCATGACCCACTTAGCCTTGCTACACCTTCCCTGTTTTAGCCATTCCCCGTTGATGAGGCTTGAGGCTGCGATTACCTTTAAAGAACACATCACTTGGAATGCTCATCGTCCACCTGACGATGTTCTGTAAGCATTCAATCCATACAAATTCGTTCCGGGTTCGAACGAAACCGAAGGCATTATCTCATTACACTTATTTTGGAATCACCCTCAGAGTTAACGACGATAACCCTTGCTCTCTGAATCATCATCTTCACTTCAGATATACGACCTATCGTTAATTTGGATTGATGTAGTTTTCGGATATCCAAATATGGAAACCTGATCCCGGTCTCACCGAATCCAAAACGTATCTTTTAAGGCCAAGTTGTTTTGGAGTTTAAAACAATTTCAATTCATTAACTATATACACACAGATAGATAATTCACAACATCTCAATAGATAATCAACATTATCATCATAAATAGATAATCCATATCATCATTATAAACAGATAATCTATATTATCGTCCCAATGCAACCAAAGCTTCCATATCATACAGCATTACTCATCTCATAGCCGAGATTACAAACCATTCAAGGCAACCAATATCATCCATTCATACATAAGCAATGATTTAATGATCACACCATCTATTATTAATTTAAAGTGAATTAAATTAATTACTTTATCTCTAATTAATTTAAAATGAATTTAATTAATTATTTCACCATTATAATCCTGCTTAACTTAACCATTAATTAATTACAAATCAATTAATTAATCACCATCTCGTTATTCATTTCAATTAATCATTCCTGATTAACAATTTTCTAATTACAGTAAGTAATTAGCCTTTAAAAGTTAATTTTACTTAACCCTTTGCAAAAATTAACCGTTAGTTACTCAATCAATTAATTAACTAAAATTAATTACATTAATCCTTTATTAATTAATTACTTCATTTATTTATTATTCCTTAATTAATCAATTCTAAATTTACATCATTAATTTTATTAATTAACGATTTCTAATTGCATTTTTAATTAATCTCTCTATTTAAACTAATTACATTAAGTAATTAATCTTCAATTAGACCATATATATTAATCACCCTTGATTAATAACATCCAGTAATTAACTATCCTTAATTACTTAATTTCAAAAATTATTTACCCTTAATTAATTATCTCAATTAATCCCTTGATTAATTACAAAGTAATTTAATCCAAATCACTTCCATTATTAAAACATCTTTAGTTACATCCAATAATTATCAATTAATTACTTCCCTAAGTAATTACAATTCCATTAATTACATTAAGTAATTATTTATCAAATTATCAAGTTTTTAAATTAATTAAACTTAATTAATTAATCTAAACTAATCACATTAAACTCAATTAATTCCATTAAGTAACTAATTCCTAAATTACTTCTATTAAGTAATTAACTTCAACAATTTCACAAATGATTATCATTAATTAATTAATCAAATTAATTATTAGAATTAATCACATTAATTATTTGTTAAATAATCTTAAGTTAATGACCTTCATTAACTAATCTTTAATTTCTTTTTTAAGAAATTAACTCAGATTAACCATTATTAATTACAAATTAATAAATATTTAATTACCAATTAATTAATCTCTAATTATTAAATTAATTAAGTGTTAACTGCAACTTAATTAATTCTTAATTACTTGATTAATAAATCTTCAATCATTAATAAAAATCTAATTAATAATCCTTAATTACAAATTAATTAACCTTAATTAATTAATCTTAAGTCTTAATTAATCAAATTAAAAACTCTTAATTACTTAATTAATCATCCATATCATTAATTAATTAAATAATTAATTACCCAACTTAATAATTTAATGAATCCAAATCATTAAATTCTAATTTATCTTTAAGATAAACATTTCTTACTTAATCAAAGTATTAAAAACAATTTGTTTTCAAATTTACTTTAAATTTCATTTTAAACTTCATTTTAAATTTAAGACTTTAAAAGAATACAAATTTATCTAAACAAGGTTTAAAGACAATTCAAAGCCTTTTTATCTCATAAGTTAAAGAAATATCCATTTTATAAAGAAGTTTTAAAAGAATTTAAAACCCAATTCATTTTTAAATTCAAATTAGTTTAAAAATACACTTTAAACATTCCAAGTTATTTAAAACAATTCCAATTTAAAATTTTCCTTTAATTTCAAAACTGAAATACAAATTTAATTTTTATTCCCGATTTAACTTAAATCTTTAAAGCTTACTTACATTTTAAACTCAATTTTAAAATTCTAACTATTTACCATTTTTAAAGTAGTTAAACAACTTAAATTTAAGAAAACTTATTTTATTTTAAAAACTGAAATTCAAACCCAAAATCCAGATTTTAAAACTAGATTTAAACTTATTTAAAATTTCTATTTTACAATTTAAACTTTCAGTTTATAATTCAAAACCAAATATACTTTTAAACTTTAAAAGATTGTTAAAACGAAATTTAAATATCAAAATTTAAATTATTTCAAATCTATGATTCAAACTACTTGAATTCAGATTTCAGTCAGGTTTAAACTTAGTTTAAATTTTTGTTTACATTTAAACTCTACTTTAAAATTAAAAAAAACAGAGTAGGCTTCTGTTTTAATTTTAAAACCTGAAAACAATCATTTACACAAGCCTACTCTAAAATGACTTCGAGACAAAACCTTAACTGCTTCGAGTTAAAACTCGAATCACCCGAGACAAACGCGAGGCCACCAAATCCCAACCCAACATTTCACCAGCACATCCCCAGTACACTGTGCATATGTACATTATCTCTGGCCACCCTTGATCATCTTCGCGACCACCCCACAGTCGACGATCATCGTCTCAGATCATCCAAACAACAACCCAAACGACTCATGCTCGAAATCAAACTCGAGATTAAAATCCAACCCTGGAACAAGAACTAGAACAGGCAGTAACTCAATCGTCCACACCTGTCAACGCCACACCATGGAAGCTCCGACCACCGTTGCCTCTGAAACTCCGGCGAAGTCTTCGTCAACCCACCATCTTCCAGTACCCAAGTTATTGTTGAACTCGATCAACTACAATTGCCGAAGTGATCGATTTTATATAACCTAGTAAAACTAGGGTTACAAACTTCCAAATCACCACCACCTCCTCCACAGTTCCCTGATCAACTTCCCACTAATTTTCCCATCCTCTCTGATTACCCCTCCACCTCCAAGAGGAAATTCAACCCATTCGAACCCATAGATCATCAGAACTTTCCCATTTTCCTTTTCTAGTTCAAACAAAAACTGCACTCAGGTTTTAACACTAAAAATTGTAATCTTGCTTTTAAAAATCATGATTTTGTATTATGATTTGATTTATAACCATGAACATTGGATCATAATGTTTGAATTTTTCACTTATACTCATTTTTGCTCTGTTATTTATTCCCAGAGCCCATACAAAAATTTATTTAACTTATATAAATTTTTAAATTTTACTTTATCATGTAATAACAAGTTTCATACAAATACTAAATCATAACAGCAAACAGATCAAAAGAAAACGAATTTTGATCAACTTGATCTTGTACTGTAAACAGAAAGTAACCTAGGTGAAACAGGCATGCATCTCATTCCTACATATAGATATACACATCAATGTATCTAACAATATATATATATATATATATATGCCTACTTATTTTCCATGGATAAATCAAACAACCACATTTTATACTTAAAATTTTAAAATGTGAAGTTACTCACCTGTTAAAACTTGATGAGCAGAGCACCTAATTTTGAAAACTCTTTTGAATCTTTAAAACAGATTTTCCCATGCTTTTTTTAAAAAAAAAACTTGAGTGCTGAGATGCTTTAACTTGCTTTAGTCCCCAGGTTTGCATGCAGTAGCAAATTTTCAGATTGAAGAAATGAACGCAGGACTTTAAAATAGATTTGAAATTGCAGGTTTACTTCAGATTGCTTTTGTATGCATGCTGGAAAATGTTACATGGATTTTTGTTTTGAAGATGATTTCAGATTTGCATGTGAACAGGGAATGATTTTGATTTGAGGAGAAGTGTTTACAGAGAATGATTTTGAAGATGGTATGCAATTTGGTTATAGGTTTATCAAAACTGGGTTTAGAGGAAATGAAAATTTGCATTTTGAAATATTTTACAAGGAATGAGTATAGATTTTGAAGAAGAAATGGTTTTGATTCTTCAGATTTGGTTTTGAGGATTGTTTAGAGTAAATAGTTTCAGCTGAAAATTTCTTGGTTTAGAAATGAAAATGAGAAAAAGAATAGGATGGAAGATGTATATGTTTATATAACTAAATTCATGATAAATTAAAAATCAAAGAAAATAATTAAAAAAAATTGACACTTGTTTTAAATATCAACACTTGTTAATTCCCTTGTTTGTTTAAATTACACATGTTATATTAGGTTCTAAGAAAGCAACACATGTTCCTTTAATTAATTAGTATTTTTAATTAAAGTTTAATAGAATATTATGCTTAATTAATTAGTTTACAAATACTTATTTATATGTATAGCTAATTTTAAAGAAAAAAACAAGTTTAATTTTAAATAGAAACAATATCTATTATTTGAAAATAACATTTTTGATTATTTTAAATAAATTTATAAAAGAGATTGTAAATTACTTATTATTTATATGACTAAATGTTTCATACTTTAATTGTATTTAAACTTTCATATTTAATTACAATCATATTTTTTAAACAATATTTCAAAAAGAATGTTAAACAAATCTTATCATTAAATTTATTTAAACTTCAAGCTAAAATCCCTTTTAAATAATTATACATTTATTTTATGTATTTTAAACCATATAGTTCTTTATTAAATAGCTTTGAAAAGCTTAACATTAAATAAATCATAATTTCCCAGTTACCAAAATATTAGAATTAGAAAACATGCTTTATAAATTAAATTTAAAACAAATTCATCCATTTAAAATATATATATAAATATATATATACATTATAAATAGAAAACAATTTATTAGCTTATTAAAAGATAAATTCACTAATTAAATATTTAATAAAAGAAGATTTTTAAATCAATTCAAATTTATTTACAAAAATTATCAAATAAATTTAATTTTAAATATAGATTATTAAATTGACATCGCCAGAAATTTCGGGATATCACTGATTAACTCATTAAATCTTTAAATCGGAGATTTAACTTATAGATTTCAAACCCGTTTCCAAAGATTTATTCATAACTTGGAAGACCATGTTCATTTTAGACTTGAATCCCTTTTAACACAAATTGGAAGTTCATTTCTTATATGAAAGCTTTTATTATTTGAAAACAAATAGTTTTCGTTCAGAAGAATCCAATTATATTTATACAAGTTAAAATCTTGGGTTAAATTCTAAAGTCCCAAAACAACACTTTAGAGATGGTTTAAAATCCATATAAACCCATTTATAAGGTCATTAAACCCTAGTTCCCAAATCATAGAATTCAATTTCAAATATTGAATTAAAATTTAAATCAAATTATTTAAATTTAAAAACTCATTCAAGTTATTCAAAATAACCTTTATTTTTGAAATTCATTTTCAGAGCTTCAATTCTAATTCCAAAACTATTTTGGATTCAAAAATTCAATTTTAAAACAATTTCAAAAACCTATGACTTAACCCATTTCCACATGCAAACCATATTTGTGTGTGTGTAAGTGTGGTCCAGGGGATCAACACAATAGTGCACAACATCAATCATCACAGATCCAATCATATCAATATTGATAAGCGGTATAACCCAAAACACTTATCTTCATTCACAGATTCATAGGTAAAATAAATTTATCAATCACAAAGATTTACCATTACAATTCGATGTGGGTTTCCGATAACCAATTGGAATCCGACTCCCTGTCGCATCGAAATTTAAATGTCGTTATACGGGTCAAGGTTTTTCATATTCATATAATAGTATATTCATCACAAATATAGCAGCTCAGCACAAAGCATTACATCACATATCAAATATATCAATCCATCACACAACATTTAATAACAATCAAACATCTTCGATTAATGTGAATAAATCGTGTGGTTTTAAATTTATTACTCACATAATTACTTTCATTAGTAATCTTTAATCAATGATAAATTACCACTAACTATAATTGATTAAGTCTTAACCACCTTCATTAATTAATCATTTCTTTAATAAATTATCTTAATTAATTAACCCTTAATTGTAATTAATTAAATCTTAATAAATTATTCCCTAATTAATTACTTAAACCCTTAATTGTAATTAATTAAATCTCAATTTCAATTAATTGTCCTTTAATTAATTATTCCTAATTTAATTACCCTAATTAATTAACCACATTAATTAATTATGCTTTAAAGTAATTAACCCTTAATTAATCTTTAATCTTTAATTATCTATTCTTAATTACTTTCACTACGTAATTACTATTTTTATTTAATCATTCACTAATTACTTGATTAATTAACTTGCATTATTAATTAATTCCTTTAATTACCTTCATTAATTAATTCACTTCTAATCATTTATTAATTATCCTTAATTTTATAATTTAACTTGTCCTTTAAGTTAACAATTTAGAAATATTCGATTAACTCCTTTATTTCTTTGTTAAGTTTAATTAAATGTAACTCTTTTAAAATTATAAGTTTTAAACATTTCGAACTTAATTAATTTAAAATGTCCTTATTTTAAAACCTTTAATTACATATTTCATCTTAACGACAATCATTAATTTGAAATGGATAGTTTAGAAATCATGTTAATTTAGATTTGTTAAAGTTTCTGAAACTGGAATTTTATGAAACCCGAGTCACTTCGAGTATTACCCGAGACAATTCCCCTTTTACTTTGAGTTTCCTGAAAATCAACCCGAGTAGAAATTTTTTTCAGAACTTAAGTTTTTTTTCTAATTGTTACTTGGTATAATAAAATTTACCCGAGCAATGACCCGAGACAAACTTGTGTTTTCCCGAGCAAAACTCGAATTTTCTGAATACGATTGCTTCTTCCCCAAACCATCATCACGCAGAAAACATCAAAGCGTACACGTGTACGTGCACAGTCGCACGGCGACGCTCTGGTCATCACGACCATCACCGACAAGTCACTGACCATCTCCACCACCCAAAATCCAAAGCAAGTTCGAAATCAAAATCGAGCTTCTCGATCGAACTAGAACCCAAACCCAAATCAGTAAAACCCATCACCCCGATCATCTCGTCCACCAGACACCACGTCACCACGTCCATGGCTCCACCATACGACGATAGAACTAACCCCCCAGGTCCGATGCCCTTGAATTCTGTAACAACCCTATATTTTTGCATATACTTTAAATTTGACTTTATTTTTATTTTGAAATTATTTTAATCTTATTTTATTTCAAAATTTTCATTTTTAAATATAAATTTTGATTATTATATGAATTATAATTTCAAAACTGGTATAAATTGAATATTTTCCTGAATAATGGATTTTGTAGTCAAAACTGGTCAAACTTTGACTTTTAAATTTTAAATTTAAATATTTTAATTATTTTATTTTATCTTTTATTATGAAATTAGATTTAATATCATGAATACTACTTTTCGTTTCGTTGAAATTGGATTTAAATTATGAAAGTTATACCATTTACAATATTGTGTGTATATAGGGTTATTTAACAATATTCTTTGTTTTAATTTATATAAATGATATTTTTACTTGATATGTCTAATTCTAATTTGTATATTTATGTTAGATTATGTATATTTTGACTTTTAAATATTTTTAAAGTGATGTTTGAATTTTTCCAAAGCTTATTGAATTTTTTTCCAAATTTTAAAGCCTGGTTTCCATTTTTCTGCTATTTTCTTTATTTAAATTATATTTAAATTAAAATTTATATATTTATTTGCGAATGCATTTTATTTTTATGTTATTATCTTTATTATAAATATTTTTACAAGTTCATATAAATTTTCCAAAGTTTATTCTGTTTATTTTCCATTTTTCTAGACTAGTTTGTAATTTTGTGCTATTTTTTTTACCTTATATAATTAATAAATATATACATATATTTTATATTGGTTATATTTTAGAATTTGTGACTGATATTATTATTATTTTCAGTAATATAAACTTATATAAATAAATTAAAGGAAATTTGAAAAGGTTTTGACTTTTGGTTTCCAATGTCTCTTTATTTTCTAACCTTTCATATTTGTAACTTACTTTTTCATCAATTTGCCTTAACTACTCACACCTTCAGCCGACCACATCATTTTTCCTCATTCACGTACTTTTTTTTTCTCGTTTCCTGAAGAAAAAAATTCAGCCCTTGCGTGAGAAGGTTTTGGTAGAAAAATTCCATTTCTCTTCTTTCTTTTGTTTATTTCTTTTGTTTTGACATTGTTTTGCACTTGTTCTTCTTCACTTCTAGGTTCGGCCACCTTCTCTCCAGGCCCTGCCGCCTCCACCACCACCTGAGAATACCTCCATCACCACCTCCTCTCCAGTCAAAACCCCAAGCCGTGCCCCCTAGTGATGATCCACCACTAAAGTTTCCACAAAACTCCACTTTTGTTTGCATAGCCGACCTCTACCATGCGTCCACCACCTTCCACCACCCATGGCCGCCACTAACATCACCTTCACCACCTCCATCACCACCTGGACACGTTGCCACACCATCCCCTTGGACCCCATAGTGCAGGCCATGACCCTAGTGCCTTGGCCGAGCCTTGTTTTGACCTTGAATCATGTGATATTGCCTTGTTGTGTTGTTTTCACCACCACCCAACTTTGCACTATCAACAACCAAGTGTAGGCCGACCATACCTAACCAAAAACTGATCCAAATCTTGCCTTAGACCTGTAGTACACCTTATGGCTGAACCTGAAGGTTGTTGGAAGCAAGTGCAAAGCAATTCTGCTTTGATTCGTGTAGTTTATTCTATCTTATTCTATCGTAGTTTGCATTTGAAACTTATGTTATATATATTTGTTTTGTTTGAATGTATCCAAGGCTATTAATCTTTGGCTCTCCACTTTCAAATCATATTCATGCTTTCATGCCTTCGAAGATCTTGTTGTGTGTAGTTGTTTGTCATCTCCAGCTGTAGCGACCCGACTTTCTATCACCAGAATGACACATCACTATTTAAGAAAGAAAGGGATAGAAGAAGAAAAGAAAGAGAAGAAAGAAAAACAACACATCAGAATATCACAGCGGAACGAATGAAATATAAAATATAACATATATATATATATATATATAGTATCATATACATCAGAGTACACAACTATACATCTCAAGTTAGACAATTATAACATTTCTGTCTAATGTACAATACAAGAACATCCATACATAATAACATCACAGTGGAAACTCTATCTATATATCTACACGTTGAAGCCTCCTGCTTCAAAGCTCCTCCAGAATTCGTCAAGAATAACCTGAATCACTTGACTACTCATACATAATAAGAGAACCCAAGAGTTTAATAAAACAGAAAATAAACACTCGGGACAGACAGGGGTCTGGTGTGATTAAACAGTTTAAAATTGCTTAATTTTAGAAAATCCTTTTGAAAAGAAAGGTATCACGTAAGACTTCCCATACATAAACATGGAAAAGTTTTTACCCTACGCTACCCAAAACATTTGATAGGAAATCCAGTGATATTATAATAGTGTCTAGGGTTTTCAAGTAAAATACAGAAATAGCTGGAATGCTTACATCTCACATTCCAACATAGTTGGGCACAATCAAAACGTACGGCACTTATTGGAGATTGGATTCCATACAATGGTAGGGCTACAGGGGTACCGCCCGTCATAGTACGTGGCCCGGATCACTGTACTGAGGACCACTCCTGATCTCCTGCAACACAAGGCCGGAACCATTCCTTACTGAACAGTCCCGAACAAGACCATCCCGCATTTGGCTGCAGATCCAACTGCCACACAGTCGAAATAAAAAGGGACATCTAGACAGGGGTAAATCTCGTCCTACTTGGGCATGACCCACTTAACCTTGCTGCACCTCCCCTGTTTTAGCCATTCCCGGTTGATGAGGCTTGAGGCTGCGATTACCTTCATAGGACACATCAATCTTAGAATGCTCATCGTCCACCTGACAATGTTCTGAAAGCATACAATCCGTACAAGTCCGTTCCGGGTTCGAACGGAACCGAAGGCATTATCTCGTTACACTCATTTTGGAATCACTCTCAGAGTTAACGACCATAGCCCTTGCACTTGTAATCTTCATCTCGAAACTGAAAGTACTACCTTCGTTAAACTCATTCTGGAATCACCCTCGGAGTTATAACGATACATAGTTCTTACACTTCGAGTCTTCACTTCACTTGGATTTACGACCTAACGTTAATTTGGATCTATGTGGTTTTCGGATATAAAACCCGATCCCGGCCTCACCGAATCCAAAACGCCATTTTAATGTCCAAGTTGTGCTTAAGGGTTTAAACAGTAGATATTCAGAATATAAATGGATGATTCATAACATACAGATAGATAATTCACCATTATCAAATTCATCCACACATATCACAAAGCAGCATATATATCACATCTCAGATATATCACATTCAAACCATCAAATATCAATCAATGACATTCAATATCATCCAATATCATTAACTCATCCAATGATATTTATCATCCAATCATTAATCAACCATAAACAAGGTTTGATCCAAACTAAATTAATTTAATTAATCCTTAGTCAAATTAATCCTTACTTAATCACTTGGATTATCATTAATCCAACTTACTTATTCATTAATTGATTACCAATTAATTAATTAAACATCACTTAATTATCCACTTCAATTAATCTCCTTTGATTAATTATCTCTTAATTACTTTAAGTAATTATTCCTTAATTAGAATTTTAATTAATCATCTTGATTAATTACTTCTTAATTATACCAAGTAATTATCTCTTAATTACCCTTTCAAATTAATCACACTTGATTAATTATTATCTAATTAAACATTCTTGATTAACTACTTTTAATTAATCACACTTGATTAATTACTTTTAATTAATCACATTTGATTAATTACTTTTTAATTACACTTAGTAATCAAAAGTTAATTATAGATTAATTATCCTTTAATTATTAATTAACAATTTACTTCAATTAATTAATGATTACTTTCACTAATTAAATTTCTTTTTAATTAATTACTTTAACAAGTAATTAATCACATTATTAAATCCTCTTAATGCTTTTATTAATTAATTAGTCTTCAATTAATAAATAAATTCAAACCTTTAATTAATTATATTAATTAATTCTTTAATTAATAACGCAAGTGATTAATCTTAATCACTTCCACCTAATTACTTTCATAAGTAATTAACCTCTAATTACTTTGTTCCATAATTTCCTTTTTACTCAATTACCTCCAGTAATTAATTACTTAATTACTTCACCAAGTAATCACACTTAATCAATTTAAATCACAAGTGATTATCTTTAATTAATCACTTATTAATTTCTTAATTAATTATTTAACTAATCATTTAAATTTAATTAAATGATTCCTTAACTTCTTATATTTAAAAAGATCCTTAATTAAGAAAACCATTATCTTAATTAAATCATTATATTAACCATTAACACTTTAATTATTAATAACAATTGAATTATCTTAATTATTTTCATACATTTGTTTATCTTTAAATTAACCAAAATTCTAAATTACTTAAGATAATCTTTATTATAATTGATCTCTAAATTCTTAATCATTAATCTTTATTAAAATATAACATTTTTAGAAATCAATTATAATTTAAAACAATTTAAACATTCAAATTAAACTTTAAATCTTTAAAACTTTCCAAAGTTATTTAACAAAATTTAATACAAACCTTGTTATTGAAAATCTACTTATTTTATTTCAAAAACTTTTATATCTCAAAATATAAAAACTTGTTTAAGGCTTAATCTTGAAACAAATTGATTTTACAAGTGAAAACTTGTTATACTTTGTTTTAAAACTTTAATTATTTACATCAAATTTTCTTTGTTCAAAACTTTTTAAAACACTGCTGTTAAATACTAAAACCCTGCTCAACCTAAAACCCGAGCTATCCACTACAAGAACCCGAGTCGATCTCGAGTAATCAAGCAAAAACCCCGAGCTACCCCCAAACCCTTCACCTGCTTCGAGAAAAACATCAGATACCGAAGTAGACTTCGAACTCCAACCCCTTCTTCCCAAAACCCATATGCTGATGCATAAAACCGTGCACATCAACGTGCACCACCACGCCGAACGTCGACAAACTCCACACCGGCCTCCGACACTTCACTCTCGACCACTACAACTGCAATTGAAACCCAGAAACCCTGTTACGATTGAGAATCAAAATTTGACCCTCAACCCCAAATAGCCTGAACACAACCCAACAGAAAATCAAACAGCGCCGACAACCCATCACACGAGACGCCGCGCCATCCTTCGCGAAGCCACGTCGCGACCTCCAGCACCTCCAGAACCCCTCGCGCTCGCCTCCGGTATCCCCTGTTCGCCACGAAATCAAAATGAACCACGACGACAATCTCGGGGTATAAAACCCTACTACATTGAATTCCGGCCATCACGATCCACTAAAAATTACCAAAGCAATTTTATGATGAACTCCTACCACCCATCAACCATCATGCTCAACCACGACACTCAGATCGCCGTCGTTCGCCGTGAATAAGCCAAAATGCCCAAAACAGTCAACTCAATAATTCTCTTCAATTACCAAACTAAAAATCATGTTTCAGCCATTAAAATTCATGTTTCCTATTTGTAATTCAATTATAAAATCAAAACTAAAAATTGAAATCATAAAATTTTGACCCAAATCTTATTTTTACTGTAAATTTAAAAATTTGAGCTAATTATTCATTTTAAAAACCTATAACTATTTTTAGATGAAAGATTACATGATTTCAAACAACTTTTGTTTACAAATCATAAGCTAATTTGGATTAAAAATTGAATTATTGAATTTTATTAAGAAATTGTTGACTCTTATTATAACACAGAGGCCATTTCATCATCACAGGCATTCAAATACTCAACATTCAAACATGCATCAAATTTTTAATTCAAGTATTCATTAACATCATGATATTCATCATAAGAACAAGATAAAATCCAGAATTAAAACTGCTTTTAAAATTTCATTTACTCACCTTATATGCAGAGAACAGAAACTATTTCCAGGTTCTTGAATTTATCTTGCATGTTGAATTAAATCTAGCTGCAGTTGATTTTCAGATTTGCTAGTTGATTAATTTTCTTGCCTGCTTGATTGTACTTGAAAATCTTCCATTGATGTTTAATCTCCAACTATCTTCTTCTTGTTTTAAATTGAATTCCAGATTTCATTTTTCCGATTTTTTTTTACAGTTTTCTTCTTTCTTTTTGATCTTTGTTTTGATTTGCAAAATTTTTAGTTGAAATGAAGAAAGGATTTTTAGCTGAAGAATAAAACTCTTCTTCTTATCATTATTTTTAATTTTAATTTATCAGGGGAATTTGACATTTGTCCCATTAAGGCCTTAGTTATCTTACACCTAATCACAATGATTTACAAGTGTCATTAACATATATTAATATACTTACCAGTGTTTTTAATGTTTTATTAATAATTTACAAATGTTACTTTCTTATTTTATAATTTATTTAAGTTATATATAAGTAATTATATTGTTATCCCACCTTTTGGCAAGGTCGAGATACCAAGGAACTGATTGAAAACCAAGGATCACACTTCTTGGATATCACACATACACAGGTTCGCTATGGATATCGATAAATTTTGTCTGAGTCCGGATTGAGCTATAATTGATAAGACACGGCTAGCAAGGCCAAGAGAGCCAATATTCCAAATTTCAAGTCAATCCGAGTTCATATGCTCATGTTATGATCGATTCAATCTAGAGGAAACGGCCCAGCCTTCGTATCCATGACTATGGGTGATTTCGTATCCATCAAGAGTGCGCTCGGTTCGTATCGATCATGTTCGCATCGATCAGTTAATAACAGTTCGTATCGATCATGTTGGCAGTATTCGAATCCATCGAATTCGTATCGATGGACTTCGTATCCATCAACAGGTGTAGTGCCTCGTAACGGTTGGCCAGTGTCTTCTTCGCATCCATCATAGAGGCCTCTCTTCGTATCCATCAGGCAGCTGCTATTCGTATCGATCAGGTCACCTTACTTCGTATCTATCAAAGGGCTCCAGTTCGCATCGATTGGCTTCGTATCCATTGAGACGCTATGTGGTTCGTATCCATCAAAGAAAGGCATGTTCGTAACCATCGACCATTAGTAGTTCGTATCCATCGATGACTGCTGTTCAAATCCATGAGTGAGGTCTTATTCGAATCCATCAAGTCAACAAACCTAGGTGACGTGTCATCCTCGATACAAACAAGGCGATATTTATGGAGTCGATGCGGTCAACTCGGAGTAAAGACCGGATCAAGACGAAGTATGCGTGCCACATCATCACGAGACCACATGAGGTGATCGAGTCAAAGGGATCGTTTCGAAGTAATGGATTCGAACCAAACAGCCACCAACAAAGTCCATTTTGTATCGACTATTTCTCCCAATCCACTGATCCAAATGCAATGAAATTTTCACAGGAGCTTGCGTACACACTAAGGAATGTCTCTGCCAAATTTCAGCTCGATTGGACATCATCTTGATCGATACGAAATGAATTCGTATCGATCGCAGATCGAGTCGAAACTTTCTGAGATTGGTCGCGTGGGCTCACTCACGTGCCAGAACGAGTCTCCCGAAGTTTGAGCGAAATATCAGCCTCCTATGCCTATAAATAGATCCCCAAAGCCTACGGAAAGGGGATGTTTTGATTCTCACGCGTCCAGACTCTGCCGGATCGAGACCTATATCATACTTTTGCTGTTGAATTTGAATTTGCAGTTATACCTTGCTGTTGTTTGCTGTACTCGCTTGTAATCATTGAAAGAGAATCAATAGAGTTGCAAAAACTTCACAGTGGATGTAGGCAACACGCCGAACCACTTTAAATCGCTTGTCTGCGCATGTACTTTCCTGTTGATTGGAGTTTTTGTTAGATAATCCTCATTTTTAATTTATATTCTTCATTATTATCTCTTCAAAAACTTCCGAGGAGTGTTGTAACCAATTTTGGTGCAAACACTTTGGTGCTTTCATTGAGAGAACCCAGATTTTCTCCTGCTCGTTGGATCTGTCATCGATACCGGATTGCATAAATCTAAGAGAGATATCCAGATTTCAAGTTCAGATTCCTTCCATTCTATTTAGATTTTCATAAAGTCTAGGATAGGAGTTCAACCCCCAAGATGGTTAGCACAAGGACCACCTCCAATGCTGTCAATCAAGAAAACTAGGATAGACCGAATCCTGCACCACTACCTCCCTCAAACCAAGACGCTACCGGACACTCAGAACCATCAGGTCCGGTTACCCGACAAGAGTTTCAGCTGCTGCTTCAAGACCTGACCCAAAGTCGGCAACAACTTACAGAACAGCTACGCGCCAATGCCGAGCTGACCAACCAGCTGAATCGCCAGAAGCGGAGGAGATCCAGGAGAGATCATGCTTCTCGCTCCTCCAACGAAAGTTCTTCCTCTTCCGATTATCATCATCGATCTCCGCGACCCTGGCTAAATGGGAGTCATATAGAAGCTGCTGGATATCAGCCAGCAATGACCGATGGACAGCTGAGAGTCGGTCCATCAGCCAGTTTCCAAATCGGGCCCTCCTCCCGAGGAGGTGCCGCTCCTCACTACACCACAGAATACCGCGCCACGAACGTCGCGGTTGAACCAGGAGTCGATGCCCAAAATCATTCGAATCTGGACCGTCGTCAGCACGAGCATACTCCTGAACCATACGTCGCAAAGGACTATGAGCCAAGAAGGCGAGACGTTGACCTACGACAGCATCCGGTCCAACCCCAGAATATGGGATTCAATCACACTCCGACACAAGCCGCACAGAACGGACAAATGCCAGATCTCCCGACCATGATACGTCAGATGATCCGTAAGAGCCAGGGTCTCACAAATGACGATTGGGGAATTTCCCGAAGTCACACTCCTTTTACGGACGATATTCTTACTGCTGAACCCCCACAGCAATTCAGGATGCTGACTCTACCTATGTACGAGGGAAACTCCGACCCCAACCAACATATTCTGAAATATGAATGGTCGATGAGCTCTGCCAGAGCTGACGATGCAGTGAAGTGTCGTAGTTTCCCCATATCCTTGGGGAGCATCGCTACCATGTGGTTCACTCGACTGCCACCTCGATCCATTTCCTCCTTCGACCAGTTGGCCACAAAATTTGTTGAGCAATTCCGCATGCACGTCGCAAGGCCGAAAGAGGTCAACACTCTGTCTAGCGTCACCCAAGCTCTTAGAGAGACGCTCAGACACTACTTAGAGAGGTTCCATACTGCATGTGCGGAAATCAGCAATCCAAATGATAACTCCATCTTTATGGCGTTGACTAAGGGGATTGACCCCGACTCTGAGTTTGGCAACTGGTTGGCGGGAAAACCACCTGCATCATTGGACCGTTTCCACGCCAAGGCGGCTCAATTCCTGAGAAGGGAATATGCGAAATAGTATAGGAAGCAGACTGATGCAGGGCCAAGCACGGAAGGGATCCAAAGCAATGTCGCGATCAAACAGTCCGGTGAGAGTTCCGGAAAAGTTCAGTTGAACGTACGAAACAAACAAACTCAGTAGAGAGAGAGCGTGAATCAAAGTAGAAAGCAAGATCAAAATCGTGGCCCACCGCGCAAGAATCGTATGTTTGACAGTTACACTCCTTTGAATACATCACCGGAGAACTTGTATTTATAAACCTGTAATACAATTCCATATAAAAAACCTACACCAAAACCGTCATTAGAAAGACAAATCCAGACGGGAAAATTTTGCAGGTTTCATGAAAGCTACGGGCACAATACAAATGAATGTCGTCATTTGCAAGATCTCGTTGAAAAATTGATTAGAGAAAGAAAGATGGAACAGTTTGTGTGGGCGCCGCAGCCTGGAGGAGCGGGACCATCAAATCAAAATAATGAACCCGATCGACCGAGACAGAAAGACTCTACCCGTCCCGGTGGGAGATTGGTGATAAAAGCCGTCAAAGGCGGACCTACTTTGTCAGGAGCTTGGAACGACGAAGATCTTCATCACTGTTACACATGACAGGCTTTATTTAGTCCATGAATACTTTGCAATTTTCTTTACATTTTGAAGTTTGAATTTGTAACAAGGCACTGACTTTGCCATGTTTTTCCGTTCCAGCAATAAATTACTATCTCTTCAAGCTAGAGCTTTGATTCACCGAATGCGACATTCAACAATCACGACGCGCGAAGAGCTAAGTTCTATTGCATGATGGAATTTATTCAAATAGCGAGTGACTGTGATACGACCGGCCACTCACTAAGTAAAACCTCAGCTCGGAGGCAAGCCATCACATCAAAGGCTGAACTGGACCAACACACGACAGTCCTATCACTAACTCCACTTTCCCAGAGTGTGAATTGGAGTATAAACATCAATTCTAGGTTCCCATAGTGCGAACCGGAGTATAAACAACAACTCCAAATTCCCAGAGAGCGAACTGGAGTATAAACATCAACTCTAGGTTCCCAGAGTGCGAACCGGAGTATAAACATCAACTCCAAATTCCCAGAGTGCGAATTGGAGTATAAACATCATAGGTTCCCAGAGTGCGAACCGGAGTATAAACATCAACTCCAAATTCCCAGAGTGCGAATTAGAGTATAAACATCAACCTAGGTTCCCAGAGTGCGAACCGGAGTATGAACATCAACTCCAAATTCCTAGAGTGTGAATTGGAGTATAAACATCAACTCTAGGTTCCCAGAGTGCGAACTGGAGTATAAACATCAACTCTAAATTCCAAGAGTGCGAATTGGAGTATAAACATCAACTCTAGGTTCCCAGAGTGTGAACCGAAACATTAACACTAACTCCAAACTCGCAGAGTGCGAGTTGGAGTATAAACATATAAATGCAGTTCCAGAGAGGGTGGACCCGTCTGCCTAACGACTTCGGCTGTATCCTAACCAAGTTTTGGGAGGATGGGCCCGTCCGTTTAACGACCTCGCTTGTTAACTCGGGGTGGATGTGATCCGACCATCCACGATCCCGATAAATCCATCGTTCCCAGAGTGTGAACGAATTCCTAAAAAGCCCAAACAGATTTGAAAAACGATGCAGTTACTTAATGTCTGAACATAAATCACGTTCCACTTGTAATTTTTCTATCAACTGGATTACCAGTGTAATCTGCATCTGAATTTCTCTTTCACTCAAGATTGTTACTAGATTGATATCATAGACCAGATCATGAAGTGCGCAACAAAATATCTCAAAATCATTTTAAACAGCTTTTAAATGAGATTGAATTGAAGCCATGCAAGTTTACGTATAGTGACCATAGTGTCAGCAGTAAAGTGACCAATATATCCAAGTGTATCAAGAGCAATCATCAATCATCATTGATATTCCAAATAGTTCAAAGATGATTGGTTAACAATTTTGAATAAGTCAGATTAATCAACAACATTCATTTCTTTATCACATAACTGGCTGATTCAGATTATGGTGCAAATTATCACATTTAACAATCATTCAAATTAAATATACCATTACCTGTTTTACATTATGATAATTTTTCGTTGTTGCTCATTGTGATTCTGCTACCTTTATACTAGGCTAAGTAAATGTGGTTTGTCGCCCATTGTGCCCTTGGAACAGCCAGAATCCAAGTAACACGGTTGTTATTCCTTAGCCTACCAACACATCTACACGATGAAAGATTTTTATGACCTATTTGTTTTTATAGGTCCATTATTGTTAGTGGCAAAATATTTGAAAAATAATTTTGTGGAGATCCAAAAATATTTATATATGTTCCTTTCGGCACCCAGATTTGTTTTACTTTGAGGGATTTTATATTCGTGCCTTTTGGAACCCAAATTGGAAAAGTTTTTACGTGTTTGGGTCTATACCAACAATTATATTGATTGTGTCCAAATTTTCTACAAATTGTGCACATGGAATTGACTTAGTAAATTTTGTTTCTAACATTTGCAGATTGATTATATCCCAGATCTTGTCTAACTGTATTAATACTTTGTTTCTCTAATAGCATATTCAATGATCTTTCACTTTTGGAAAATTTTCCTAAAGTCATAGACAATTGTTTGACTTGTGTTTTGAGAGATTCATTTTCATTCAATAACTGACTGCACTTTTTAATTGAATTTTCTCTTCCAGTATTTTCACTCTCTTTCAAATTCAGAATATCTTTTTCAAACAATTTAATTTTAATTTCTGATTTTTTAATTTCTTCTTCAAGTGATGGACACATATCACACTTAGGGTTCCTATTTGATAGTATTTAACCAATTTATTAAGCTGTTTATTTGAATCTATCAAAATACCTCTTTGTGATTCAAATTTAGTGTATTGTTCCTTAAGTCCTTCAAAACACCCATTTACCTCATGAAAATAAATAAGTAATTCAGAATGAGAAAGTTTTGATACCTCGCTTGGCTCGTCATCATCACTGTCAGTTGTATCACCTCGAAGACACAGATTTGTTTTTTCACTCTCACTGTCGGTGCTTTTATCAGCTTCTTCGGTTTCATCCTAAGTAGTTGTAAAACTTCTCCTTTTTGGTTTCTTTCCATTACCAAGTCGATATTGAGGACAATTGGGCTTGATGTTACCAGGTTTGTTGCACATGTGACAAATGATTTCTTCCTCTTCTGGGTTTGCTAGAATGTTGATTATTCTGCTTTTTAATTTTTGTTTTAGAGCTGGATTTCCATATTTGCGGTTCCATTTTTTGAATCTCTTCATTAACAATGCCAGCTCTGCTGCTTCATCGTCGTCGTCGTCGTCGTCACTTTCAGTTGTTCCTTTGAGAGCTATTGATTTCTTTCGAGTATCTCCTCCTTCACGCTCTTCATGGAATTTCATTTCTAGCTCATAAGTGGTTAGATTTCCGATGAATTCTTCAATTTTGATGTATTTCAAATCTTTCGATTCTTTAATGGCAGTCACTTTTGCTTCAAAACTTCGTGGAAGGACTCTGAGGATTTTTCGAACTATTTCCAATTCCATGTAGTTTTTCCAAGAGCTTTTGATTTGTTTACGATGTTGGAAAGCTGTCCATACATCTCTTTGACATTTTCTTCCTTGGCCATTGTAAATTTCTCGTTTTCGCTTCTCAGCATGGCAATGCGAGATTCTTTGACTTAAGATGTTCCTTCATGAGTCACTTCTAGTGTGTTCCATGTTTCCTACGCAGTTAGACAATGTGAGACACGATTAAATTCAATACGATCCAACGAACAAACAATAGAATTCATAGCTTTAGCATTAGCATTCTATAACTTATGTTCTAGATCTATCCATTGATCAAATGGTTTTTCAGTTTCTTGATTATTTACCATTATCATGGGTGCTCTATAACCTGTCTCAACTATATTCCATGCATCAATGGTTTTTAGAAAAAATTTCATTCTATTTTTCCAGTAAGCATATTCACCATTGAACATTAGTGGTCTAACTATAGACTGACCCTCAGCAAAAGCAGTATTAAAAGAAGCCATTTAAAAAATTCAACTTTTTAAAACAAAAATTGATTTTTGAAAAATCAAATTTTTAAAACAAAAATGGGTTTTGTACCAAGCTTTGATACTGCTTGTAGGATCGATTTCACCTTAGTAGGGGGTGAAAAGGGTGATGCTATTAATTATAAAAATTATTGTGAAAGTTTATAAAATATTTTCAATATAGATATATCTGAATTATAGAAGCATAGATAATAGAAGAATAATAAATGCAAAAATAGAACAACACATAATTTACACAACTTCAGCAAAACCCTACCTACGTGCTGCCCCAAGGTTTCTACTAGAAATTAAGCAGTCGGACGCTTACACACGTAAACTCACGACACCCGCTATCGACTAGCCTTAACTCTATGCTCAAAACTCTACCACAACTCAGCCATTGAGTTGCGTATTCTCGAACTACACCACTGTAGCTTGTCCCCTTGTCACACGACTAGTAATTACAAAGTTTAAAAAAGAAATTAAAAACACTTTAAAACACAAAAATAAATAAACCCTAATTTTAATATACTAAAGGCCAAATATAAAATCGGTCCAATGAAGACTTAAAGAGAGTTCCCCTTTTCTTTTTATCATATCGGCTGACTTCTTTTGTCTATGATAATTCGTAGCTCGTCTTCGTTCCTCTTTTCCTTTGCTCAAAAATTAGGGCTTTTTGAAATTGAATACACCGCTTCAATTAATCATTCGAAGTTATGATCTTGCGATGCTTGTTTTGTCGAATAATCGTCTCTTCGATTTTGCATATGGCTGCTTCAATTTCATCGAGTTCGGTTCAAAGAATCTGGCATGTAATTTTTGATTTTTGCTTTTCTTATTAGCTTACTTGAACTCGATTAATGATTCGAGTTATTGATATAATCTTCTCTGTTATTGCTTAAGCTCGAATGATCTTTTACGATCGATGATGTTACAATTTTATAAGATTCGAATTCCTATGTTTTCATTCGTATAAATTTATTTGAATTCGTCGTTTACTTTGTTCCGGCCGTTTGATGTTACTTGGATGTTGATGATGATTACTGACTTGTTCAAAGTCGTATAATTTGTTTACTTGATTAACACGGTGTTGATTAATTTCTTGGACACCATGGCTTGTTTGATTTGTTCATTTGTTTAACTCCTTTTTCATTACGACTCTGACATTTTCTTTGACTAGTTGTATCTTTGACTGTTGTCTTTTGACTTTGGCCACTTTGATTTGTGAGTCTATTTGCTTCCGGCATTTAGTTCCTCCCCTGATGATCTTGATTTGTACCTTGATTTTCTTGCGGCCTTGACTCTGTTGGTTGCCATTTCGAACTGCTGCTCTACTTCCATGTTGCCTCGAGTACTTGTATATTATTATTGCATTTGCTTTCATATTCACTTGTGCTTTGGTCCTTTGATTTATTTGTTTCCAGTTGCCATTTCACTTGCATGTGTTCGTGCTGCTGTAGCCATGAGCTATTTTCTTCACTGCACCCATATTGTCCTTGTATATGCAAGATGTATTCATGTGTGACCTATTTGCAGTGTTGTTTCATTTGTTATGTTGAGGCCTGATCTTTGTGTCTCAGTGATGCATTGCATCTTTGTCTACTGCCATGTAGCCTTCATGACTTCACTTGATTTCGGTTGCATTTGATAGTTCATTGGTTCGACTACTGCATATTTGTTGTGAGTAATTCGCTTGTTGTTCATTACTTGGTCTTGTAGTCTGCATTGCACTGGAGATTCATGTATAAGTATGGCACACTTTGATACACATATGAGCTTGTGCATGCTCTGGTTCGGGTTGAAGTTTCACCGGGTTTGAATTTGGTCTTGGTTCCTGGTATATGTGAGTCTGTTGGATTTTACTCTGTTGTTGTCTGGTCGACACTCGCTGTTGGCCTTCCTGCAATTCTGCATTGCATTTGTATATAGTTGAGTTTCTTTTTGAACTGTTCGACACTTTGATGCCAGACTCGTTCTTGTTTTGGTATGCCACTGTTTTATGTACTTTGGTTTCTGGTTGCATTGCATATGTATTTGTAGTCTTCACTTTTGAACTTATCTGGTGCATTCTTGCATATTGATGTTGTTGAGCCACCGAGTCGGTTTGCATTATTAACCTGGTTAATCTGCAGTTCCATGTTTCCATCTCTTTTTCATTTTTGTTCTTGTGCATTGTCAACTGCTTGGAACCTGTTGTTTTTTGACTTGTATTCATAAGCTCGTCTGGTTCACTGTATTGTACTGGTGCACTTTGTTGTTTGAATCTGCCCATTCTGGGTTCAAGAGTATATTCGAATTTTTGGTTGAGGCTGTGTCGTATGCATCTTGGCCCATAGTTTTGATTGCACCTATGTTGAATCTGGCTTACAGCTCGGGTTTGACCTTGTGCTAGTGTCATGACATTATTTTTATTGCACTTGAGTTGAACCCGGCTTTTTATTTGGGTTTGACCTTGTGCTCCTTTGTCCCTGTCCACGTAATTTAATCAAGTGTATATTGGTGTGTACGGCCTTGTGGCATATATGGTAATACACTATGCATGTCACAAGCATTTCGTGTATGATGAATTCAGATTTAAATGATAACGAACAGTCCAAATAACTGGGGCAAATAATACTTTCAAAATTACATTTTTTATACTGCAAAAATATTTTATTTTCAATTTCATTGTGCCAGTGTATATTTTTGCAGATTGCTCAGATGCTGGATTCAAGTTGAAGATTGAATACGAGTGAATGAGCGATATGTAGCAAGGACAATTTTGAAATGATAAATTGTGATGTAATCGAATTTGTATTGTAATTGAAAATTGTATATATATAGTGAGAGCTCAAATTTATACTATTCAAAATTGTAATAAATATTTGTTTGAATAAAATATCTGTTTGAATTTAAACTCTGTTTTATTTATTTTATTCAGCAAATATTTATTTAATTCTGTGAAAAATAAAATAGTACATTAACAAATACATTTAAATGAATATATATATATATATATGTTTATTATCATCAAATAAAAATCATATACTTGCATATTTAACACAAATATTATTATTAAACTTATTTTATATATATATTTTAAAATAGTAAAATTGTAAGTTAAATCTTAAAATTTATAATTCCAAAACTAACTTATAATTTTAAAATTTTAAAAACATTTAATTTTAAAAATAAAAATTTAAAACCTTTACAAAAATAAGATATATTTATATATATATCTTAAAATCAATGTTTATTAAAACCAAAATATTCATTTCAAAACTTGGAAATCATTTCAAAATATACATATTGACCAATGGTGTCTGTATATAATTTTATATCCTATGGTCAAGTGATACAGATATTTATCATTCAATCTGCAATTTAAATTACGTACGGGTATATATCATTTCAACCCGTAATACCAAATTCAATTCAAATGAAAATCGCTTGGGTTTATCATTTCAACCCATAACGATTTTCTCCTATTCTACAAATCGTTTGGGTATGTATCATTTCCACCTATAGTGAATTCTATACTAACAGGAAACTTGCAGAGTGATAACAGATATGATAAAAATATAACAGGCGTATATCATGAATATAAATAACAGATAATTGTGTCAGATGTCACAGGTGAACAGATATAGATAATGGCATATATATAGCAATGTAAATAACTAACAGTAGCATATTTCAATTGTCGTTTCAATTGAAATCAAATTTAATAAATATAAAAACGTTAATCGTGAGTAATTTCTCACCTTCCGAGGTTAGAGAGATTTGACAATGAAATGAGTTAAGAATCCACGCACGAATTCCAAAGCAAAACAGGATTGGCACGAATACGACCTGAGGATATAAATGTACGTATGAATATACTTTGCTAGTTAAAACAAATGCACAGACATCATCAATAAGTACAACTATATGTATTTTGTATCTAACCATGTATATTATATTTTAAAGACCAATGTTTGATGGCATACTATACTTATTAACTAATACTTAAGCAGATCAACAGCTTATATATATATATATGTATATATATATATATAAACGAATATATATATAACTCAATATATTATATACAACTAACAATAAAAGAAATCTACATAGAATTTATATACTTTAAGACAAACAAAATAAAGTACTTAAAACCATGCTTATATATATATATATATCTAAAAATAGTAATTTAAAAATCCTTCCAAAAGAAAGGCCTTGCGTTCCACGAGAGAGAGGGAGAGAAACTAGGTTCAGCGAACTGGGCTATGGAGGTCGAGAAGGCACGGTGAGGAGATGCATGTGTTTGGGAGGCATGACTTCGGCCATGCCAGGGTTTGTCGGTTAGAGGGGAGGAAGAGCAAGATGAGGTGTTTGTGGTGTCCGATCGGTCGAAGCTAGGTTGTGGGGTGGTAGAGGCCGACGTGCGAGCTAGCGCGCAGGAAGAGAAAGACCAGAGGGAGAAGGTGTAAGCGTGGGGAGGGGTGGAGAGGTTGACGTGGAGTGTGCCTTTGGAAGAAGAAGGCGGATGGAGGAAAATTTAAATGAATTATGAGCTTCAGCCAAATGTAGATGAGCAGGGAAAAGATATGAACCCAACATGTAACATCCCGCCTTTTCGCACGCTTTAAATCGACACACGTGCCAATTCAAACCATACAAAAGGACAGATTGTTATGGGGTAAATAAGAAAAACTAGAAGAAATAAAAGAAAATAGAATCTCACAGCGGAAGGATAAAATATAATAATCAAATATACAGTTCATGAAGTTGTTTACAAAATATTTAATTATACTTATACAATATATATCAGAGTACAATATCAATAATAACAATACAGCGGAACAATATGAGTGTAGTATACTATAATAAATAATAATGATAGAAATCTTCGTCTTCATCCTCCAGAGCTAAAGTCTTTGATCCTGAAACGCTCGGACTGACCCGAGCGAATTTGAAAAGACAAAACACTCGAGTCAGAACTAAAAGATGTTATGTGAGTTAAATCAACAGGAATAAATATGAGTGCAGTAACTCAAAAGATGCTCTGGATTCACATCTCTTAAGGATCCACTAAACTATTTACTATGTAGTATATTTCGCTATTATAATAGTGTCTATTTGTAAAATAAACTTACTTTTATATAGCGTTAAGGGGTTACCCATATAGCCCTTAACACAAAATATATTCGCATAGTCTATATAGTACCGTAATCTCCCCCGTACTGTGCGTCGTCAGAGGGCACTCCATAGGTATGGTACAAAACCAAAATCGTATAAGGCTCGCTATGGTAGGTGGCACGGCACAACTAGGCAATGCCAGGGTAGATATACCAATTACGCTTCCGGGCTGATGGTAACGCGCAGCCGCAGCTACCGCCCACCTCGGACAAACTCCCTCCTAAAATCAAAAGTAAAAGTGGCCACCGAATCAATCCAAAGTCAGAGTATAGTATCGAAGAGGAGTATCCGATAAAGGACGCTAACCCCCTTGGCCCGTCGATCGCTCCTGTTTTAGCCACCTTATGCCAACTCACGGGAGTTGGGTCCACGTATTTACCTTAAAGGAAACGCCGCCACCATCTTACTTCATTCTGGAATCTCCACCGCGTACACGGTTGTTAAAGTGGTTTTCGGGGATGGCAGAGAGTATGACAACTTCCGATCCCGGTCTCTTTAACAACCAACCTTATTATAACACCGCGGTCATTTAAAAATAATTTTACTTTCAAAACCAGAATATAATATCTATTTCAAAACCATACAAATACGATATCCTTTCCATTTCAAAACAAACTCATTTGATATTATTTTTATGAAATCTAAATTAATATAATATCATTTTATTTCAAATATATTTCTTTTCCAAACTCATATTACTTTAAAATTTATAATAATTGGAAACCAAACATTTGTATTATAACTTTCAAACATAAAACTACGAAATTTGTAGCTTTAAAACCATAACTTTCAAAACTTAAATGGTTTGGATATTCAACAGTATATAAATAAAACAGTTGAATTTAAAATTTCTTTATAAAGTAAATAATTTTCACGCCTTTACAATTTCATTCACTTTAAATTCCGTCTAAACCCATAACCTTTAGATTCACTTCCAATTTGAATAAAAACACTTTGATTTCAATATTTTCAAACTTTGAGTATTTAATAAATTCCAAAACTAAGGTTGGGAATTCCTATTCAACAATTCATTGTCCTGTTATTTAGTTTTGAAATGTTTACATAATAGATCCATAACGATTTAAAATAAAACTCAATTTATTAACACTAGATATTTCCTTCCATTTATTTATACTAGAACTATTCATTTAAAAATCAGATATAAATATCATACCTTTAAATTTCCAAATTTAAATAAGTTTACATCAACTTATGGAGTTTAATTTTTAAATAAGCTCAATTCCAAATAAATTTCCAATTTATCTTCCAATCTTAATTGATTTGAATCATTTAAAACTCTATATATACACAAAATTTAAACCTGTACTTAAACAAAAATATGAATTATTAAACTTCATTTTTCAACTTATTCATTTTTTTTAACAAATTTATACATAGCTTAAATTCAAAAATTTAACTATATATGTATATATAAATAAGATTTTATATAAGATCAAAATTTAATATTTATTAAACTGTATCCTATCCAAACCATAGAAATCATTTCAAAATATTTTTATATATAGACCGCGGTGCCTGTATATAATTTTCTATCCTATGGTCAAGTGATACGGATATTTATCATTTCAATCCGTAATTAAAATAAAATTTTACGGTTATATATCATTTCAAACTGTAATCCTGAATGAAATAAAATGCATAATATCTTGCAGTTAATATAAATAAACATCCATTCATCCATCAAAATCATACATCCATTTATCACAATCATCATCCAAATTCAAACAATACGTCAGGTGATAAATAACTGGTATCAATTATCAGTTTATATAAAAAAATAAATTTAATAACTGTAAATTGGCAGTTTATATGCAAAATAAATATAAATTTAACTGGCAGTTAATATGCAATAAAATTAAATAACCATTTAATTTAAATGAATGCGATCTAACTGAAATGATGATTAAATATGTGCCAAACAGCTGTAAATAAATTTCACTCATATCATAAATAAATTTAAAAAACATAAGAACTTTTAAAAGTTGTGAGTGGGTTAAAACACTCACCTTTTGAATTTAAATTGAATTAAAATCCAACTTAAACCCAAAAATTCAACAGCATCAGAATCTGCCCAAACCAGCATCAAAATGTCATAAATCTCAATACGATCCTAACAAAAAAATCGTGCGTAAATCGGACATTGTATGCGAAAGTTATTCAAGTTATAAGATGACTATTGCCATAATAAAGTGTATATATATAGTGATATTAAAATAAACAAAATAAATACTAAATTTCATGTTTTGGGATGAGGAGACTAGGGTACCTTCTAACAAGGTGGTGGCAAGGCTTGGGTGAGGTGGAGAGGCTTTCACGCAACTCAAAGCTTCAAGAAGGATTAGGAAAAAGTGTTGCAAGCAGGTGAGGGAGAAAATGAAATAGGCTCATGTTTGCATAATGAAGTTCGGTGACATTGGAAAATTGAAATGAGGCTAAAGGAGGATGGAACCAATGAAATGAATGCTTCAGGTAGCAAAATGAAAATTTATACATTGCAAACAAAGAGGTGGTAACGATAATAAATATAAAGTAACAAATGGACGAGTTTGTACTAAAACTTTGAGATCCAATTTCAAAACGTCTACTCCGCTAAATTAATTTCTATTAACCCTAAATATACACCTTATTAACACCCAATTAAATTTTATTAACACACATTAAATAAAATGTAACACTCCAATTAATGCTACTGGGGACCGCCGCTGCACACAATAAAAGATGAATCGAGACTGGAAATTCAAATTAAAAAACGGTGTTTTTCTCAGCGCGCAATCACGATTCAAAATATTTAATTTACTTTAAAATATAAGGTTAGCATTAAAATCACTTCTATACTGCCTCTGATTGTTATAAAATGATTGTGAAATGTTGTTTCAAAATTCAAAATTTTCCTTTTTTATAAATTTTACTTATCTTTAAAATGAAACGTTCATTTTATTTTTCTCAAACTGTTTTTTTATTTTCATTAAAAATTCTCTTTCTATTTAACCCAAAAATGTACGTTTCTCATATTAAATGCCATAAAATTCAATTAACTTCTCTTTCCTGTTAATTTAAAGATTCCTCATATGGATTAGATGTTGCAAATTCCAAACTTTCAAAGCTTTAACTTCTATTTCAATTGTTTATAGATTATACATTAATCTTCCAAAATTTTCAATGAAATTAGCTTTCCATTTATTTTCAATACATTCTTCTTATTGTATAATTATTTTGTTTCATATCTATTATTCAATTCACTATTCTTAAACGGATAAAAATTTTCATTGAATTTTCAAACTATTACCATAATATTCTTACATTCCATCTAACTTTCTATTAACGTAATAATTAAGTGTTACATTTCATTTATTTTCCATAAATCCAATTATTGAATTTTTCTATACTTCAATTAAATTAAAAATCTTACTTTCCATTCTCTTAAATTCAGTCAATTATTAACTTATGGGTACATTTTACATTATTGTAAATCCAATTCCCTAATATTTTCCAGTAATCAACTAAATTTATATCAACGTAATGATTAATTGCGTTTATTTCAATGGATTTAGATCTAATTCACTAAATTATATACATAGGTAAACAATTAATAGTTATCACAATAAGCCAAATCTACTCCCATTCATACCCTATTATCAATTGACAAAAATAAAATTTCTTACCTGACATTGATTATGTCAAATTACATTTTTACTGTGTATTATTTCATCAAGTGAATTTATTTTCCAATTTGCTGATTTCAATCAATTAAACTTTACCATCCGTTTCAATAAATTGGGTATGCACAAATTTAGCTATTCAAAATTTCAATTTACGGTACAATTATCATGGTTTATATCATATTGCATTAGTATCCCTATTTTATCTTAGATTTCCTCTACATTTCCTTTAACGTAAAATTTGACTGTTATATTTCATTTATTCACAATAAATTCAATTATTGAAAAAAAAAATTCTTTTCAATTAAATAAATAAATCTAGCTTTCAATTCTTTAAATTAGCCAATTGTCATATTATAAATGAAATTGACATTATTTTCAAATATTACTTTATATTAACATTAACGTCATAATTTATTTATATTTATTGCAATCGGTTACCAGTTATACATTAATACACTAAATAAATGGTTAACTTAAATAATTGTTACCATTTAACATTTACTTCTATTTACAAGCTATTATTAACACAAATGTTGTCATTGACTTAGCTCTAATTAAGCAAATTAGATGAATGGGTAAATTTTAAAAATTTATCACTAAATGCCAAATTTACTCACATTCATACTTAAATATCAACTACGATTTATTAAAATTACTTACCTAGCCTTGATTCAATCACATTGCAATTTATTACGTACTATTTCTCAATTAACATAACCTTTGAATTTAATTCCCAATTTATTTAATGCAATCAATTATGACTTTTACAACTTAAATACATTCATTGGTTCGTGGTTATTTCATTAATGCATGCTTCATTCCATACTATTTAGTTATATTTTCCAAGTATGTACACTAATTACTATTTATATTCTTAATCCATTTATTTTCTTGTATACAATTTACAGCCAAACATACATTTAGATTATTTTCTATAATTGGAATTTTATGCAAGTTCATAAATCATTAACCTTAAATTTGCATTGTTTCTATTAAATTTTCATTCACCTCCGTTACCCTTTTAATAATCATAACGTATAATTTCAACAATGACCATTTAAAATTACGTTTCTAACATTTATTGTAATTGGTTTTCATAATTTGGAATTCGCTAATTTAGTTAGCCTTAACATTATTACATTAAATCTACATTCAGTTTCAATTAATATAGAATTTAATTCTAATTACTTACCATTTAACTCATAAATTATTGGTTACCTTCAAAATTAGATAAAATTTGATTTGATTGTCATCTTCACTATGTCCATTATTACTTAACTTCAAATTTACAATTTCACTCAAATATAACTTTACAAAATTTTCCCACTTAATAGGTATTGCACAAATATCGTTACTTATCAACTTGCATAAACTTTTTCACATACATTTTCATTCAACTACTATTCAATATATTTTATTTCAGCGTTCATTTTAATATTAACTTATAAAGTTTTTTTCCTTTTTTTTCCATCTAATTTATTTACTAAATTTTAATTTGAAATAACCAACTTAATTATTAAAATTCACGGGTCGTTACACAACATAAATAATTGAATCAGTGAAATGAAAAGTCAGGGACCAAATAAAAATGAAATGTCAGAAGAGAATAATTTATTGAAGTGGGAAAGGAAAGGTCACGCGCAATCTCAAGAAATTATTAAAGGAAAAGGCTATTGGTATTGCAACGGTGGAAAATGAATAGTCACAATGAAACAAAAAGACAGACCGTTACGGTTAACCGTTTCGTGTATTCCATCGCTATCGGACCTCGAAATACACAAATGAATATACTGCAAAGATCAGCATGATGAAATGATCAAAATGGTATACATATATCAGTGGTACAACCATCTATCAAAAATCGATATCCGGTACAGAAAATGCTGCTAAAATGCCAGAATTAAGATAAACGGAGCAATAGCAGTCCAAATTTGGAGAAATGAAATACGACGTCTCACTCGGTAGGTGATTTAGAAAATTTATTGTATAAAAATATTCAGGTTTGGAAAACATTTTATTATCATCAATTTAACTGATTTAAATTTAAATAAAATTACACAACAAAATAAACTTCCAAATTATCAGATGAAAATTTGTCATTTACTATGTTAAAGTAGATGTATTCCCAATATTAAATTTTCAATTCAAAATTTTATTATTTAAAATTTCGCCAAATTCAATTAATTAAATAGATAAAACCCCTAAAATTTACGAGCCGTTACATCAAGTCTTAACACCTAATCAACTTGACCCTTGACATGGTCGAAACCTCGGTCATAGATATTTGGATAAAGCCCCAACCATGCATCAACTAGAGCCATCAACTAGGTCAAAACCTACCAAGGCAAACCTTATCAAGGGCATCATAACTGAATCTAAAGGGGAGCTTTCTAAAGGAAATCCACACTATTTTAGAAAGATCGAAAGATCGTTAAATAAAGGAATTAGCTGTTTCGACTGGAACGAAAGGTCGACCTAAACAAATTATTATCACATCAACTTGTTCGAATGGATACCCGAGTAAAGACATATATTTCATTCTCCTCATATCAATTAAAGGAAACCACAAGGAATTGACCTTGTCCTTAAATTCTACTTTAGGGTGTTAACAGACTTATACTATTTCTTGGTTAACAGTAATACCGAACAAGTCAAGATTGTGTTACTTCAAAGTCATGTCTCACAATTATTCTTAACTTTCGAGATAGCGAAAATTTTATTTTTTCCATATTTAGTGCTAATTTTACAAATAAGTCATTTTAATATAAATGATTCATTTTACAAAAATCAACTCATTTCCATAAACAAATCAAACATTTTCTTTTAGAAACCCGAATTCATATTTGGCTTCACATTACAAGTATTAGCTTTAAAAATACTTTGTTAAAAGACTTTACTAATTGAAACTTCATTAAAAAAGGATTTATCAACTTAAACATCCTTTTTTCAATGATTAATTAACTTTTAAAACTTTATTAACTAGTTAATTAATTAACTTCGATATCTTTTAATTAAAAAACAGTAAATCTCCTTTAAAACGTCATTAATTTAATTAATTAATAATATAACTAATTAAACAAGTTAAATAATAATTAAATATCATTATTTAAAAGTGATTAATTAATTAAAATTTTATTTAAGAAAAGATTTATTTAAGGTTAAATAGATTTATTAACCTTTAAAAATCATTAATTAAAAAGGGTAAATTGATTTCAAAAATATCTTTAAATAATAAATTAATTAATCTAATTCCATCATTATCCAAAGATTAATTAGCCTTAAACATCATTAAATAAAATTATTAACTAATTTTTAAACATCATTAACCAAGTGATTAGTTAATTTTAATCACATCGTTAATAAGTTAATTAGTTAACTTTAATCCTTATTAATTAAATAAATAAGTAAATTAAATAATCATTTATTAAAATAATAAATGATTTTTGAAAACATAATCAAATCTTTCTTAAATTGTAAAATTATTTCAAGTACAACGATGAAACCAAACGATTTCGATAAAAGGTGATTTTCCAAAAGTGTCAATATAGCGACTAACGCTATACGGCTGGTTCGTAATTCCAGCATATGACATTGACAACACAACCATACATCACATATCAAGGAAATGAGCATACATACACCATGACTTACAATAATACAACATATTTCAAGCATTCATATACAAGGGATTGATTTAACTACTAGATTTTCATATAACTTAAGCTTCGCTTACTAACTTTTCAAAGCGACTCACTTTCAAGCAACAAACCAAACCATCAACCAAAAAATTATTACAATTATATAATAAGCATTCAATAGTTACAAATATGGGCATGAATATAGTGTAAACTTTATGATTCTAAGGTGGAAGCTTGACCCATCGCAGTGCTTACTAACTATCACCGAACTTGCCTAAGCACTAAGCAAACTTCCTTAACTCGGACTTATGCACTTGTTTGAGCTTGTAGGGTGCAATATGGCTTGGCCTTGGCTATATTGGGCTCGGACTTGGCTATGTTTGGGCTCGGCCTTGGTGTCTTGAGGTGCAAATGGCGTTGGTATAGGTATAGGAGTGTTTGTATGCGAATATATGGAGTTTTAAATTGGTTTGGAGAGTGCATAAACTAGTTTTTGACTTCGCAAATAATTTTAGAATCCCTAAATGGATGTATACATATGTGTAGAAGAGAATGGAGATGAAGATTGGAAATTGAGATGCCTTAGGAATTTTTAGAAAGTGAAGATAAGCGTACGGGTAGGGGTATATATACTAACCAATTTTACAAATTACCTAAAATAACCTCCACCACTCACAATTTGCCACATCACTCCCTTCCTCCCCCTCTCTTCCACAAGTTGGTCCAAAGAATGACCTTCCTTACCCCAAAAATATGCTTCCATGTTATGTGCATACATGTGTACTAAAGTATGGCATGAAATACGATAAGGTTTTTTATATATATAAATATACTTTCTTATTAAACTAATGCATAAGTTATCAAATCAAGTTACCAAGCATGATTATTAACCCTTAACATGGATCAACTTACCATGGCAAGACCATTTATAGTGCATATGTGCACAACCTTTTTTGACAACATTTTGGTGTCAAAAAGTCGAATTTTCAGAAAATGTTCATCGGTCACATTTTCTATTTTTATTTGAAATATTTATTTTGGTAAACAAAATATGAAAGTAATTTTAATATCATTAATTAATATTTAAAACGTGTTTATTTTATTATTAAAATCCATTATTTAAATATTAAAAAATTATTTAAATATTAAAAAAGAAAGCGAATAATTTACGGGTCGTTATGGTGATTTCCTCGAATTAGCCATATATCGACTAACCATCCCAACGGTATTTGCAATATCGGGCCTCCTACACACCGTATCATAGATTAAACTTTCAACCCCACTAGCATATGAAAACTTTTCCATATAAGCCTTTTCTTTGTCCAAGATACGTGATCCCTTACTCGAAAGCTTCACATGCAAAGATAAAGGTGTATTTGATGCCTTTGCATTCTCCATGCTAAACCGACAAAGCACTTTCTTTATGTATTCCTTTTGAGTCAAATTTAACTCAAAATGCTTTTGATTCTTTTCAATTTCCATGCCTAATATCCTTCTTGCTTCTCTAAGATCTTTCATTTTGAATTCTGATTTTAAACTCAATTTTAACTTGTTGGTTTCATAATTATCCTTAGAGACAATGAGCATGTCGTCCACATACAAGAGCAAGTACACCCAACAATCATTTTCCAACTTCTTGAAATGTACACAAGCATCCTTGATGCTTCTATTAAAATAATTTTCAAGCATAAAATGATCAAATCTCTTGTACCATTGTCTAGGTGATTGCTTTAAACTATATAGTGATTTATTTAACTTGCAAATCAAAGTTGACTTACCAACTACAACAAATCCTTGTAGTCGCTCCATGTAAAGGTCTTCATCTAAGTCACCATGCAAGAAGGCAGTTTTCACAACAAGTTGTTCCAAGTGGTGAATAGCAGCTATAATAAGTAATATTCATACTGAAGTATGAGGCACAACTGGTGCAAATATCTCATCATACTCCATACCCTTTCTTTGTGTAAAACCCTTAGCCACAAGCCTAGCTTTATATCTTCCATCATCCTTTACCTTGTATATCCATTTGCATCCAATAGCATAGTTTCCTTTAGGAAGTGGAACCAAATCCTAAGTTTGATTCTTTAACAACGATTGTATCTCTTCCTCCATGGCACAGATCCAGTTCGAACTATCACTCGACTCCATGACGTCATCAAGGTCCATTGACTCATCTTAGACTATATAAAGAGCATAATCCAAATCGTCACAAAAACTAAGATAGTTCCAATCACTATATCTATTGGGTGGCCTTATAGCACGGCGACCCACCTGACTAGCAATATCATCACCCAAACTCCATTTGGCTCCACCTTGAATCGAATCCTCTCTAGAATCATGTACATAACCAACACTACTAGAGGAACCATGTGGACTATGTCATGTTACATCAACCGATTCCTCTTCACAAGCATCTCCAACTACTCTGCTCCTTGGATAAAATATAGGAGTAACTTCCTCCTCCTTTGATTCACCATGAACCAAATACAGAACATCCAATGAGCTCTAATTCTCCTTGAACAAAGCTGACTCATCATAAACAACATGATAAGAATTCATAACCTTCTTCATTTGCGGATTCCATATCCGATAACCTTTTACACTGTCCATATAGCCAAGAAAAATCCCCTTAAAATCCATCGGCTCAAACTTATCATTATTCGGATCATGCAAATAAACCGGACTACTAAACACATGAAGATAACTCAAGTTAATGCTCTTTCCCTTCCACACTTTCTTTGGAATTTTGTTACCAATAGCCGAGCATGGAATTCGATTAATAATATGCACCACGGTTGAAAAAGCTTCCGTCCAAAATCCTTTGGACAAATCCGATGTCAATCTCAAGCATTGGGCTTTCTCAAGTAGGTATGGTTCATCCTCTTCGCAATGACATTCAACTGCAGATCTTCTAGTGTAGTAAAATGCATCTGAATACCATGATGGTAGCAAAACACCAAGAACTCTACAGAAATATACTCTCCGCCATTGTCGGACCGAAGAACCTTCAAAGTCTTACCACTCTCATTCTCAACAAGAGCTTTCCATGCTCTGAACTTTGCAAATCCATCCGACTTGGCCTTTATTACATATACCCATACCTTTCGAGAAAAGACATCAATAAAAGAAATATAATAGCGAGCTCCCCCCAAAGAAGCTACCAGTGTCGGTCCCAAAATCCATGTGATTATACTCAAGAACCCTTCTCGAATCATATTTTTCTTCGTCGAATGGTACTTTAGTTTGCTTCCCATAACACATTCCTCACAAAACTCTATTTTGTTGAAACTCTTTTCATCGATCATCTCCCTCTTCCAAAGAATATCCAGTCTCCTCTCTAAGACGTAACCTCAAATGCCACAACCTAGTCGCATCCAACCCACGAGAACTATCAACTCCTATGCAAGTTTCACCTTTTATAGTCACTCCTTAAAGCAAATAAACACTATGAGTCCTAGCATTCGTCATCACCATAAGCGAACTCTCAAAACCCGCAAGTTATCACTCTCAATAGCGATCTTACAACTTAAAGAATCAAGCTACCCCAAAGAGATAAAAGACTTCCGAAGTCCCGAAACATAGCGTACATTAGTTAGAGTACAAACCACTCCATTAAATATCCGAATTTGCATGGAGCCAATGCCTTTCGACTTACAAATAGCACTATTACCCATAACAATTGAATTTCCTTCTTTGTCGATATAAGAAGAAAAACAATTCCTATCCAGCGTCATATGAGAAGACGCCCCCGAATCGAGCACTCATCCGCTACCCGAAATATCCAATGCTACCGCCATCAACACATCTACGTCTCGCTCACTAACTCCACTCTCCACCGCTATGGATAAAGATGCTACTTCCTTCTTTCCCTTCTTCTTGTTCGGAGACTCATTCTTCCAATGACCGGGCTTCTTACAAATATAGCACTTGCCCTTTCTTTCCTTCGACTTTCCTCTCCAACCAAGGTTGCTTGATTTAGAATGCCCCTGGTTCCCTTTCTTCTCATATCTCTCCTTCTCCACAAATAAACCATGACCATTACTAGCACCACTACCTCCATCACCCAACTTCATCATTTGATCTCGCAACTTCTCGCTATGAAGAACCGTTTTGACATCATCTAGAGTCAAAGTATCCCAACTATAAATCAAGCTATTTGAGAAACCCATATAATGGTCTCGCAACGAACACAATAATATCATCGCCTTCTCTTCCTTAATCGTCAAATCTACCACCTTCATCTTCATTAGAAAATCATCAAAGGTATTTAAGTGCACCTTAAGCAAAGTACCATCCTTCATCGTATAGCTGAAGAACGTTCGCAACAAGATCAAACGATTAGTTAGTGACTTCTTCATATACAACTCCTCCAACTTGTCCCATATACCCCTAGCGGTATTCTCACCACTAATTTTGGAGATAACCTTCCCCCTATAGCAAGTTAAAGTGTAATAAATGTCCACTCTTCCATTTCTTCTCTTCCAACATCTGAGATGTCTATCGGCAACAAATATGTATCAAACACCACCTGGTGCACTTGATTCCACCTAGGAACCGCTTTCATCTTCCATTGCCACTTTTTAAAATCATTATCATCATTCCACTTGTCTATAACTAATTGTGATCCTGAACCCTTGTACGATCCACGTATATATGGTGCCGCTACATCACTTGGACTTACCATTATGGGACTATCTAAGGTATTATCTGATTCTAGCATTTATACAACCACCTAGAAACATCAAAGCCCTAATACCAAATGTTTTGGGAATTCTAACTTGGGATCACTCAAATCAAAACCCCAGAGCACAATGAAAAATGAGATCATGGTAAAAAGTGCAAACACAACCAATCGATATCTCAATCCACGCTCAACTGATCCAAAGGTAATCAATATCACCAAACAAGTAATAGAAAACCAAAAAAATAGTGAGAAAATAAACCACAGATTGATTTACAGTGGTTCCATTAATGGCTTGTTAGTGTACATCCACTTTGAGAGAGAGCTTCTATCAATACCAATGAGAAGAGTACAAAAGATTGATTGCAATGATCAATATTCAAATTGAATAGATTTGTGGAGAAGAGAATTGAAGAAAAACTATTGATAAACCCTAATTAACGAAGATAAACCCTTGACTAAACCCTAATTAATGAAGATCTCCCTTTATTTAATCGTCGAAGAAGAAAGATGATCAAGGGTGAAAGCTTCGACCGTTTGGAATTCTGCCAAGAGTGTATGTTAGGGAAGCAAACAAAGTTTCTTTCGGTGTTGATAGAAGTCTAAAGGAGTACTAAAGTATGTCCATACAGATGTATGGGGACCAGTAGCTTCAGCTTCTATTGGAGGAGCTAAGTATTTTCTCTGTTATCGATGAGTACTCTCGGAAAGTTTGGGTGTATATGATGAAAGCTAAGTTGGAGTCATTTGCAAAGTTTAAAACTTGGGAAGCATTGGTAGAGAATGACGTAGGAAGGAAGTTGAAGCTGCTAAGATCCGACAATGGCGGTGAGTTATTTTCTAAGGAATTCACAAATTTCTGTAGACAACATGGAATTAGAAGAACATTTTACTACACCCGGTGATCCGCAATCAAACGAAGTTGCTGAAAGGATGAAACAAAACTCTACTGGAGAAGGCCCTTGCTTGAGATTGACGGTGGGCTTGTCTAAAGGCTTTTAGGCTGAAGCTTTATCAACTGTAGCATATATTATCGATTGGATTTCATACTCAACCGTTGATGGGAGAATTTCCGAGGAAAGGTGGAAAGGTACATCTATACATACAAGTTATTTTCATATATTTGGTAGCCCCGTATATGTTCACTATACAGTAAATGACAACGTGGAGGCTAGAGCCTATCAAGGCATATTTTTAGGCTATACAGAAGGTATCAAAGGGTATCGTGTTTGGAACCCTATTGATAGGAAGGTAGTGCACTCGAGACATGTCACATTTAATGAGTTCACTAGGTTCAAGCCCAAGGAGAATCCACCTCGTTCGGTAGATTTAGAAGTTGAAAAGCCTAAGTAGATGAAACCTATTCCCATATATAAGCCTAATCGTAATTTAGATATTTAAAAAAAGAAAAAAAGATAGGGTAATTGCAGTTGTTCATACATTACATGAAGGTCCACAAAATTCCTTTAGCAATCATAGTGATGGTCGTGAAGCTAGAGATGATTTAGCTTAAGGTGGAGTTGATAGGAGTTTAGGCAAAGTTACACCTATTCGGGCTAGCTCTAGAATTAGAAGGCCACCAAATAGGTATGGAGGCTGGAGTTATGCAAACCTTAGCATTGATGATCATTTTGATTATACACTGCATATAGTGCAAGATGAGAAATTCGACCTTGAAGAAGCTATGAATTTGAGTGCCAGCTTAAAATGGATGCATGCTATGGAAGAGGGGATGGATTCGTTGAATTGGTACCAACCCCTCAAGAAAGCCGAGCCATAGGATGCAAGTGGGTATATAAAGTGAAGGACAATGAAAGATACAAGGCTATACTTGTTGCAAAGTTCGAGCATTGTTTGAACTTAATTCGGTTGCTAAAGTGTTAGGTGCCACTTGGTGGCACATGGGAAGAGCGAGTTAGTATACAGAGATGTTTGTTTTGGAGATTGATGGGTCCTACATGTAGAATGTACTTTCAACACTTTATTAGCGGACGGTGGCCTTGTCGGAGTTCGTTGACAATGTGGAATGGGTGATGGCTTTGTCGAAGCTTATTGGTAAAGTATCTGTGATGCCTTGTCAAAGAGCTTGTTGGAGTAAAAGAATGTAGGTGGAGTTGGTAGGCTTGCGGGGAAATATAGTATCAAGGTGAAGATTGTTAGATTTGATATAATATTTCCATATTTAAGAAGATTTACAAGATATTTGAGAAAATTGCTCAAATATATTGCCTCTTTTATATGCATTAAAAAGAGCAATGGATCAGCTACATAAAAGGGAGAAATATTTGAAAAAGAGTGAAGTAATTAATTCTCTAGTTAGATGATTAAAGAAGGAATCTTATCAGACACATACAAATTGTGGAAAACTGGAAAGTAAAATGGTAAATGTTTCTTGTACAATTTGAGGAATTGATTAGGTAATGATTTATGAACATAAATCAATTACTTCAACTTCAAGTAATAATCCCTAGATAAAGTTAGGGATTAGGATGAATAGAAGCATCAGAAACGAATTATCTTCACTTTTGCATTTCTTCATATTATTCTCTCTAAAAGTAATAAAATCTTCCCCCCATGCGAATGTACATTATCTTGCGATAGTGAAACCATTATAAATCCATATGTAAACTCTCTATTTACTTTCTTGTGTGATTTGTTGTTTTATTCTCAAGTTCTGTTTGTTTTATCGCACAACAACACGATCTTTTTGCTTCCACTTGTATTGGGGTTGATTTGCAATCATTTTTGTAAATTCACCCCTACAGCTGTAGTGTGCGTGATACTAGTAGCACACCATCTACCATTCCACCATTTGATAATCGATCACAATCATTGGATCAATAGATATCACACTCATTTGACCAAAGGGGTTCACGATAAGTAGACCAGAGTGGACATACACTTTCGGACCAAAGGATCTTATCTCTCATCGATGATCATACTATCCCTCCACTAAGCCATATTGCTGCTAGAACGTTGACTCATGCATCTAGGATGGACTCTAGAAGCTCCGTATCACTAATCGGTATTCTCAAGACAAAGAATGGGCAAGTAAGATTATATTGTACACTAATACATACATTGGTATGTGCACATAGACATATATTTTGCAAGCCTCTTTAAAGTTAAAAACCTGATTTTTATGTGTAGAGCACCTTTAAGTGCATTACGATTAATAATGGAGTTATAGTTGTAAATGTTATTGATGAATTTAAATTTTAGCTATTAAATCACATTCACCTGTTAGAAGGATGTTTCGTTGGACCCTGAATATATTCTACCAAAGATATAATGCTACCGGAAAGAACCATATCAATGACAAGTAGAATAATTCTTGTGAAGTACTTTTGTCTGTAGTGGTTACATCCTGCTTTTTTTCACCTTTTTCATATTGTATATTTTCCGCAAACTGAAATTTATATCTTTTGTATGTTTAGTTCCTAGGAGCTATGTTTAGTTCATAGGAGCCATGTTTAGTTCCTAGGAGCTTGGTTATTTTGATGATACAACAATTTTTTGATTACCAAGTTCTGTTAAGATAATTTATTACTACCACCGATTTACCTTTATTACGTAACAAATGCGGGTTTCTGTTTCTGTAATTTTGGCACAATAGAGTAACTACGTTATAGTGTTCATGTACTAAGCTAGTTGTCCAAAAGTTTAATAATCTTCATAATCTTTACAAGTAGAAGCATAAATTTTCTTTTTTAGTTACTTCGTCTTGGAGTTTGCGAGAAGTAGCACACTTCTGATATGATATATCAGAACTAAATAAAAAGTTTCGTTTATGTGCAAACAAGTTCTGCATTTTTTCCCATTTAAAGTCGTTATTTTTGAATATTCAAATATAATGAAATCCAAATTTCAAAAAACATCAAAAAAATTAATTTTTGAATTTCTAAAGAAAAACTAAAGTAGTTGAAAGTTTAGATTTTAAGAATTTAAACTTTGAAAAGACAATTTAAATTATAGAAAATTTGTGTTCTTTGTCATTTAAACTTGGTTAAAATTCAAATTCATTTATATTTTTTACTTAAAATATTTAAGTTTTACAATTTCATCTTATAGTAGATTTAACATTTTTTTATAAAATTAAATCAAAACTTCAAGCTTTATAGGTTTCAATAAATCAAAATTTTAAACAACCATATCTGTTGTAAAAGATGAGTGTTAAATGGATGATCCAAAAGAGGGGATCATTAAAATTTACATCCATCTATCCAGACCTATTCTATAGTGCTGTTTTAAGGAGTTTAGGAGTACTAATTGTAATGGTTGAGTATTAGTTTTAACAGATTTTATGAAATATTGTTACAATCCATCAATACACGATTTTGTGTTTATTATAATTTTAATTAAATTATTTTAATCAAATGTGTACTCATGGATTAACGCAAAATCAACTAAAAAGGCATAATCAATAATATAGAAATTCAACTATATGAAGTTGTATATTTCAAATTATGTAAGAGAGATTCTTCTTCGAATGAGCTCGAATTTTGGCGTTTTCTTCAATCAAATCCTATCCAACCATACATAATGTTTTCTTAGAAAAGATGGTTAATTTAACAATAATGTTATAGCATATCAGTTATCTAGTATGCACAAATAATAATTATAATATTAACAAAATACTACACGTGCACAATTTTGCAAATGTACAATGTTGATTGTAAAACACATATGATAGGCTAGAAATACTTTGAGTAGCATTTCAATATATTTTCTACAAAATGCTCCTGAAATATGCGTTGTAGTGAGTTAATTTTATCTGATATATTTTATAATCTGCGATGTTGAAATTTAAATTTCAAATTAGTTATTGTCAATTTACGTACTATTTGCGATTGAGTTTGTTGATGTATCGTTGATTTCTACATACATGGTGATTCTACCTTAGGAATCCATATGGTGAATCTATTTATATATATTTAATGGATCTGGTTGGGCTTTAAACAAAGTCCACTCATCTAGAACTAAAATGAATGCTATCAACATAGTGTAAACATGTTTCGATATGACTTCACTTGTGGTAAAACATCTTCGGCCATCCATGAAGGAATTTTAGCATGGGTAAATGAATTTTTGCACACATTTACATCAATCCCCGATCGAATTAAGGATGTGATGTTAGATCAGTTTTAGGAAAATTAAATTTTGTTTCACAAGTAACATTTTCTTACTATCTATTTTTCTTTATAATGTATTTAACTACATATACACAAAATCAATTTTGATGAAGAGATGATGTTTCATCCGCAATTGTGCAAAAGTTATGTAATGCGAAAGGTAGTTTGAGATATCGAGATTAGGTATCTTACATGAACGAAACTAAGAAGAAACCCCTGTGCCTCCCTCAAGAGATATTTAATCAATTCTTAACATATTGGAAGCTTTCGGATGTTTGAGTACTTTCGAAGAAAAACTCCGAATGAAGGAGAAAGAACCCAAAATTAGTGGTTCGAGATCTATTGCGAATTGTCGAAATGATTTGGTGTGTGTTTATTAAACTTATTTAACATTTGAATTAATTCATCATCAGTTTATGATAATAAAAATCTTTTTGTTTCAGTTTGACGAGTATCATAGAGAGCTGGCTTGATGGGAGGTACATGTTAGGACTCGTAGACTTGAGTCAGCGAATGGCTCAACCAATGATTGATAGGTTGATAATGCTTTCGCACAATTTGCGATAAGTGTTCCGTATGATTGAAAATTTGATTTATATATACATATATACACATGATAATGAATATGAAACATTCATTATATGAGAAGTATCAACCTAAAATAGATGATTTTCTTGGTCAAGGCATTGGAATAACATATGATATCCAAGAAGAAAATTTTAGCACTCTTAGCATTGGAAGATGAAGGGACCATAGGCCTAACTATGGTAATTTTCCCAAGGTAATTATTTAAAACTTCATTAACTATGTAATTTTACAAATCTACAAAATATAGTGTGATATTTTTTTAATATTTGATGTATTAATGCATATTTTCAGTTTTATACCTATCACATCCCTACTATCCTCTTGTAATGGTCAGTATGCCTGCTCAATCTCACCCATAAGTAGGCATAAAGTAGGTCCAATTTCTACCAAAACCCAATCCATACCCCGTCCAAAACCCACCATATTAGTCTAAGTACACATTTACCATGGACTTTCCAGACCTAGATCTAGGCTTGACCTGGTTATTATAACGGTCATGTATGGTTTCATCACTATCCACCACGGTTTGGATCTGATCTTGATTGCTAATATGCTTGTGCATTTTAATTTGCACTATTTTATCTGTTTGTAGACTTTATTGGTGCAATTTTGTTTATAATTTGGTTTCGTCATTAGCCAATCCATTTGCAAACTATGTTTGCATACATTTTAAAAGGAAAAATATAAATGAGAAATATTCTGTTAGCTTGATCGATTGATAGGCACACACCTGAGTTTCATCATCCAACATACAGCAGCTCATTTTTATGAGCATGGCTTTCCTTTCATGCATTTTTTCTTCTGGTTTCCGCTTTATCAGCGTGACCTCTTGAAACCTGTCCTCCACTTCTTTCCCTGCGTGTGTTTAATTTATCGGTGCGTATATATAACAGAGCTCGTGTGCATATCAGTATATATAATAGATGTATGTACATGGTGGCTATGTGCATGTGCATAAACAGGCCAACATGTCTTTTTATTATGCTCTTTCAATGTTCATATTTTATGTGATAGATTTTGCATTGTTCTATATTTTTATGTCTCGATCCTATTAGCTCAATCAATGTGCTGCTAAATTATAATTTGTGCAAACTTGTTAAATGGACGAAAAAAATATTTATTAGTTTAAATTATTAAATATGAGTTGGTTTAAGTGTTCGAAAGTGGCGCATTACTTTCTAAAAGAACATATTTAAAGATTTGAGTTCATTTTACAAAATTGTAGAATATTTCAATACATATCTTTTTCATGTTAAAGGTGTCAAAAATTTACAACTCTATGCTGTCAAAAATTTATTGGCATTTGTTTTTCATTGATCATTTGTAATACTGCTATCGAACGCACCCATTGTCGCATGCTTGAGATGCTAATTTGAGTGTGCATCTATAACATTTCACCTTTTATGACTGATCTTTTTTAGTATTCAACTGTGGATGAAAATCTTGTGTTATGGTTTTAACTGAGGACCAAATTACCAAACTAAACCTATAGTTAATCGCAAAAATAAAAATAAAAATTAGCAATCAAATTCGAACCTCGTTCTTTGAACAAGTAACTTTATGTACCTGTCAAAGTAACATTGATTTGTTATGGTAGAAGAAGCCAATAAACAAGGATAGCCACTAATTAAGTACAGGGAAATCTTTTGAAGTAAGTAAGAAATTAATTATTTCAGCTAAAACGACTTTATTTCACTAGAAGATGCTAATAAATAAGGATAGATACTAATTACACTACACCAAAACTAGGGATTTTCAACGAGTATGACTGTTGCTAGTAATTTCAGCAACACTTATACGTGTTGCTATAGGAGCATAGGCATTCATTTGCGACACTTATATCCATTACTAAATTCTATCTACCAACAGTTATAAGCGTTGGAAAAAAAACATTCCAAACGGTTATAAGCGTTGGTAATATCATATTTGCAACACTTGCATCTATTACGAAATTTTATCTTTCAACAAAAATAAGTGTTTGTAATAACCATTTTGTAACATAATACCAAAAAATATAAGCGTGAATAATACATAAATAGACGTTGGCAATTTCTATTTTGTAACATCAATAACCGTTGGTATAATTAATATGGCACACATGCCAATATCGTATACTATGTTTAATACGCATTCAAAAATAATACTATCTCAAGCTAGCAAATAATAACCTAATCAATATCAAGAAACAACATCCATTTTCACGGTAATAAAATAAAATATCAACTAATGAAAGAGACGTTCAATACACCTAATTCAATACATGGGTTACCCATTCCATACAAATATCAATCTGGAATAACAAAAGGCATGATATTATATATAGAAGAAGTAGAACTGATTGCACAGTGGTAACTTCTTTCTATCGGAACCAAAAACTTCGACAAGTGAATCATTTTCAACATCTTCTACTCCACCATTACCACTAGAACTATTCTTTTCCTCCGCTTCTTCAACTTGGTGCCTGCATGCATCTATACTATAATATTATTATTATTGAGTTAGATTTCAAGAGAACACATGCCTCCTTCATATATTGGAAAACGAACAGTCACGTTTTTAATTTTTTTCTATTCCAAACTTTGAAATGTGATAACTTTTTCCACGTTAATTGGATTTAAGGATCGATTTGACTATTAAATCTCAAATTTAATACGCTCTCCAATGATATTCATTGTTGATAGCAAAAAATAAATTTGTTAAAATCATAGTTTTTCGGATTATTCATATTATTAAAGTTATTAAATCTGTTTGACTTTATTTCTTTTAACTAATCAAGTCTGGTGAAATCCAACATTACCAAAATACAGCAACAATGTTAGATGGAATTAGAAATGGAACCAGAAAGCTCAAAAACATTAAATACAATTATGTGCTTCTTACTATATTGAATTTGCTTTGACTGTAAAAGAAATATAATGATATTCTTCCCATTAGAATAAATATTGTTGAATAATGGTTGTTAGTTCCAACACTTTAGACATAAAATATGCATGCTTTAGATTTAGCAATTTTTCACAAGAATCGTTCAAAACAGTAATAAATCTCTTTACCTCTAATCTTATCATTCTACAATAATATGATGCTGCATAATGTGTTCCTAGACATAGTAAGTTATGGGATCATCATAAACATTTGCGTTCTCATGAATCATGTCAACGTTTCTTTTGGCATTTTTGGATCAATGGTCGAGTGTAAACCAAATGTTGTTAGCTGCACTGCTCTTATAGATAGTTATACCGAAGCAGCAAATGGAATCAACGACTTCAAGTATTAAAGGAAATGATTGATAAAAATATTTCACCAAATGAAGTTACATATAATACAGCTGATGCATGGAGCAATAGCTGATGTACACAATAAATTTATATGTGTATAATTTATATGTGTATTGCGTGAAAATTTTATCTTTGAAATCATTTTTGCTCGATATTTTGCAATCGTTTATCAAGCACCAGCACTATCTGCATTAATGTTTTCAAAGATTTGTACACAAATTTTAGACAAAATGCAAACTTATTTGAAAATTGATAAAGAAATCACTATTTCTTAATCAATGAACCATATAAATCATTTAAACATGTTATGATTATAAGAGATTGAGTGCGGTCCGTATGCGAAGCACGAGTTCCCACTAGTTTAATATAATGTTAGATTGAAATCTATACTAAGTAGAATAACCACTGGTATTATAGGTAATAACACACAATTTAATATAAAAAACAGTAGCAAAAAGAAAAAATCTATAAAAAATATATTTTGGTGAACGTGCTTAGTTTATTAAAAAACAGAGTACTTAAAACAGAATACTCAGTTTGTACTTAAACCGAGTGCACAACCGAGTGCTCAAAACCGAGTGCTCAAAACCGAGTGCTCTAAACCGAGTGCTCGGTTGAGTGCTCAAAACTGAGTGCTCGGTTAAGTGCTCAACTGAGTTTTGAGTACTTAACTGAGTACTCAAAACTAATTACTCAGTTTGTGCTCAAACTGAGTACCAAAAATTAAGTACTCAGTTTGTGCTCAATTTAGAACTGTTTGTGCTCAATTTAGAACTGAGTACCCAAACTAAGTACTTGGTTTAAAATCGAGTATTCAGTTTCTTTTAAAAATTGAGCACTCAAACTAATCTTGCAAGTTTTTCAAAAATGAGTACCTTAATAAGCATTCATATTGTTAAAATAATACAAGGGTGTCCATTTTGTTACACAAAAATGTAAAGTTACACTACAAGAAACCAAAAATGACAGCAAAATCTAATTGCATGAATAGACCAGAAGCACGCGGTAGCAAAAAAATAGAGCACCAATTGTCGCGCACTTTCAAATTTGAGCAACCGTATAATTTCTCCTAGTTTGCAAATTATACACAAAAGATATCATAGTGTCATATGTCCTAAGTATGTGTTGTAGCATTATACCAATAAAAATTCGCTTATTTTCACAACTTAAATTGAAAATACGTAACTGCTAATAACAAAACAAGTGCTCCTTTATCAACAATAACATCTGGGAGGAGATTGAAATGCTTAGATGAGACAATTTATACTATTCTTTAAAAATCATAAAACTAAATAGCTAAAATATATCAAATAAAGAAATTAAAGCAAAGATTTAACACATCTTAAACTAGATATACTCAAATCTTTGCTTCTCTCTTGGACTCCTTTCACTCATACCTTTTTCGTTAAACTTACATTCGTTTACTATTTTGACTACAATGTTCGTATCTTCACATACATATTCAATATTCAAATTCTTTTGTTAGTTAAGATGGTCCTTAGTTCTTCGATATCTATGTTAACCTCCAAATCTATTAAATAGAATACTTATATCATTGATTTTCTTTTTTCTTTATTAGCTTACAAAATATGTGATAACTTAATAGGAATAAAAACTATACATCTCATCTCATTACAATAAGAAGGCATCAAGAATGAAATATCCTTAGTATGATAAATAAAAACACTTACAAAAGGTTTTTTCGGCATATGGAAGTAATTTTGCGATTTTTCCATTTTCATGCTCCGCCTTAAAAATACATAACTTTCAAACAAAGGTTGCTTTACTTTTGTGCTTATTTACAATATCATACATACAAAAAAATTTCTTTTACATATCTTATATCATAGAGATGGATTTACATTCTTATTTTTCTATAGGATTTGTTTATAATACTAAAATAAGTAAATCACAACCCGAGAATAAAAAAATATATCCTACACATGAATCTCCATGTTTTTTTAATCGTTTTTGTTGCTATGTTAAACAAAGCTACTAATGAAAAAGGAAAAAAAAATGCTTGTATAACAAATTAACAATTATCTTACGAAAACTACAAATCAATTTCACTTTACAAATGCTATGTGTGAGTAGAAATGCAAATTAGTTTGCACTTTTTAAAGACTTTTATAGTAGCCAATTTCTTTCATATGCACTTCTTATAATTCGGTAGAAGGATGTTATAAGATTGAACTTAGTGGAAAAAACATATATTCAAAAATACAAAAAATATATAAAACGTGCAAACTGATTTGCGTTTTAACAAAAAACAAAAATGAGTTTTCTTTTAATTTCAATTTTTAAGTCATTGATGTTAATGATAGAATTATGTAAAAAAGTTGAAAGTTGATGAAAATAGAATCATATAATTTTATATTATTAAGTAATTAAATTAAATTAATATAATGAAGAACCCTGATTTACATATTTCGATTGAGTTGGGTTTGGTTTCACCAAGGTCCAATAGGATTTCTTTAAGGAAAATAGATGTGTTACTTTGATCAATTGTTAATACAGTAGCTTAACAATATAAGCTATTGGAGTCTAACTTGCATAAAAAAGGTGTTAATATTCTAACCACATTAGTTTGTTCAAACTTCCTGCAGTTACTACAAGACATGTAGCTATTTATTATAGTCAGAGCATATACTACTGCTGAAATTTTGTTCAGTTTGCAACTGTGTGCTAATTAAGTATTGACAGATCTTATACAAGTTTGATATCATTGTATACGATTGTCAAAATTTTGGTGTAATATCTAGGGATAATTGGTTTTGAACATGTCATCTTATTCTAGAAAATGATTCCATAGTTATTTGTATTGGTAGATTCTACAAGGACCATAGAATCCAGTAAAGTCATTAAATGACCAGTTTGAGGTATCCTTCATTGATTATGGAAATCAAGATACAGTACCATACAGTCAATTAAGACGAATAGATGCATCAGTTTCTACAGCACCTGGTTTAGCTCTGCTTTGCACCCTTGCATTCGCTAAAGTTCCAAAATTAGAGGATGGTAATGGATGTATATTTTAGGATCAAATTTCATACATTTTTATATTTATTTTAGAAAAAATACATCTTAACTCTTAAGATACATATCCCAAGGCCTCAAAAATAAGCTAAGTGAAATCGATGTATTTAATATCTTTTTCCATATTTTAATAAGCTACCCAGACTTATAAATTTCAAGAAATTTGAAAAGCCAACCGCAGTTAAAGGGATTTCATTATTTTGACTTAGAATGTTACTTATTCAAGCTCAGTATTTTGTCAACACGGATCCCAATCAAACTCTCCCTTTTTTTACATCTTTTACCATTTCTATACTCTTCCAAACCCTAGATAGCCACTGTTCATACATAGTTTTTTCCCTGACTGGTTTTTCAAACACCATCAATAAATAGCAAATGCAATAATATAGCATGTCATATTTTGTGTATATACTATATTATGCTAGTTAGCAAAATGCTGAGATATCACAACTCAACTGTGCATATTATAATTATTGTGCAATTTATTTCCTAACAGTTATTTTAGCTAGAAAGAATTTAAAACCTACTATATTTGTTCCTAATCAATTTTGTCTACTGAAAAATTGCAATTGTCGTGTATCTATGTCAAATAACACATTATATTGCAATGAAGATGCAATAGCAAAGCATTAGAAACATTTATAACTTAGATGAAAATAATAACTGATTGCTTTACAGCATAACAAAAGCAAGTTCAGGAAAAAATACGCTTCTTCTAAATCATTTGTTTGAACCTTTGAAATTTAATGTTTTTTTTAATCCCATCTTTGTAATTGCAAGTAAGCTTTGAAAAATGGAAAAAATTACATTAGACTATTTTATATCCCATGTTCTTACTCCACCAAACCATAATATTTTTGAGTTCTCTATTTTCTGCACATTTTGCACAATGGATTAAACTTATTAGTAAGCATGATTGCTAATATTACTGCAATTTTTCATATGAATAATTATTTCCTATTGTTGATATAAAATTTCAACAAGTTGCTTATAAGTCAATGATGCATAATTTTGTCTATCTTTTGCTGCAATTTGGTTTCAGAAACATGCAAGATGAATTCTAGCATTAAGGTGGATATAATAAGCATTCTACCAAAAAACATCATCCATTCAATATTATCATGCCTGGAAATTAAGGAACTTGTGAGTTCAAGCATTTTGTCATGAATTAAATATCTAACTAAATTATTGGTGTAAACCGGATCACCGGAAGTCGAGCCCGAAATAGGATCGCCTGAACTCGAGGCCGAAATGGAATCGCCTAAAGTCGAGGCCGAAGTTGATTTGCTTGAAGTCGAGGCCGAAATGGAATCGCCTGTCGCCTGAAATCAAGGACGAAATGGAATCGCCTAAAGTCGAGGTGAAGTCAATTCGCCTGAAATTGAGAACAAAATGGAATCACCTGTCGCCTGAAGTGAGGCAAAAATTAAATCGCCTGAAGTCGATTTCGATTTGCTTGAAGTCGAGGCCGAAATGGAATCGCCTAAAGTCGAAATTTTCTTTTTAAGTAGCAACCGAGCATTCAGAAGTTTGGGGTTTAGGGCTGTGGATTACGGAGGATGATCATTTACTTTTTTGCCCAATAACATTTGAATTTATTTCAATTTAACCAGATTTCCCGCTAGCAATGAAAAAAATTGTGAATACATATTTTTGGTCGTACATTTTTAGCTTAACAATGGGTATAATCTACAACACAAATAAATGTTGGCAATTGAAAAAAAATAAACGTTGCGTAATGGTCGTTATGGTGTAGTGGAATAACATATGTTGCTTGTATAATTTATTTATTAAGATGTGCACTATATTTGTGAAGTACCGCGTACCTTAATTTATAGTATATGGTATTCATGTTTTGGTGTCTTGTCTTAAGTTATCTTCATTGATACATAGCACTATGCATATTTATAAACATTATCATGTTTTACCTAGAGATTGTCAAAGCAAAATTATTCAAATCATAAGAATGTAGACGTTAGTTTATAAAACTAATCAAAATTACCTTTAGATTATCATGAATCTACCCTAAGATTATCATGTTTTTAAGCATCGGTTGCTTAACTTATATGTTCAATTGTCAGTAACACGAGAATGAAGTTTTTGGGTCCATGTCGATGGCATCAGTAAATTCACATCATAATTTTTTTTCCCAACACAAACCAGGCCTTTTGAGTTTTACTTGGAACATTCTAAGTTTTTGGGTATGTTCAGGGCCGGCCCTAGGAGTTTGATTGCCCTAGTCGAACTAGAATTTTATAATTTTTGTTGCCCTATTTTTGTAACAAACCCAATGAAACAAAAGATAAATATTATTATGATATATTGTATTGACCACAAACCATTTTCAACTACTCATTTATATGCAAAATTTCAAATGTTCATCCTATCATTACTTGTCAATTGAAACAACATAGCAATTATTTTTAGCAAGTTATTCACAAAGCAGATATTAATGAGTAGGACAACTTTTATTTTCACTTTCATTTCAAGCTACAGTGACATTGCTTTTCCATACTAATTTACTTCAGCCATCGTCATTTTCTAATTCATGCCCTGACATAAGAAGGATGCTTAAGATGGTAAAGAATCATCAATAGCTCATTTAATTTAACTTTCATTCACTTTAACTATTCCAAAAAAACTACAGTAAGTGAAATCTACTAACACAAAAAACAGAACCATAAATCAATTGAATCAAGAGTGTACTGTTTTAGATTCTCAATATATTACATCTTAATAAATTATGAAATCAATGATATTATTTCTTGATTAAAAAAAACTTACATTTGAATTAGCAGTCAGCAAACTAGTAGAATAAATCTTAGTAGATGGGGCAAAAGCGGTATGTGAAGTCAAAATTAGGGCAAGGTGGCACTGCAACAGTAGGTGGTTATTGACGGCAAGGTAAAACTAATAACCTGCAATTAAAGGATGTTTTGGGCAGCTCAATTCGGGGCAGTGGATGGGCAGCAGGCGGCGGCGGAGCTGCTGGTGGTGGATTTAACGGTGGTAAGAAGTGGAAAGTGAAAGCGGAGTAAATGAAGAAACGTGATTTTCATTTTTTTTATTGCCCCTTGCTGATGTTGCCCTAGTCAATTGTCTCTCTCGCCTATGCTTTGGGCCGGGCCTGGGTATATTGTACATTGGTATGGTCAACTGTCTGGTTATAAACCAGGTGGACGTATGTTTAGAACTTTAACAAAATTCTTTTTTAATATGAAGTTTAATAAAACGCAGAGATGTAGAGACGGTACTTATAGCCTAAGCAAGAGTGATGCGCAGGAAAGAATTAAGTTGAAGAAGAACTAAAGCACACTAAAAACGAGCTTCAAGAATTTAAAAGTTCTTTTTCAGAGTTCAAAAATCTAGTGTATCAGCGTTAAATGGAGATCCATGGAAAAACCAACCGGAACAATCTTGAAGTTATTTCTTTTTTATGCTATGGATGTTTTTAGTGTTTTGTTTAATTATGTCATGCAGTGTCGGAACATATTGATGTCATTTTAAACTTATAGCACTATATGGACTTAATTAAATAGATATTATAGAGTATTTTTTTTATCATATTTATTGATTATAAAACTATTTTTGTTGGTATATATTGGTTTGGTTCTATATGATTTTATTGCATTGTTTATGGTGGTGGAAAACAAAAGCAACAATGATATAGCAAAAAATATTTAAAATGGCGTAGTAAAGGTGTATAAAGGGTGAAGAAAAGTCCAAGTAAAATAATAAAGCAAGGAAAATTAGGGACGTAGGAATGGCTAAGGAAATCAATGGTGTAGGGAAGGTGTAGAAATATTTTGACGTCGAAAGGATATAGGATTAAAGTGGGCGTATGAAGGATGTAGGAAATAATGGACGTAGGAAAGGCATAGGAAAAACTGGACATAGGAAGGACGTAGGAAAATTTGGCGTAGCAAAGTCGTAAGAAATTGTACTACACATGGAATAGGAAGGGCATGAAAATTTTTTTTGCCACGCTTAAATTTTCAACACTAATTTAGACGTAGGTAGGGTATATAAAACTCAAATTTCCTACGTCATTCCTAAGTCATACTGGGGTAGGAAAACCAGAAAATCCTTGATGAGCGTCACTCTTTCTTGGATCGACGGCTATTTGAGCGATCGCTATTAGCGACGGCCGTCAACTACTATATGTCATTGCTAAATGATTTGCGCCTTGTAGTGATATATATTTATAATCTAAATTTTTTGTCTTATCTTTTGAAGATTAATTATTATAAATATACGTATATATGTTGAATATATTTATTAGGTTTTAAACAGATATAAAGTCATATTTAATTAATCCAAGTTATTTTATATTTATATTTAATAATCAAATTAAAATAGTTTGGCTAATCGCAATACTAACATTTTTACCTAAAATATATATAAATAATGTTTTTCTCCTACTGCATCTATCCGTTGCTCTTTATTCTCTCGGTTAGTTTTAAAATGTAACCTTATTTTTGAGAATGTTTAAAGAGAGATAATAGAGAGAAGAGAAAAAAATTCTCCAGGTTAATAATAGGTTGTGCATCAACATAATCAACTCTTTAGGTCCAATCAAGGATCTTCAGCGAGCAATTGTTGCAACAATTTGAAAATTTTAATTTTTTTTGTAATGTAGGTATAATTTTTATTTAATAAACAAATTTATTTTTGTACCAAGAGCTATATTGGATTGTTTTTGATAGTTTTTTTCTGGCATCTAAGTATATTCTAAACACATTGATTTAATATAAAAAACAGATAGTTAACTTTTCCATTGCTATGTCATATATGCTACTATTAACAATGGGATCTCCCAACCCATTTAAATTGAAAAAAATATCCTCATATAGCTTGTCTAGATGTTTTTGATGTTTCTTCAATGGCTATTATTTAATAGAATTGGTTACTGGATTTATTTTGAAGTGACAATTAATTAGAGATTCCTGATAATTTATTAAAACAATAAGTAATTCCATATTATTTGTATAATTCAAAGAAGATTCATGATTGTAATACATTTATAACCAGTGTTTTAAAGACCCAAACCAACCACTGTTCGATCACAGTTAGCATCGAATCATTGAGCGTTATGTTCCAAAAAATGAAATTACCTTGCATATGCAAGAAATGACGGCTCACTCTTAAAACTTTAAAAATACCTTATAACTGACCTTTTAAAGCAGTGTGGCTTTTTGAAAAATAAAATGTACCTCGGTATCGCTCCATCATTCATTTTCTCACAAAATCAATTTAACAAAAAATACAAACAAGAAAAGTTAACCTTAGCCGTTGAATTGAAATATTGGATTATCCTATCAGCTTTAGGCTGTGTAAGACCATATTAACACACTCTGATCAAATTGAAATTCCTTTACCTTAGAAGATTAGGAAATCTACGCTCTTTCACTATGAAAAAGGTAAAAATATATCTTTCACTAATATGTGTTATTGAACTTTTGAAAAACTACTTTTATGTTAATATATTTCTAGAATAAAATGTTACTTCATTCAACCAAAGCACATGTTTGGACAGTTGAAACCAAGGCCTCTAAAACATCAGTTTAAAGCATATTACCACATGATGCTTGAGCCAGTGATTTTTAACTTAAGTTGATACGATAAGTGTAACTATTTGAATTTTAATACCAATTTATATACATATACATTTAATCAAAAAAATTAATGATCATAATCAGTGCGGTACTGATGGTCTGATCGGTTAAATCATCAAAAACTACTCATTCACAAAATGGTTCCATTCAAGGTTTGGTCTTTGAAACTATAATTATAATTATCAAAGTTCTCAACTTTCTTGTACTAGTTGCACCCTTCTCTCGATGAACGCCTCTCTTTCCCCTCCAAAACCGTCGTCCTTACATACCTCATAGCCCATAGCCATCTTCTCACTTCCCTCGAGTTGGTTCTACACCACTATCTCGAGCTTCATGCCCTCATCTGCTCCAACAGACCATAGTAATGATATTGCACTTTCTCAAATTTAAATGAACTTTATATACTAACGATAGTACTGCAACTCTTAAATATCAAAGAATACTGTTTAAAATAATTATAAACGTGGAGCTGGCCTTTATTGAATGATGATATTTGCACTCACGAATCAAAGCTAATTTTTCTCAATGTGTGCTTCAGTAGCTAACAAACTATTAAAATCAACTCCAGTTGTAAAACTTTGGATTCATGTTTAGATTACGACCATGGACACATATGATAATTGGGCATTTGATTTCTAAATTAAATGAACACTTTACTTTAAAATTTTAATTTCTATAGTCTAAGTAGAGTGCAAGCAAATCTTCTTTATTAATAGTTGGAGTAGAAACCCAATCTTCTGTTCTGACCGTGAACTTCTCAAAATACCCTTTACTCATGTATAATTTAATTATTATATATTATTCCACGTATAAATACCTAAAAAGAACAATTAAAATCTTAATCAAATGCATGTTATTCCTCATTGCAACAACCCACATTTTAAAAGATTTAATCCAACTATAATCCACACATGTCCAACTTAAACAATTCAAAACGTAGATAAATAATGGGGATAATTAAGAAAAATAAGGAAATAAGAAGAAACAAATCACAGAATCTCATAACGGAACGACAAAATATAATAACTAAATAACAATTCATGAAGTTGTTTATATTATACATTTGATTATAATCTATACCACATTTATCAAAGGTATATATACAACAGGTATAAATAAAAATAATACAGCAGACAATGTGATGCAAGAATAATAATAATAATAATAATATACCAAATCTTCGTCTTCGTCCTCTAGAAAATAATCTTCAAAACACTGAAAACTCAGGGATAACCCGAGCGTAATAAAAAGACAAAATATTCGAGTCAGGACTAAAATACTCTTATGTAAGTCAAATCAGTATCACAAAATATAAGTATAATAACTTATGAGATGATACGAGATTTTTCATCTCCTAAGGATCCGTGAAACTATTTATATATAATAGTATACGCTATAATAGATAAGGTCTACCAGTAAAATAAATATCAAAATAGCATTAAGGATTTATGTTGATCCACCTTTACACATTTGTACAGTTCTAAACTAAAGTCATAATGGGCTCGTATAGGGATATATATATATATATATATATATATATATATATATATATATATGATAAGACATGTGAGGCAATGTCCAAGGTAGGATTCTACCAGTTTACCCTTTCCGGCTGGTCGTAACACATCCGTGGCCGACCGAGACAATCAATCCAAACGAAAAAGGTGCACCCATCAAATACGAAACCACAATAGTGATATGAGGGATCATCGTCGCTAGAGGTAGCTAACCACATTGGCTAGACATAGGCTTCTGTTTTAGTCATTTCAATGATGACACAACTGTCAAGGCTATCAATCAACTTCCCCTTACTTACCAATTCAACCACTACATTATGGATATCATCCAACACATACACGGTTGTCAAAGTGATTCCAATATTGACAAGGAGTATGCCTATAAGAGGCCTCAGTCTCTTTAATAACCAAATGTCATTTTACATATCGATTGGTACTTTTACATTTTGAAAATAGTTCGTACTTGATATCAAAATATCATATTCTCTACAAAATGAAATCCATTTTGAAATCATCACATTCGCGTCAAAATCAAATCCATTTAAAAATCATGGTATTCGTTTCAAAATTATATTTTACTTTGAAATGTCATTTCAGTTCGATATATCGATTTCACTTCAAAAAATTTCTCAAATTAAAATTTAGGCTATAACTTCACTTTAACCCTATTCGCATTTAAATCCAAGATTTAAATATAAACACCCACCCTTTTGACCAGTTTGAATTTTTATAAAATAGTTTAAATAGTTTTAAATAGTTAAAATAGTTTAATAGAAAATAGTTTGAGTATTAAGAGTGATTTATATAGTAAAATAGTTTGAAAAATCAAAAATAATTCGAATATTTAAATAATATAGATTTTAAATCATTTATACTAAAATAATTCATTTAAAAATAGTTTCAAAGTCAAACCGCTTCACTTTTCAAATTTTCCAATTCAAATCAGTTCCATTTCCATTATGATTTAATCGATTCGATTTCGATTTCAAGTCGAATTCTACTTCGATTCCAAATTAATTTTAATTTCAATTCCAAATTAATTTCAATTCCAATTCCAGCTTGAATTTTAATTCCAATTTCAAATTAAAACCATTTCGATTTCCATCAATTCTGAGTTTGATTTTCAAAATATCAATTCAAAACACTTAAATCAAATTAACCTTCAATGCCCAATTTAAAACCCAAATCTTCAAATATAATTCATTTCTGAGCTCAATTTCGAAATTGTTTTATATCACTTTAACTTAGCAATATTCAAAGTTTGAATAAAATCCAATCTTTTAAAGCAAACCAATTTATGAAATTCACATTGTATTTCGATTGTAATTTCAAAATGTCAACTTCAATTATTTAGACAATTCCTGTTATTAGATTAAAATTTCAACATTTCGAGCTCAAGTTCGAGAATAGTTCAATTTTCATAAATTCGATTTTATTTCTTTAGATCAAATCATTTAAATAATTACAAATGAAAATTTTAAAATCATTTAATTTAACCAATCCGGTGTCCGTATATAATTTTCTATCATATGGCCAAGTGAATCAATTATTTCAATTTAATTCCAGGGATGAATATATATCATTTCAACCCAAAATAAATATCATAGGTATATATCATTTCAACCTATTTATTAATTTGTTCAAAATAATTCAACTTTAAATTTTATATACCATAAGTATATTTACAAGATGGTAACATGATATATCAAAATAAATAAACATCCAAATATCAACCAATAGCATCCATCACAACCAATCATCCAAACAATCAATAAAATTCACAACAATTTCATAATCATCAATATCAGGTATTTTACGTGCAATTAAATTCTAACTCGTTTTAGCTGTAAATTCAAATTCTATCATTTAATTTAGATGTCAATTTAAATGTCAATTAAACTTATCAAACAACAATAAATAAATTTCAATCACTTCACGATATAAATTTAACTACATAAAAATTCATTAAGTCAATTGTGAGTGTATAAACACTCACCTTTGAATTATTGACAATTTAAAATCCAAATAAAGGCTCAAATTAGAATAGTCTCAAAATGTAGCAAAACTAGTTCCATAATGTCTGGAATTTCGATACGAACGCAACGGAGAAAACTGTGCGTCGATCCGAGCTCTTACGCAAAATTTATTTGAGTTAGAAAATTTGAAATTTAATATAAAAAATTAATTAATAAAAAAAGTATACTAGCTTCATCTCGTTTGCAAACTGCACGCAGCAGTAAACCCAACATGCACACGATAATCCCAACACACGCACGCCTCGAGAGACGATCGGATTTTGATCAAGGAATGTCACCACGTGCGCTTAGTCCTCCTCCTCCAACGCACTAAGTGTCGTCCACCAAGCTATCGCGGTTTGTAAGAAAAAGGCCAAACCACACACGAGCTTGAAATCCAAATTCTGGTGAATCTGTGATGAAATAGAACAAATCAAACGTTGGATGTGTAGAGGAGATTGAGATCTTCAACTTTCATGTTGGAAGCTTTTGAATTCGATGAAAGATGAAGGAGATCGGAGGAGAAGAAGTATAACGACCCGTAAATTTCGACAATTTAATTTGTTAATTTAATAGGATTTTGTAATTAATTTTGTAGTAGACTTAATTTAAAGGGGGTGAATTGAATAAATCCTATTTATTGGAACCTTGTTTATTTATATGAAAAAGTATAGTATATGAGTTATTGCAAGAAATGGAAAGGTTAATAGAATTCTAATGAATGATAATAAGGGAAAACATATACAATCAATGTAGGTAATTAGTAATTACAATGTTGTTGAAATTAATAAACGTTTCTTTGTTGATGATTAATAACATAACGGAAAGAGTAAATGTACTCATTAGAATATAAATTGCAATTGGATAGAGATTTTAAGTAACAATGTTAATGCAATGTAAGTAATGCCAATTTAAGTCAATAATAAGGAATTGGGATGAATTCAAAATTTGTAACATATGGCTTGTAAACATATATTATAAATTACCTGCTTATTTGTTAATGGAATTAGAATTTGTAATAAGTGATAATAAAATAAATGAATGTTACACTAATGGAAAATGAAATAACGTTCGTTTAAAATGTTGAGTAATTATAGGATCGTATTTATTATAAGCGTTACTTTAACAATTATGATTAATTGTGAAATTAATACGAGAAGTATGTAAAGTAATAACTAAAAAAGGAATACGTTATAAATTCATTTTAACCTAAACTTATATGTAAGGTTGAAATTGAATCTAATCCGTTTAATTGGAAACTTATTACAATAAATTGAATTCAAAGTGTAATAAAGAGATTATTTCAAGAAAAGAAATAAATACTATAATTGGTGAAATAATTTACATTTAAAAATGGAGCTGGGAATTTGTTTAGGGAATTATAAATTTATAAGTAAATCAGGATGATAAAATTTATGAATTATAGAATTTGGATTTTTATAATGAGTTAATTTATTTAATTTATAATAGTTGGATTTATTGAGAATGAATGAAATCAAATATGTAATTATTACGTTAATTTAAAAATTAAGTTGAAAACGGGAAATATTTATGTGATAATTTTAAATCCAATGGTAAACCCTTCTATTTAAAATTATGAATGGAATAATTATGGGTAAATTCAATTTAATGGAAATTTATCTATAATTTTGAATTTTATGAAATTGAAGATTTCTATTGATTAATCTTTAACAAATTGACTTTTAAATTTTTTTAAAAATCATTGTAAATGTTTGAGAATTTCAAAGTGATAAAGATTGCAAATTTCGGAATTTTAACGCAAAATTGGATTTAATTAATTTATTTTAAATTTATTAAATATAAAAATAGCCATTTTGGTCACGGACTCGGATTTCGACGAAACCAATTTCATCAGATCTGTAACTGTGAATTATTGTAGGATTTCAAGTTTCGTAGCGATCATACTTGTCGTTTGATCGTACGAACGCGAAACGCCTTGAAATCGATTTAATTGAAATCAATTTGAGAATATTGATTTCAGCATAACTTCTTCATACGATGGAATTTGGACGTGAAACATTTTCCATCGCGTTCAGAATATTTTAAAACACCTATTTCGGTATATGGATTTACCCAGTTTCGTTCCGGGGTCAGAACGGGCTTTTTGGACCACGTTAGTGTTAGCACATATATCTATCAACCCGATCCATCTATTTTTCAACTTTATCTATAAATACCTTACTAAACCCTAGCCTCCACCTATTCTCATTTGTCTACGCGTAAATTTCATCAGTTCTTCCTCTTCCTCAATGGGTGCAAATCCTAGATCCAATTACAAGTCAAAATCAAAAGTCAAAAATTCAAAGTTCTCAGAAAAATTCCAAAAAATATATGTTGAAATTCTCAATAAGCGTAATTTTCTGGTGGAATTCATTTTCCAATCCGATGCATCGTTTAGCTAGAAACCACGAATCAATTCCGGCCGTTCGTATGGAATTTTGGTCGATCCAACGGTGGATCTACCTCCGATCGGCGATCGGGTGGTACCGTTGCGTAGATGGTGTCGAGCAGGTCTTAGGGATGCCGTTCGTTCGTCACCTTGGTCGATGGGCTCGCCACAAATTGTCTCAAAGGGGGCGGCGGTCGCACAGAGCAAGGGGACACCGGAGGTCGTGGCGTCTGAGGCATAGGGGCGGCAGGATGGGGGGAGTCGCATGGTGTTGCCTGACCGGAGTGGATGAGGACGTGGCGGCCGCGAAAAATTGGACAAAGATAGCATGGTGGCGACCGATTTAGGGTTCGAACTAGTACTGCTCGCGTGCGTTCAGAGGGGTACGGGTGGGGATTTCTGGAAAGGGGAAGAACGTGGGTAGTGATGTGGCATGGGTTTGTTTTGGTGAGTTTTGTTTTATAATTTAATTTTGTTTTCAAATCGTTTAAATCAAATAACTTTTGCATACATGATCAGATTGACGCGCGACTTTTTTTGTTAGGATCGTAATAAAATTCCGGACTTGATGATGCTGGTTTGGACGAATTCTGAGACCGTTGAAATTTTGGGTTTAAATCGGATTTAAATTCGATTTAAATTCGATTTAAATTCAAAAGGTGAGTGTTTTAACCCACTCACAACTTCTAATTTTTCTTATGTTTGTTAAATTGATTTAAGGTATGAGTAGAAATTTATTTATGACTGTTTGCATAATTTATTCATCATCTCAGTTAAATCGCATTTATTTAATTTAACTGTTAATTAATTTTATTATCGCATATAAGTTGACAGTTATGATTTATTTATTTGCATATAAACTGCTAGTTAAACAGTTATTTATTTATTTATTTGAATATAAACTGTTCGTTGATACCTGTTATAATTTATAAGCTCTATTGATATTTGTTTAAATTGATGCTGATTGCAATAAATTGGTTGATGACTGATATTGGGTGAATGGATGATGTGTTCTATATAAACTGCAAGTTATTACGTTTTTCTTCATTTATTTCGAGATTGCGGTTTGAAATGGTATACAACCGTAGATTTTTATTTTTAAATTGCGGATTGAAATGATAAATATCCGTATCACTTGACCATATGATAGAAAATTTTATACAGACACCGTCGGTCTATATATAATTATTTTGAAAATGATTTCTATGGTTTGGATAGGATACGGTTTAATGAATATTAAATTTTGATATTTTATAAATATTATTTTATATATACATATATAGATAAAATTTTGAATTTAAGCTATGTATAATCTGTTAAATAAAAATGATTAAGTTAGAAAAAAGGGAGTTTGATAATTTATATTATATGTTTAAATATAGGTTTAAGATCTTGTGTATATATAGAGTTTTAAATGATTCAAATCATTTAAGATTGGAAGATAAACTGAAATTTATTTGGAATTGGGGTTATTTAAAAAAATTAAACCCCACAAGTTGATGTAAAACTTATTAAAGCTTGGAAATTTTAAAGGTATGATATTTATAACTGAAATTTTATTTCAAGATAAATTAAATGAATATTTCTAGTATAAATAAATGGAAGGAAATATTTAGTTATAGGAAATTTGAGTTTTATATAAATGATTATGGATTTATCATGCAAATGTTCATGACTAAATAATAGAATGGTGAATTTGTTGAAAGAATAAAATTCCAACCTTAGTTTTGAAATTTATTAATACTCAAATTTGATATATATTGAAATTGAAGTGGTTTTGGAAACTGAAGGTGAAATTTAAATGTATGGTTTAGATTTTATCTAAAGAAAATATATTGTAAAGTCATGGAAATTATTTTACTCTACAAAGTAAATCTAAAATTTAACCATTTTATTTTATATACTGTTGAATATCCAAAACCATTCAAGTTATTAGAAATTATGCTTTTAAAGCTATGAATTTTGAAGTATTGTGTTTTGAAAGTTATAATTTAAATGTTTGGTTTCCAAATATTAGAAGATTTAAAACAGTATGATTTGGAAAAGAAATATATTTGAAATAAAATTATATCATTGATTTGGGTTTTATAAAAATAATATCAAAATGAGTTTGTTTTGAAAATGGAAATGATATCGTATTTATGGGTTTGAAATGGTAAATTATATTCTGGTTTTTAAAGTACAAACTATTTTTAAAGACCGCGGTGTTATAATAACGTTTGGTTGTTGAAGAGACCGGATCAGAAGTTATCATACTCTCTGCCAACTCCGAAAACCACTTTAACAACCGTGTATGCGGTGGAGATTCCAGAATGAAGTAGGATGGTGGCGGCGTTTCCTTTGAGGTAAATACGTGGACCCGACTCCCGTGAGTTGGCATAAGGTGGCTAAAACAGGAGCGATTCTCAGGCCAATGATGTCATTCCTCTGATCGGACACTCCTCTTCGATACTATACTTTGACTTTGGATTGATTCAGTGGCCACCTTTATTTTTGATTTTGGGGGAGTTTTTCGAGGTGGGCGGTAGCCGCGCGCTGCGCGTTTCCACCAGCCCGGATGCGTAATTGGTATATCTACCCTGACATTGTCTAGTTGTGCCGTGTCACGTACCCTATCGCGCCTTGTACGAGTTTCTATTTGTGTCGTACCTATGGAGTATCCTCTGGTAGCCTCCCGATCAGGAGGTATTACGGTACTGTATAGACTATTGGCATTATTTATGTTAAGGGCTATATGGGTAACCCCTTAACTCTATTAAAAAGTAAGTTTAGTTTATAAATAGACACTATTACTATAGCGCAATATACTACATAGTAAATAGTTTAACGGATCCTTAGGAGATGTAAATCCTGAGCATCTCTTGAGTTACTGCACTCATATTTATTTCTGTTTATTTAACTTACATAAGGTCTTTTAGTTCTGAATCAAGTGTTTTGCCTTTTCAATTCGCTCGGGTCAGTCCGAGCATTTCAGGATTTGGAGACTTTATTTCTTGAGGAAGAAGACGAAGATTTCATTACTATTATTATTATATATTATATGATTCCACTACACTGTATTCCGCTGCATTGATATTATTGGTATGTGAACTCTGTTATTTAATTGTATAAAGAAGAATCAAATGTTTTGTAAACAGTTTTATGTACTGTATATTTTATTATTATATTTTATCCTTCCGCTGTGAGATTCTGTTATCTTTTTATTTCTTTCTTGTTTTCTTATTTACCCCATAACAATCCGCCCTTCCGTATGGTTTGAATTGGCATGTGTGTCGATTTAAAGCGTGCAAAAAGGCGGGACGTTACAAGAAGTTAGACAATTTTTGGCCATTAAAACAATAAAGATGGCGGCCATGGTTTAGACTGGGGTTTGGAATATTTTAATATAAGACCATCTCGATTTGCGTGCTGTATTTACATAGTTAGGTCAAAAACCGTCCGAACTTCAATCGAGGCATGACGCTTGCCATTTATGATGTTTTACCCTCATTCTGAATGCAATGGAACTAGTTTCAAGGCCTAGTTCGATCGTATGTGGAAGATAGCTTTTCAAAGCCAAATTATTTTACCGAATTCCTCAAATTGATTTCTACGTGTTTCAAGCTCACACGGCCAAACGATATGTCCGATTGCTACAAAAATTGAAATCCTACAGTAACTCACTATTACGTTTTCGATGAAATTTGTTTCGTCGAAATCTGATACAATTGCCAAAATGGCTATTTTTACTCGTTAATTAAAATATAAAACTCCCAATTTTTAATCATTCACATGTAAATCCAATTTTAAATGTTAACCGTCTTCATTCATATTTAGATAAAATTTAAATCAATTTTCCATGCCATTTTCATTTTCATTAAATCCAGAATTCCATTATTCACATAATTTCTACGTAAATTTAAACAATTTTATTACCCAATAAATCAATATTAATAAATAATTAAATTTCAGATAAATTTTAGTTATCAACATTATTTTATTCTTATCTAAATAGTTCACATTTATTATTCAACTTCAGTTATTGATTATAAACACAGTCAATACATAGAATTTATTTCAATACTTGTTGTCGCCAAATCTTCGAAATTGGTTACTTCAAAATTTAGATCCAAGTTCATATTCAAATAAATTACCTTAATAATTCACTAAATTTTATTTTTAACTATTTTTGTTCAATAATCATATCAAACTCAGTAATTTTAAAATAGTTAAAAAATACGGGCATTACATACTCCACTGCTCAAAACTTTTCGTCCTTGAAAAGACGTCAAGTAAAGAATTTAACACTTATATATATTATTCAAATAATAACTTTGCAAAACATTAAATCCTAATTACAAAACCATTACTACACTCTTGCTACGCCACTCCGATAACAGTTTAAGGAAAATATAATTTATATATATAAACAAGTTAAAAAAAATTAAAACCTTAAAAATTTTCTAGCACTCGGATTTACGGAAAATTTTGGCAGAGTCTCCTTTGCGCGGTTCGATCAGAAATTTTTTATAATATAATATATAACACAAATATACCGAATATATATCAAATATACATCTCATCTCAAGGATGAGGCATCCCGAAGGAAAAAAACATAAATTCGCTGTATGTAACCCGAGATACGTACCTTATTATTAGTGTTATAAGCAAATTAGCTTATATTAAAGTGACATATGGCAAGCGAGCTCCAAAAGCCAGCATATGCCATCCACACCTACTAAACACTCAATAACCAAATGAGAACATATATAAAAAGAGAAAAATCAATATATAACATGGATTAAAAATAACCTTAAAGGAATATAACAATTGCAACAAACAAACATCCAACAAACAATATCCATCCAATCTTATTCACAACAATACCAATTCACAACAATGCCAATTCGCACTTCCTAATGTCAATATTCAGTTTATTATATTTTCAATTCCTATCAATATTAAATTGATTTACTTTTAATCCATTGACATTTATTTCATCTACATACAACTTGTTTTCTTTCAATTTTTTTCCAGATGGATTTTTTTCGAATTTAATTGGTTCACCTTAAATTTATTCACGTTCAATTGATTAACATTCACATCCTTGATCATTCAATGGATTTATATTCAATTCATTCGCTTTTAAATTTTACATTCAAATAATTTGGTTTCAATCCATTTTCATTCAATCAACCAATATTCATTGCATTCACATTTGATTGATTACAATTCAACATATTTACTTCTGTTCGATTTACTTTCAATTGATTAATATTTATTTTAATGACATTCATTTTATTCATCATCTAATGAATTTTCATTCCATTTAACCTTGTTAAGTTAAATTTATTTCATTATCACTTTTAATACTAATATTATTTATAAACCATTTAAGTTTATTATAAACATTTTACAGAATTGCAACTCGTATTTTTTTTATTCCATAACTTAAATTCATATTAATTCATTGATTCAGTTCATTAATTTGTTTCATAAACTTAAACTCAATTAATAATTTTACTTAAGTAAAATTTATTTTATAACTCCAATTTGCATTAATAAATTTTCTTTTCTCATAATCATTTTCATTCAACTTAACTAAGTTTCAACATACTAAGTTAACTTCATCTTATAGTTCATATTCGAATCCATAATATTAATTTTTCTTAAGTGAAAAATATTTTTTGTACTTATATTTGTATTAACAAATTTTCTTTTTATCACAATTTATTTCATTCAATTTTCTTATGTTAACTTTCATCTTTAAATTTATTTTAACTAATTTCCTATGTAATTAGCTAACATTATATTTATTAAAACTCATTTCATTTGTATTTAACTTATTTCGTCCAATTTTAAATTAAATCTAATTATTCATATTAATTTGTTTTGCACTCATTTATTTTTACTCAATTTCTTTCATAATTAAAATTACATTTTAAATTATAATTCAAGCTGTATTCGTTCTATTAATTTATTTTATAGCTTAAATGGAATTAATTCACTTCATATATTTATCTGGTTATATTCAAATGCAATTCAATTCATTTAATTTTTTTAAATTAAACTTTATTTCATTTTATCCCTTTCTCGGTTTATTCAACTTTATTTAAGGTAAAAATAATTTTCTTTCAATATCATTTATATTCAACATATTTAATTTTGCTTTAGCTTAATATTTATCGAATCAATAAGTTATACAAACACATTCAGTTAAAATTACAGTTTATTATATTATCTAATTTATTACAAATGCAAATCTCCTTTATTTAAGCTTTCTTGAGTTAGATTTCAATATATTTATTCGTTTCACTAACTCCATTTAATTAACATTTCTTAAGTAAATTCATTTTTTATATCTTAAATTCGAATCTTCTTTTGTTTGTTAACAAAAAATATTCAACAATTGTAAAATTTAATTTTTCTTTCCTATTCAAATATATAAGTTATAAACTTATTTTAATATATATTATTTAAATTTTAAGTTCAAAACTATTTTCATATATTTATCAAATCATATTTAGAATATTTTTCATGACAAAACCCGTGTTAGTTGAAAATAGATTCCTTTTGGTAGAAATTCTCACTCTGAAACTCGAAAATGAATACTAGCGATGATGTAGTCATCCCCAGAATTTATTTCCCAGCTACAAAATAAGTTCAATACTTTTTTTTTTCAAAAATCCTTTCAGAATATTTTTCTAGTCAAAACTCTTTTGAATAATACTATTATAAATTTTTCAAGGCCTCGAAAACAATTTTGAAAAACAAAAAGGTTTTTAATTCTAAAATTTTCAATTTATAAAATCATTTCTATATATAACTATATTATAAATATACTTATACAAATTTTCTTACCTTATTACCAGAATATTCCATTAATTTACAATTTAGTCATTTTTACCAATTTTTATTTTAATTGGTTTCAATTTAGTTTAATTATCAAATGCTTTATAAAATAAAATTGAGTAAGTATTCATTTTGTTTTAATTCAACCAATAATCAATGATAATTAAATATTATCTCTCTTGACAATAATAATTCATTAAAAATTATTAATATACACGTATATATAATAATTTAGGTATAATTATTTCATTTACCCTATTTTAAAACAATATTATGTCGACTTACCTCGTTTAAGTGTTTAGAAATCCTTATCAATAACATGGTGTCCCACGCACCAACTAGAGTTCATAAAGCAACGACTCAGAATTTTGAATATTTGAAATTGAAATATTTAATTGATTTAAATATTTAAAATTAAATTTTAACTTTAATTTCAAACATAATTATTTATTGGACAATTAAATTTTTGAATTTAAAAATTGGAAATTAGATAAAATATGAAATCTTGGTTTTTAAGCATGTTAAAAATATTTAAAGGTTGTAAAATTTATATTAATAATACTGAAGATAATAGGAGTTCTAAAATTGAATTCGGAAGTGATTTGTTCAGTTTCAAACATATATAGTTTAAATCAATATTTAAAAATAGCCTTCCGAGGCACAGTCTTGGGTTTCAACGAAACCTATTCCATTGGATCCGTAATAGTGTATTATTATCAGATTTCAATTTTCGAGGCATTTGGATTTGTCGTGTGGTCATATGATTTGTAGACGCACTGAAATTTATATCAAAAATTTAATGTAACAATTGGGTCCAAAAAGCTATCTTCTCCATACGATCGAATTAGGACTCGGAACCTTTTCTATTGCGTTCGGAATAGGGGTATAACATTATAAATCCCTGCCTGCATGCCTCGGTAGGAGATTGAGATTTCAAGCTTCATTTTTGAGATGATTTAAAATTTAAATAATATGATTCTATATTTGACCAGTCAAATGTTTTCACATCAGTGCGTTTCCCCTTCAATTCAAATGTCACTGTACCATCACACTAACATGCCACTTTCCTTTCAAAAAGCTCACATTCCCTCTTATTTTTCTAATTTATTTTCAACAGAACCATCGGAGGAAAAAAATTATCATTCAGATAAGAATCGCCGATGTCCACAACTTCTTTCCTCTTCACTTCACCCAAACTATTCTTTAAAACCGTATCCTTTTCCCTGTTCCCTCCTATTCGAATGAATTCGCTCATAGAAAAAAAGGAAATTGATAAATGGTCGCGTATCATTCCCTTCTCGCATCTCCCTTCTCCTCGCTATCGCAGTGCAAATCGAAGGCGCGACACGGGGATGAGGCAATTTTGGGTGGAATGTGCTCGAGAAGGGGGAGGGTCGGAATCTACCGCGAGCACGTGGGATGGCTAGAAGGTAGGGAAAGAGCGGTGCTGCACATAGAGGTGGAAGATCGAAGTGATGAGGTGCGGTCGTGGTTTGGCTTCGGTCGGCAATGGTTGGTCCGTCTGGAATAGGGAGCGTAGCTTTGGTTTGGGCGAGAGGCACTATTTCTTGGTGGTCCGGGATTGTTGCCGTTGTTAAGGTATTGTTTTTTTTTACAACAGTGATGTTAACTAGTTATTTAAAAAAACAATTTGAATGGTAAGAAATTTAAATGATGAAGTAGTTAATTACAGGCAAAGAAAATCGTATTTTGATCCTAGTTAGATTTGATTTAAAATATCTCGATATTAATAAAGTTTGTAAAAATTTTAGACAAGGTTCGAGTAAAAGAAACAAGTCGAGATGGAAATAGTTTGCAAGTTGAAATTAAAGAGAGTAAATCTCACTCGATTGGATTGCTAAAATAATTTAAAAATGTTGAATTTAAATTATTGGTTGTTTGGTTGATTTATAAAATTTTTATTTGTGAATGTCAAATATGTATAGTGTTATATATATATGAGTGATTGATATTCCCGCATTATATAGCGGATTAGATCTTGTGCACCCCGAATAATAGCGGATGATCATATATACTGCGATATCTTCCTTAAAGTGGGATTGGTAATTTTATATTGTTCTGACATCTATGGATGCAGGAAAACATGTTGGAGGGATCCAACTAGATTCCTCAAAAATGTTGAATTCATTTTCATTTTGGTGACATATGAAATGTTGGATAATCTGTGATAAATTATGTTGGAAAATTAAATTACGGGATCCTATGATATTGCTGGATATATTTTTGGAATTTTGAAAAATCAAAAATATAAATATTGGATTTTTATAGAAAACTAAAAAAAGAATTTATAAGTAAAATATTTATAGTGAAGTTGGATAAACTAAAAGAAATGAATTTGGAAAAAATAAATAATTTGACTTTAAGAATCCCTGGAATAGGGAAAAAACAGAGATTTTTAGTAAAATGTGAATAAAAGGGTTTTAAAAATAAGGACATAAGCAATATTGTTTTTAAGAAAAAAGGGATATTTTTCAAATGTAAGGTTTAAATGTTTGGGAAAAATAAAAGGAGAATTTTGAAATAAAGTATGAAATTGATGTTCTGGATTTAAATAAGATTTAAAATCAAAAAAGGGAAGTGAATCCGAAATTAGGGAGTTTGGGTCATTTGGGTAAATCAAGAAATAAATTTCAAAATGGAATTAATACAGGAAATCGATTTCAAAATCAATTAAGTATTTCCAAACAGTGATTAAAAGAAGAATGAGACTATGGAATTTATAAACTGGGTATATAAATTAAGTGAAGTATTTATCCGTAGATAATGTGAGATTATAAATTCATGGTGGAAATTTATAAGGAGTTGAGTAAATAGTTTTAAAAATAAAGGGTAGTCTTATTTTTAAAATAGTGTGGAAAAAGGAAATTTACTGGATTGGAACGTAAATTAAAACTGGAAGTAAATCGAGAGGGAGTTATAAATGATTAGATGGCTATATTAAAGAGGGAAATGTACTTTTTGAGAAGTTAAGTATATTTTCAAAAGAAAGATTTTGAAGCGTAAATTAGAAAATTAAAGGTGTTTAAAAGAATAATTTATAAAAATGTATTACTCAATGGTTTAAATTTTTTAAAGTAAATATTAATTAAATTAGTTATAATAGTTAATTATTTTTAAAGGTTAAATTACTATTACGACTAAAAAACGAAAATGATTGATTATTTATATTTGATATAATTGCTTTATTTTAAAGTAGTTTTTGACTAAAGTTTTACTTAAAGCATTATTATAGAATTTCATAAGTATTATTTTGAATAAAGTGATATAAGTAGCTTTATTTTAAATATTTTAAGTGTACATTTTGGATAAAGTGATTTAATATATTTAAAAACTAAATTTAATAAGACTTGGTGTTTTTCAAATAACGTATTTGATTGAATTAATTGTTTATTTGATAGTTAAATAACCGATTATCAAAATCTGGACCAAATAAAACTTTGAAAATATCTAGAAGAGGTACGGGAGTTATATGGTACGGTTACCGTTCGAGATACTATACTGTACGCATAAATTATTTTGTTCTTCTAGGATGTTTATAAGGAAATCAATCGACTAACGGTTACGAGGTGATCTCATGTAAAGAACCATTAATTTTTAATGGTTTTAATAATATATTTAACTGAATTTTTGAGAAATTTTAAATAATTGAATTTTGAAATAAAAATTTAATATTTGGAATACACTTATTTAAACATAGCAAATGGTAAATTTTCATCAGAAAATATGGAAGTTTATTTTGTTGTGTAATTTTATTTCAACTTAAATCAGTTATTACATGATAATAAAAGATTTTCCAAACCTGAATATTATTATATTATAAATTTGTAAATCATCTTCTGAGTGAGACGTCATCTTTTGTTTCTTCAAATTTGGACTGCTATTGCTCCGCCTATCTTAATTTCGGCGTTTTAGCAGCATTTTGGGTACCGATTATCGACTTTTGATAGGATGATTGTACCACTAATATCTATATACCGTTTTGATCGTCTCATCATGCTGATCTCTACGATATATTCAATTCTGTGTTTTGAGATTCGGTACGCAATGGAATATGTGTAATAGTGATCCATATCGGTACGTTTGACCTTTCTGAATTCTCATGTCTATTCGTATATCCACCTGGTGAATTCAAACAACCGATTGTTATTAATATTTTCTTTATTTAATTTTTGAATTTAACTGTTCCTATACTTCAATATATCTGTTCAACTCATCTGTTCATTTACTTATATTCGTCCCTTATGAGAATAATACAAATATATATATGATTATCTTCTTCTTTTGTTCTCCTTCTCCCACTGCAGATCCACCCATGAAAGTATTTCATCTTCACGCGATCAATCATCTCACCTCTTTCTTCCACTTCTCGGCTTCCTTATCTCGGCCCGAGCCTAAAGAACCACCAGCGAGCTCCACCAAAACCTCTTTCCCTCTCTCCCGCATCACCCGTCCACTCATCACAACCGAGGCAACACCCACCTGCTCATCCACTTCCCATTTCGCCTTCCACCGAAACGCACGTGGCCATCCACCCTCCCAGACTTCTGTCACCCCTCCTTCTGCTCCACTACGTTCTCCTCCTCCAACCTTGGCCACTTCTTTGCCTTGCTTTAGCCATCCGGAACTCCTATCTTTGGTATGTTTGTATATGTTTTATATAAGAAAGTTATATATATATACACACACACACACACTATTATAAGTTTTAGCCTATTGTATATGTATATATATAATATTCATGAGTTTCGAAAGTTGCGTGAGGACTATTTTGTTTAGTTCTTAGTTGTTTGAATATGTACATAAGCTTATATATTTATATGACATATGATAAACTGTTTTATATTTAAGTTATGTTTTTTTTGAATACAAAAGTTTTCAAGTGCATGAGTTTATATATATAATTCATTTGTATATTTTATTATTTATAGGTTTATAATCAGGTTTTTTTAACCTAGTATATATGGTATTATATGTTTTTGTTTTGTTTTGTATGTGGTTTACATGAAATATATTGATATTGTATGTATATATACAATAGTTTGTTATAGTTTAAGTATATATAATTACAACAGTATAGTTTTGTTCGTATAAATTTTATTTTTTGTGACAGTTTATATATGTCAGTATTTGTTGTTTATGAAAGTTATATGTATATAAATATGTATATATATATATAGTTTGATAAGATTTGTAACATGTTTGTACTAAAAAAGATTTTTGTAATATTAATATATATGTTTATAATTATATATAATGTTTTAAAATATAGTTTTACATGATGTTGTTACAGTAACATATATATATGTATGTGTGTGTATATATATATATATATATATATAATGATTTATCTAAGTGGGTTGTATAAGGTTTATACAAGTATGTTTAAATATATATTATTTGGCTACAACATATATGTTTCATAAGCTTACTTGTCTTTAGTTGTTACCTGCTCATTTTTATGTTTTGTTTTGGAAAATTTTAAATTATACTAACATATGTTAACTGGTTGTTTACTTAGTATATCTGCATTTGATTTTTATTATAGTAGAAATATGTGTTTAAATGTTGAATAATGATTATGCAAAAATATGTATATATTTTGCTGATAAGTTATGTTTATATATATATAATATGGGAATTTGTTTTAAATTGTGTATTTCTAAATTAAAATTTTGGCTTTAATATATTTCATTTCAGTTTATATCAAAACTGATTTGATTCGTTTCATCGTTTTTTGTCATCAGCTCTGTTCATCGAATTCGTGCCGATCTAGCATTGCTTTGGAATTCGTAGCTCATTCCTTTGTCAAAATCTCTCTAGCCTCGAAAAGTGAGCAATCATTCATGATTAACATTCTTATATTTATTAAATTTGATTTCAATTGAAACGATAATTGAAATATGCTGCTGTTAGATATTTACATTGCTATATATATGCTATTATCTGTGCATGTTCACCTATGACACCTGACACTACAATCTATTATTTATATTGTTGATTTACCCTGTTATATTATTACCATATCTTCTATCACTCTGCAAGTTCCCTGTTAGTATAGAATTCACTATGGGTAGAAATGATACATACTCGAACGATCTATAAAATATGAGAAAATTGTTATGGGTTGAAATGATAGACCGAAGCGATTTTCATTTAATTGAATTTGAGATTGCGGGTTAAAATGATATATACCCGTATATTATTTAAATTACGGATTTGAAATGATAAATATCCGTATCACTTGACCATATGATAGAAAATGATATACATACACTGTTGGTATATATATAAGTATTTTAAAAATGATTTCTATGGTTTTGGAAAGAAATATATGGTTTAATAAATATTATTTTTTTAAGATATTATATATATATATTGAAATGATTTCCAAGGCTTTGAAATTGAAATTATTTAAGAATTATACTCAAATAAGTTTGATTTGAAATTTATTAAATTTGGGATTTTTAAAGATATGATTTTACACCTTGATTTTGATTAAAAGTGATTTAAGTGAATATTTCAAATTTACATAAATTGAAATGGTATATTTAGTTTTATTTAAATTTGAATTTGAAGTTTTATTTAAATGTTATTTGAATGATTAAGTAAATATTACAAAATAAATCATTGTAAAGTCAATTTGACATATACGTGGAATTATCAAATCTAGTGTTGAAACGTTTAAATAATTAAAGCTTTGAAAATATTGAAATTGAATGGTTTATTTTGTAGCTAAAATCAGTATTTGAAATCAATATAATTTGAAATGGTTTATTGAGAAACTGAAATAAATTGAAATTGACGATTTGCGATTTGGTTAAATTTGAACTTTTGGAATTCAAGTTGATTCGAGTTGATTTGGAATCGATTTGTGAAATTTGGAGACATTATTTTATTATATAAAGTATTTTTAAACTATATTTAAACTATTTTATATTTTACTTCATAAATTATTTTAATATAAAATATTTTAATATAAATCATTTTTAAAGTAAACTAATTTAATATAAACTATTTTAATATACTAACTATTTTTATATAAACTATTTTAACTTATAACTCTTTTGTATAAACTATTTTACTTTATAAACTATTTTATTACATATATGCTATTTTAATATCTAAACTGTTTAAGTGGTGGAAGTTATATTTTCAAAGTTATGAATTTCAAAGTATTATGTTTTGAAAGTATTATAATTTCAAGTGTTGGGTTTCGAAAGTGTTATAACTTTGAAAGTGCTATGATTTTTGGAAATGGATATATTTGAAATGGAAATGATATCGTATTTGATTTTGAGATGGGAACGATATAATATTGGTATGGTTTTGAAATGGATATGATATTTTGGTTATGAAGTATGATATTTTTGAAATGACCACAGTGTCATAATAATGTTTGGTTGTTAATAGCGTATATTACTACATAGAAGACAGTTCCACGGATATTTGAGGATGGCTATCCCAAACATCCTTTGAGTTACTTGTATTTCAGTTAATACTTTGCTTGAGTTGGATTTATCGATATAAGAATTATTAATCCTGACTCGAATATTTTGTATTTTGCTTTACGCTTGGGTCAGACGAAGAGGCATAGCATTTGAGACTCACATTTGGAGTTGGAGCTTCGCTTGGAGATCTAGCTATCTATTTAGGTTTCAGTAATTCATTTGACTCCATTTATATATTTAGATTTTGTTATTTGACTATTGTATTCAAGACTTCTGTTGTATCTTGTTTATAACTCTGTTATATATATATAGTAGCTTCATGAATTACTATTCACTTGTTACCGCTGCATATTGTTATATTACTCTGTGTCTGTGATTATTTATTTACTGTATATGTTGAGTTTTGCGAAATTTAAATTACCAATCTGATATTTTGCACAATCCAAGTCCGACATGTGCGGATGCGAAGGGTTGAAAATATCGGGATGTTACATGTGGTATCAGAGCTATGGTTTTAGGCAAAACTTAGCATATAGATAGATTTAATTATAGAATTACCTTCATTCAAGCTTGAATCTCTTCCTTTTTGACTCGGATCTTATTTGAATTCCGGGATTCCCCTTTTGTTCTGGAATCCATCTTTGTCTCCCGATTCATGTTTTCCTGATTTTGGAGCATCCCATAGCTCCACAAATGATTTGTAAAGGAGTGAAACTCCTTTACAATAGGCATTGATTGACCAGGATTTCTGTATCCTCGGTTTAGATGCTGCTTTCTTTTAATATGCCCAAATTCTATCTCTTGTGATCGAATGCCGATTTGACTCAGAATTCTGCATCGATCCCATTCTTAAAGTCATGGTGACCTTGGTTAAGGTCACCCACGATTAATATAAGGCTATCCATCTTCATCTTTTGTAATTTAATTATCATATCTTCCTACCGAATCTGTTTTCGTGATTTGAGTTCTCTTCAATTAGAACTCTAATTTTGAATCTCATATGGCTTTTCATACAACGAAATTGATTTTGAAACCTTTTTATTTTATGCAAAAGTTCAATTTATTTATTTATTTATCCTTTTTTATAGCATTACTACTACTACTACTATTATTCGACATATTTTTTAGTCCCCTAAGTTGCAAAGTTATCAAAATGGAATGAGTGGTTACGACACTATTACTTTTTGTATTTATTATTTACATGTTAATGTGGATATGTTCATATTATACATATTAGAATATATATTTGAAATGCCATAATGAACGTGTGTAATGATACTCATTCTTTATATATTTTTATAAAGAAACGTTTAAAACTCTTGCTTTTGTGTCCTAAATTCCTTTGCATGTTAAGTTGTGATGACTAACTTAGTGAGTTTTATAAGTTGTTACCTTTTGTTACTACTGGGCATACCATAATAGGCTAAATGAATTTATAGTACTATTAAAATTTATCGGCTTCAAATAGTTTATACATAAAATATAACCATTTATATATATATATATATTTATGAAATTACATTTTATTTATGTAACCATAACCTGATAACTTGTTTACTATATGTACGAAAGCAAGCTACTTTGTATGGTATAGCTTTGATTATTGAACCTGGAAGATCACTATTTGCAAATACTTGTTGCTTTGTTAAGTAAATGATTTTCTAAAGAAGCCAATAACAAATTCAACCAATGATATCAATAATCGATTAATTTTTAATGATTGTAACATTCAAAAACAAAGGTTAATAGAGATTTTTTTAGTTAGAATCTAATCAAAATACTTCGTCTCTAATTGGTACTTAAGATCTACTTGAAACAAATAATGCTGTCTTTAAATTCAGGTCTCAAAAACATTACAGATCACAAGCATGGGTCTCAAAAAGATTACAGACCTAAATGATTGTTTTAAATTAGTTTCTTAGTTGCAATCTCATTAGAAACAATTTTGGATCTTTATACTAATAATAAAGACAATATTTAAAGTCTCAAACCAATCTATTAAACATCAACTATTATTAAAACTGTAATATACAATCATGAAAATCAGTACATTGTTCGGATCTTTAGTCCATCATATAATTCAAATTTGGATAGCAGTGCGTCCATATTCTTAAATGTTAAATAGGCACGTTACACAAAAAAATATTCAAAACGATGTTAAATACACAAGACGAACATACCAAACTAAAATTTGTTGAACCAAGAATATTATCTAGGAGGTACAATATGTCATAAGTTTTACAAATGTAAATCAAAAGGAAAATCTGAAATAAAAACTATGAATATAAAAAAGGAAATCATGTTGTAGCCTAGATGAAACTCACATTGTAACAAAAGGAATCTCTTATTGTTATATACTACCAACCACGTATATATGCTCATCTTCTTTAAGACATCTTGCACGTGGAACTTATCAAAATCCAATCGACGCACACTCTAAATCTTAGATAAGGTCGCTAACACCTCTCAGTAGTTAGGATTAGGTCGCTACCACCGCTCATCAGTTTGGCCAAGTTGTTTTTTATACAAAGAGTCCTCTTTTATATGGTGGGAGCAGGTCGCATTCTAACATATAACTCCACCTTAATGAGAATCCCAAGCTCAAGCCACATCCTGGAGCATACTTAGGTCAACGCTGCATTATATTGGTCCCCTGAACCATCAGCTTTGATACCATGTTGAAAATTTTGACACCTCCTCGTGTCTTCATTATGCCCACACTTCATTTATTGTAGAAGAAACAAGACCACTGAATGAAGCTCTTCGGTGCCGATGTCATTGTAGTGACCTAATTTTGACTAACATTATTTATAACATTTAACTAGATGAATAAAATAAAATAATGTTGATAGTTAAGGGATTGAGATTTGTTTATTTTGAAGGAGTCATGCGTTAATGAATGTATAAGCAAATAAAATTTTAAAATAAGTAAAAGGAATGTGGTAAGGGTAAAATGGGAACATCCTTTATTCTAATACCCTAAACTCTTCTATTCTTCATTCCTTATTCATTTTAACATTCACAAACAAAATTAAAACCCTACCGAGCTTGGCCGACCACCATTAAGGAGATTAAGAAGAAGAAAAGCTAGGATGCAAGTAAATTTTTTAAGCAAATCAGTCAAATAGCAAACTCAACCTTCTTAATACCAAGCTAAGGTGAATAATTGATTCACATCTCACTTTTGATAATGATTTTGATTTCAAGGTTTGATCCGAACTATTTTGCAAGTAGTATGCCATATTATGTTTATTTAAATGGATATATATATATATATAGATATATATTTGTAGTTGATTTATATTAGATTCATGATAAGTTTAGCTTGAAAATCCAATTAAATGATATCCATAATTATTTTATAAGTGGGTTTCAAGTTTCATTATTTTCTTAGTAATTGTTGATTTATTATGAATTTTCTATGAGAGAAAATAGTTAATATTTTATTTAAATTATTTAAGATAATTATATAATTATAAAATTTATATGTAAGGTATTGAAGAAAGGCGGAATTTTCTAAAATTTATAAATACTTGGGTCTAAAATTTATATATATTATAAAACATATTAAAGGTGAATTATCGCGATTTTTGGAGAATTTTCTAAGTGTTTTACTATGGATATAAAATTATTTTAACTTAAGGGATTCAATGTTTTATATATTTTATCAAGGAGAAGGGCTTATTTGCTTTAAATGTTTTAAATTGTTAATTGGGAACTCTATACCTTATTAGAAAAGAATTTTGATAAAGAAACGACAAACAATCGTATTTTGACAAGCTAGTCAAGTTAGGTGAAAAGAAGTTACTTTAAAAGGCATAAAATCAATATTTTTCATATTACAACTTTACCTCTTCCTTTGCTTGCTTTTGCCACTGTCCCAATTAGACATTTCGCAACTATTAGAAACTAATGCACATGATATCAGCCACTTTATATGTAAGGTATTGAAGAAAGGCGGAAGGAATGATGGTGTCGAAGGCATGCTTTCGAAGGGGTTGAAGCCACTTTTAATTTCTTTCGAATCAATCAACATGCCTTTGTTTTTAAAAAGGAACTTTCAAAAGAGTTGCCGCTTATTTTTGTTTTAAAAGAAAATTTCGAAAGCATAGCCGCTTTTGAACCTATTCAATACCCATGCTGCAGCATTAATATCTTTTGATTTAGTTAGGACCGCTTTTTTATAGCCTTAAAACAATATATTCGAAAGGGGTTGTATTTTAATTTTAAAAGCAGCCGTCTTAATGCTTTCAAAATGGTTGTTTAGCGGCTTTTAAATGGTTTTGAAGGTAAAGGTTTCAAAATGGTAGGTTTCAAAACTATCCTCTTTCTTTTACTTGGGATCAATTCTTTCGCTCTGTTCTTTATGACCCTTCAGTTAAATTAAAGGTTAAACCATGTGATTTCAGAAGGAATAATTTTAAATGGTTTCGAAGGTATGTTTCTACAAACTCTTCCTCAAACCAAATGCTTTCGAAAGGTACATTTTATGTGTTTCAAAGAGAAGGGTACCCATGCTTTCGAAAGATATACTTTGAGTGTTTTGAGAGATTTATTTCTAAGTGTTTCAAAAGGTTTATTTTAATGGTTTCGAAAAAGGATGTCTAATGTGTAAGTGATGATTTTGAAATGTCAATTTTCAATACATTTGAAAGGTATGTTTGGCCTTTTGGCTTAACATTTTCAAGGTTAAAGTAGTCAACTTATTTTGAAAGTAGTACTTCCAATTATATTGTTTAAGGTTTTAAACAAACGTCTAGAGACCTTATAGCCTAAAGTTTTCTAAGTTAAAAAGAGTCTTTAACTTATTTGAAGGGATAGATGATCCCATTAATTAGATTTCATCAACATACATTGTGACATAAGTATTTTGAGATAAAGAAAAGAGTATGATTTCCTTATAAAGATATGATTTCAAGGGTAGATCATTTATAAAGATCATTTACAAGGAAATGAAATTGGAATAGGGTAGTTAACCCTAAGTATATGACTCATATATTGAAGACCAGTTGGGACTGGTACGGAGTCGTGCCCTATACTTTAGCCAATAGCTCCGAGCTAATATAAGTCAAAAACTCAATAGTGAAGGGCTTTATCACAGATGGTACTAAAATAATGTTACACACATAAGGGAATACAGATAGTCAAATTAGGTAATTGGTGAGCGCACAAAACCATATGGATCAGTTGACCTAAGAAGAAGGAAATTAAGGGCAGATAGCCTAGTATTATGTCTAATAGAAGTTAGAAAGTTTATTATGTCTGGTAGGCCCGAGTCAGCCAGTGGTTAATAGTTAGCCAGATAAAACTATGGTGTGGACAGATAACCCATTGATTACCTGATTTATATGCATATATGTTATTGCTATTATTGTTGTAATCAGTTTGATTGCAGGTTTTTGTTTTGCAAAAGATATGATTTTAAAAGGATATTAGTGATGGGAAACCCATTCTGCTAAGTGACATAGTCTCACTTAATATCAGAAAACCGAGATGTAATAGAATTATTCACACCAAGCTTTATGTTTGACTCGAAGTTTATGTTTTCCCATTAAACTCTTGGGTGCTCAAAATTAAATTTGAGTGGATTGAGAGTTAAGGACTTTTCAGGTTTAGTAGGTTGGACGAATAAGCTTTTAAAGACGTGTAGGAGGCAAAGCTTGCTATGTAGGAGTTGTATTGTGTTATTTCCACTTTGTTGTGTTTATGACTGATACGTCTATCTATATAGTACTTCTATCATTCAAGGGGCATTTTCATATATCGCTCTTGGCATAATTTGTTATAATCATATTTGATCAAAACCTGGGAATCGTTTCGGGATTACGTAACTGAATATGAGATATGGATTTGAAATGTAATCAAAAATGTTGTTTTTGAAATCTATGTTGTTTTTATTTCATATTCATGTGCTTCTGATATTATGATACCATTAACATTACCGTATTTTGTCATTGGAAGTTAATACTATAGATGGCTGCTACATCTATAGCGCTTTGCCTCGTACCTTAAAGTAGGGTACGTTACAACTTGGTATCAGAGTATAGTTTATGAAAACTTAAAAGAAATTTTAAACTTAAAATGATTTTTGAAAGCATAATCCTAAGGAATTAGAGAAAAGATTGGGGTATGGGATAACTTAATAGTAATATGCTTGTATTTGCTATATATAAGTATACACTTTACCCATATTTCTCCTACCTCTCTTAGGCTATTCTTCTATATCTTACAAAGGCTCGAATGCAGATTTTAAGGAAGTAAGATGTGATTCTAGGAATTGAAGAGTTAACATTGGTGGACGAAGAACAACAACCAATGGAAATACCAAACCAAACACTAGAAGGGATCTAGGTATGGTACAAACCGCTAATGTGAGTGCTGGGGCGCCGCAAGTGGATATAGGAGCTATGTATCAGGTCTTCTTCAATATGATGCAAGTTGGAGCTGTTGCTGGATTAGTTGGAGGAAATGATGGAGAAGGAAATCAGAGAGCTCCGGTGGTTAATAACTATGCGATACTAAGCAGAGACTATGCTAGGCTTAGAGGGAAGCTATTTGTCGGGACTGTGGACGCGGTTGAAGCGGAGAAATGGTTGCTTCATTGCGAAGGAATTTTTGCTGATTTGAGACTCAACAATAAGTAGAAAAGGAGATTGGCATCTAGATATTTACAAGGAGCAATACTGTACTAGTGGAAAAGTGTTACTGTAGGAGTAAATGAAGAGACCATAACTTGGGTAGAATTCTGAAGGAGGTTTGAGGAAAGATTTATGTTGGAGATTGCCAAGTCAACTCTACTCAGGAGGTTTGCTAAGTTGGTGCAGGGAGATATGATAGTGCTAGAGTATGCTACTAAATTTGAGGAGCTATCGAGATAAATATACGCTATGGTTAATACAGTTATCAAAAGGAATGAGAAGTTCATCCGCGGATTGAGACTCGAGCTTGGTAAAGCTACCTTACCACATAATAGGGATCCTTTGATGTAGTTGTTGAGATGGTTTTGGGGCATGAGGAGATGCTTACTCTATTAAATGATAATAAAGTAGTGCAAACCCAAAGTAGGTAGAACCAGAAGATAAAGTTTTTCCTTAAGAAAGGCATACAGAGTGGAGGAGGAGCCAAGAAAGGGAAGGCCAATGTAGTCTGCTATAAGTGTGATAAGAAGGGACAATATACTCACGTAAGACAGAAAAAGCCAAGAAGGCTGCTCATAAGAAAGGAGTAAAATGCTTCAACTGTGATCAAATTGGACATTATAAGAACCATTTCAAGGAACCAGTCAAAGATGGAAAGGGCAAAGTGTTTGCACTGGAACCAGCTACCTAAAGACCAATAGCAAAGAAGAAAGGAAAATCTATGTTAGGAGGTAAGCTTTTGATTTGTGGTGTGTCAACTGGAGTTATATTTGATACTGGTGCATCCATTCTTTTATATCTCATTATTTGGTAGACAAGCTTAACCTAGAAGCCTCATACCTAGTTACTTCCTTAAGGGTTGCGAATCCGATAGGAGGGCATGCGACTCTTAGCATGAGATGTGACCACTTAGAGTTTGAGTTGTTAGGTTATATATTTTCTTGCAGTTTTCATTTATTTGATTCCGTAAGGTTGAGAATTATTTTTGTTATGGATTGGTTAAGTAAGTATGATGACAGGATATTCCATCTCCAAGTATCTGGCCGATAATGTGGGATCCTTTATAATTTAGGCCAAGTGCTCCCGTACCATGGTAGATTTGTTTCAGGACGAGATCTTCGACTTTTAAGGTATGATTATAAACCTTGGTGTTGAAGTGTCATGCCACTCACTTTTGGTGAGTAGCGGTCCTTTGCTTGGCTTCCTCGTGCTTCTCATCGATCTAATCTAACTTGAGTAAGGGCTACTCATTTTCACTTTGATTGAACTATCATCTCCGATGAGAGGGGATTCCAGCTCCACTGGGATCATCACTTCTAAACCGTATGCCAAGGCAAATAGCGAGTGCCCGGTCGTAGTTTATGAGTCGTCCTATAAGCCCATAGTGTAAGCGGAAGTTCATCAACCTAATTCCTTTTGGTTTCATAAGCTTTTTCTTAATTGTGGATTTGATGATTTTATTGAGTGCCTCCACTTGCCCGTTTGCTTGAAAATGTGCTACTGTAAAAAAATCTTTTCGATCTTAAAACGTTGGCAGAAATTGTTGAATTCAACACTCTCAAACTTAGTCCCATTATGTGTAATGATTTTCTGTGGTACTCTGAACCTGCAAATAATATTTGCAGTAACAAATTTAATTGCTTTCTTTGTAGTAATGGTGGCAAGCGGCTCTGCTTCAGCCCATTTGGTAAAGTAATCAACTACAACTGTAGCATATTTGGCTCCTTCTTTGGCAATTGGAAGTACGCCAATTAAATCTATTACTCAGATTGCAAAAGGCCAAGGGCCAACCATTTGCATATGTTCTGATGATTTGGTTCTTTGGATTATTGCAAATCTTTGGCACTGATCACAATGCCTAGCGTAGCCCGCGGCACCTTGGTTGATTAATGGTTAGAAATACCCATAGCCGATAAACTTCTTTGCTAGTCTTCCCCCTCGATGTGTCAACGTAGTTGCCTTTATGACTACCCTGAGGATCTTCTTGGCTTCGATGTCGGTTACACATCTAAGTAAGGAGGTGGAGAACACTCTCATTTAGAGCATTCCATCTTGAATTTCGAAACGCGGAGCTTTCAAAGAAGTTTCCTTCACTCATTTCGATTTTTGAGGAGTGTCCCTATGAGGAGAGAGCCCTTGATTAGGGTCATCCATGATTACTCTTCTTCTATTATCTCTAAAATCCAATCAACGTGCATCTGATCTATACTAAGAGCCATCAGTACTTTGACTTGAACCAGTTCTATCGATTGCACTTCTTCAGAACTGGCTAGCTTATCTAAGTAATCAGCCTTCACATTCTGTTCTTTGGGAATATGTGTTATGGTATAGTGTTCACTGTCACTTAGCAATTCCCATGCTTTTGACAAGTAAGGGCCAAATTCACTTCCTTAGCTTGGTACAATCTTTTTACTCGACAAACGACTAGCTGAAAGTTGCTACATATATGCACAGCTTTTATTCTCAATTCTTTTATAATTTTTAACCCTGCTATAAATGCCTTGTACTCCACCTCGTTGTTAGTTGCAGGGAATTCCAACCTTAGAGCATAGAAAATAGATCATCCATCGAGATTCTTGAGAACAACTCCCACCACTAAGCAGAAATCATTTGATGCACCGTTGACAAACAATTTCCATTGTGACACCACTTCCATAGTATCTTCTCCTTCACTGTCCCATATCATGAATTAAGCAATGAAATCCGCCAGTGCCTATTTGTTGATTTACCTTCGGGGGTGATAAGTGATGTCGTACTGACTCAACTCATATTCCATTTAAGAAGTTGTCCCAACATCTCTGGACGGTACAATACCTGTTTTAAGGTTTAATCTATTAATACTTTGATTAGGTGATCTTGGAAATATGATCATAGCTTTCTTGATGCGGTCAACAGGCGATAGGCTAGTTTTTCCAACTTTGGATAGTTTTTCTTAGCTCCAGCGAATTGCTTACTAATGAAGTAAATGGGTATCTAGATCCTAACTTCTTCGCGCACCAGTACTGTACTCAGAGCATGAGTTGACACTGCCAGGTAGATGAATATGTCTTCCTCATCCACCTATTTAGATAGAACCGGTGGGGTTTCCATATACCGCAATAATTTCTCAAAAGCGGTTTAGAAGTCTGGGTTACATTCAAAAAATTTCTTACCCTTCTTCAATGCATCGAAGAATGGTATATACTTATCTGTTGCTTTAGAAATGAATCGACTCGATGCTATGACCTTTACATTCAGACTCTACAACTCGTGTATTATTATAGGAACTATGGCATTCCGTAAGGCAATAATTTGCTTGGGATTAGCTTCAATGCCCTTAGCATTCACAATGAAACCTAGAAATTTCCCAAAAGCCACACTGAAAGAGCATTTCAGTGGGTTAAGCTTAATTCCATACTTTTAAAGAACCTTAAACATTTCCGAGAGGTTTCCCAAATTATTTCCAGACATGCGTGATTTGATTAGCATGCCGTCCACGTAGACTTTCATTGTTCGTCCAATCTAATCCTTAAACATTATGTTCACCAACCGTTAATAAGTTTCCCTAGTGTTCTTCAAGCCAAAGGAAATTATTTAGTAATAATACAATCGAGATCAGTGATGAACTGGTGTTCTCCTGATTGGGTATGTGGATCACAATCTGGTTATATCCTGAGTAGGCATCCATGAAAGAGTGTAGTTTATGCCCTATAGTTCCATCCATGAGCTGGTCAATTCTAGGTAGTGGGAGCTGTCCTTTGGGCAAGCTTTGTTCAGGTCTGAGTAGTCAATGCAAGTTCACTACTTTCCATTTGACTTTTTAACCACAATAGGATTTGATACCCACTCAGGATAAGTCGCATCACGGATGAACCACTAGCCAACAAATTATCCACTTCCTCCTTAAGTGCAGTAGATCGCTTCGAACCAGATTGTATCTCTTCTGCCTCCCTAGAGTGACTTAAGATCGATATATTGTGTGCATGACATATTATCTCTGGTGGTATCCCACACATATCAGATTATGTCTAAGCGAACACATTCAGGTTGGCGTGAAAAAATTTGATTAATTCTTGTTGCATTTTGATCCCAAGTTGTGACCTTATTTTTAAGACTTGAGTCGGGTCATCCATATTGACAGGGACTGACATCATAATCTCTACCGATGCCGCCCGTTCCTCCCCTATACTCTTATTCCTAGGGTCCAAAGCCTTATCAAAATGGCTATGGTCCCTGAGGCAGAGGTAATTCTGCAATTTCTATGGCGACCTTCACAAATATGAAGAGACTTCCCTACATTCATTCCCTTTTACTTTTATTTTTATTCGCATAAACTCAGCAATATAACATTCCCTAGTGACATTTTGATCTTTCTTTACAACACCAACTCCATTCTCCATTCGAGAATTTCATGATAAGGCACCACTGAGCCAAAGTGATCCTGAAATCAGCAAGGGCCGGTCGACCCAAGAAAGCATTGTAAGCTGATATATCATCTACGATCACAAAGGTCTAGATAAGGACTACCTTTCATTCTCATTCTTTGAGCTCCAAAGGAAATTCAATCGTCTCGACTGGCTTTCTTGGTTCTTTCATAAAGCCCTGAATTTTCATTCGACAAGCCGACACATCCTTTGTACCAATATTCATCTAATCGAACATGTGTCGAAACAAGATGTTAATCAACTTCCACTATTTACCAGACTCGACTTACAACTGCCGGACCAATTCCGACTGTCACTACCATCGGATCGAGAGTCGGTGCTTCTACTCCTTTAGTGTGTCAGTTTTAAAACACTATGTCACCATTGAGTGTCCTTTGCTACTTGGCCGGAGTGCCATCCTCAATTTCAAAACAAGCTTCTTTTGAAGCATGCTTTAGTGAACTCACGTATCATTCCATCTCCCCACAGCTCTTCAATACAAGGTGAGGTCCTCTAGAATTAGTGCTGATAACAAGTCTTTATTCTGTCCATCTGGATCATTCTCCGCTGCGTTCATATTGGTTTCCTTGAGTACTTGGAACTCGGGGTCTAGTAGGCTGGTCAGATTTTTAAGATTTCTCTACGTACTATTATAGCCTGTTGTTCCTAATCAATTCCTCAATCCGATCTTTTAGATGTTGGCATTTGTTCGTGTTGTGTACGTGAGTTTCATAGAAGTGGCAGAACTTTCTTAATTACTACTTTCATTCAGATAGTTCCTTCCTATGAAGATTGTTGTATCATTCAGTTCCTTAATTTGCAAGGTAGATGTTCTTCTAGCTGTCGTTCAATGGCGTTTACTCCTCGGGTCTTAAGGTACTTGATCCACTTTACATTCCCATCACGCCTACAAGTGTTCCGGTTTTTCCATTTCTGATTTTCATCTTTCCTTGCATTTCCTATCATGGATCTAGAATTTTTTCCATCCTGGTTGACCGCTACATTGCTCTGAACTATCTCCTTTGGTCGCACTTTTGTAATCTAGCCCTCCAACACGTATGCCTCTTCCAATATCAAATACTGACTCGCCTTTTGGTTAAACTCCATCATGGTGGTTGGTTGTTTCATCTTAATCCATCTTCAAAAGTCTATATCAAGATGGATAGCTCAGACTAAAGCTGTGAACACCATATCTTTGTTACGATTGCTCAATTCAGTAACCATAATATTAAATTGATTCATAAGGTTTTAGCGACTCATTTGGTCCCCAAAAAAGGCCAAATAGAGTCATCACATCCTTTGCTATGTCGTGTGAAGTCTGTACTATTCCAAGAATTTCCTTACTAATTTGTTAAAGGTAGAAATGGATCTTTATGGGAATCTGGTAAACCACATAGAAGCAACACTTTTCAAGAAGATATAGAAACATCTATAACAGGCAACATCCATTGCCCTAGCTCTATTATTTGCACAAGTACTGTTTGGGGTCCGTTATCTCGTTGTAAGATGGCGTAGTGGGCATTGTAAACTTCTAGGGGTGCTCTTCCCTTAAAATGTTTACAGCAAATGGAGTTTGACTTGGTGCAGAACCCCAATCGTCGTTCTTCCTACCCTTACTTTCTTCCATCAAGCATTTAACCATGTCCACAATGAATGCCTCCCTAGGTCGATAGTCGACAGATCGACTATTAGGGGCTATGCTAAGCGTTTCACTCTGCAAACATTCTTGGTTTTCGAACTGAAGTCTAGATCCTTCATTCTTTAAGAGAAACACTCCTACAGAATTCAGTTGGCATTACAGCGGTACTACGAACTTCCTTTCTGGCATTTTGCCTACCTGTGCCAACATTCAGTTCCAGTCCTTTGGCATCAAGTTGCGAGTCATCTTCAAAATCGAAGAGAAGCATTGCAATATTCCCTTGTGGAGCCTTCACTCCAAGGTTAGGGTTTGCCGTAGGTTACCCTCCGGCAGGAGGGGTACTTCCATTACCGTTAATAACAATTCTAGTCGCTCAACCCACTGTCTCCTTTTTATTTTGCTTGCCATTCCTCATATTTAGGCCTAGGATGGAGGAATTCTCCTACTCCATAGCCTCTACAGTTTTCAGCCTAGTTCTGGGTGAAGTTGATGGTTGTTGCGCCAGCAAAGCATCAATATTGTCCATAACAGCCTTTTGACTATCAGCCATCTTCTTGTTATGTTGATTAACCATTTGTTTAAGCTCTCCTTGGTCACAACCACTTCTAGAGTGGAAGCACCTGGTGCTTGGTTTCCAGCACTAACCTCTGTTCGCTGATTGTTAGCATTGTTCACTTCCATTTGCTGGAGATTGGTTTCATCAACACCAAGTGTTGTCCCAACAGATCTTCTAGATGTCATCTCCCTTTTAGGAGCCATTAAAATAGCAAATCTCCGACCTTCTTCAAGAAAACTCCCCTGATCTAACGTTTGAATCTATACAATCCAAAGTAGATAGCTAGATAGATAGCTAGATCCAAGCCTGGGTTCTTTATTCTCAATGAAAGCACCAAAATGTTAAGCCAAAAAATCGATCAACTTCCTAGTGTATGATGTGAAAACACCAGCCTTATTTGAATAGAGCAAATATAATAGAAAATAGAGAAAAGGTAAATTAGACATAAATTTTATTATAGTGGTTCGACCGTTAACTAAGTCTACATCCACTTTATAGTTTAGATTATTGGTTTGATCTAGCTTGAATGAGATTACAAGGTGATTGAGAAAGAATTAGACAAAAGCATAATGTTTAGACAAGTCCTAAGTCATCTAAATGCCTACAGTTGTTGCCTTGGTGACTATGATGTAGAGGAAAGAGTTGAAAAATAAATGGAGATCCCGTGTAGTGATAGCAGAATCCTGATCCTCTCTTGGTTACAGTATGGCTTGTATTTGTAGGGGTAGCAGCCGCATTGGATAAAAAGCGCACTACTAGAGAAGTCCAGGGAGTGGCCCAAGGCAGTACGAAAAATGTTGTGACGACTTGAGTTATAGATTAGACTCGGTACTAAGGCAAGCCCTTGACTCGGTCCGAGTCTAATCCTTAGTAATAGCTTGACTATTTTTTTTTTTTATTTCGAGCTCCTTGTTTGGTCTAGATTTCCTCCACATAATTTGGTAGAATGTTGATGAATTTTGATTATCATTCCTCCTTGACTTCGATTATCCTACCACTTAGACCATCATGTCTTCATTCCTTATGTAGGCTCTCCAGACTCTATGAAACTTCGTGAACATGCATATGATGATCAGGAGATCAATTGTCAGAAATACGAAGAGGCCATAATGTGGCATTTGAACTCGGTTCTGAGTCAAAGCTTAACTCGGGATGATTTGAGGACTTAGCCTCTTTTGGGTTCCATATTTTCTTGAACCCTTCCTATAGTCTTTCTAAGTAACTTTGCCAAGTTTCAGGTCGTTTTGTACTCATACCGATGTTTTGACTTCTATTGATCTCTACTTGGTTAAAAATCCATTTAACAAATGTTCCTCTAGATTAGACTTTTGAGTCGCTGCTTCAAGATTTTAATAAGGTGTTGGCTGGTTCGAATTTTGAAGGGTAGTTTTGTCATTTTGGTGTTTGTTAGTTCTCTATTGATGGTGTAGATTCTTTTGATGCGATCCGATGGTTTAGAGAAATTAAAGCGTCTATATTAGCTTCCTAATCGTCTCCCTAATTGTGTGTGTGGTCAGATTTCCAATAATTGTAATTATGGAAACCCTAGCTAAACCAATTTGAGGGTTTTCTATTTTAAGTATTTCGTTTTGTAATTTCTTCATTTGAGTGATTGATTAGAGAGAGTCTCTACATCTTGTAACTCTCTAATCATAAAATTGGCTTATAATCTTTGGTGATTGGAATAAAAGAGGTTATTAGATCTTCGTGGATGTAGAATACAAATCTGAACCATGTTAAATCTTATATGTCCCTCTTATTTGTATTATTTGATTTTGTGTGATTACATATTAGAATTTGAGTTGCATTGGTATTCAAATAGGCCATACTAGATCCTGATCAAATCGCTTTTGCTAATTAGTTTTTCACTATAGATATAAGCAAGAAATTCATTGCAAAGGTACATTAAATTTCTATGGATTTTCCATGTTATGAGGAGGATTAATTTTGGTCGAAGGGTGGAATGATAAAGGTCAGTTGTAGAAAAGACTAAAATTGTCAGAGGGAGAAATATTTATTTGATACCTATTTTTTAATGAAAATGCATAGCCAATTTTTTGTGAAATACTCTCTTGATTTCTATTCCTCGCTTCTTACAATAAGCATACTGCCTCGATTAAATATTTTTTGACAAATTTGGAAATTTAAAAGTTGAATGGTTATGGAAATTTTATTGTTTATCGTCTTTAATCAATATTTGTTGCATTATTTTCAATCCAAATGTATAAAAGTGGGAATTAAAGAGAAGGATAAATTTTAGGAAAAAATTAGGCTAAAGGACAACGAGTTTCATTTTTAGGCTGAAGGACAAATTTTGTAAAAAAAATTAGGCTACAAGAGGATGCTAGTTATAACTAGCATTACATTCAATTTTTAAACTATACAAAATGCTGGTTATAATTAGCATTATATTCAGTTTTACACTATACAAAATGCTAACTACAATTAGCATTATCCTTCAACCTTTTTTTTTATAAAAGTTTGTCCTTCAGTCCAAAAATGAAACCTTTTCTCCTTCAGCCTAATTTTTTTTCAAAGTTTGTCCTTATGCCTATTTTCCAATATATAAAAATTATAGATATTAATTCTATTAGAATTTTTTTATATAATTTTAATAATAGATCATCTCATACCTCATTTCCAAACATAGTCAAAATAGAAGATCTTAAAAGATGTAAGAGTTCATATTCAATCAGAAAAATAAGAAGCAAATTTTTCTCCAAAATATTTGAAAAGCAAGATTTTTCATATGCATAAGAATTTCATATTCTCGTAGATGAATAGAAGTATAAACATTTCCGCACAACATGTTCCCTACTTAGTACTGCATCTTCAAACTTATAACCAACTAAATGTACATAATCTACCAATAAATGTATTATCCAGAAATAAATCATCATTATAATTAACTGAAGCCAAAAACATTTGTTATATCAACCTCAATGCTTACCTAAACATACATCCAGATGTATATTTAAGATTGGGTTTCAATCTTATCAACACCTTCTTTAGCTCTAGCAGCTCCATTTCTTCTCCTCCAAACCATAAATCTCATCACCATTAATCCATTTCTCTCCCTCCTTCTTTGAAATCGTACCCTAATACCCTCCTTAATGTCCATCAATTCCCTCATCCATACATCCTTACACCATCAATATAAATTTTTGAGTTTTGATCAAGAGCATTTTGGACAAGATTATATAATTATATTTTTTTTATCCATTTCTAGTTTTGTCATCTTTTAATGTTTCTCTTTCCATTACATTTAGTCGTTCTTATAAAAGTATTGTAGAGAAGAAATTGAAGTTTTATTACTTGTGTTTTATATACAAAAAGATACTTATCATACAGATACAGTTTCTGTATTTATAACAATGTAATAGTATATTGGGTCGGATATAAGCCCATAGCCCATGATACAAATAAAAGAGAATAATAATACTAGTGAAACCTGATCCACTCAGTGATATGCGATCTGTCTGGACTTTGTAATTAAATGCTTGCTTGAGTACAATCTGATTCTCATTACGCCCCTCTCAAACCTAGCTCTTGCGGCTAGGGTTTGCGAAATTCATCTTCACGAATGATGAGAGAGGTGCGCCGCCACTAAAAACTCCTCATAGAAATTCTGATTGAGACCTCCTTATCTTTGCTTGAGCATATGAGAGAGGATTATTGGCTTAAGAGTATTTTGTAAGCTAATCTTGCAAAATATTCTTACAGTCATCTGCATTAGATAAATTCGAGGCTCAAGGTGTTAAATTTATGAGATCCGAGTGAAGGACTTCTCTAGTCTTCAAGCTGAAAAGATAGTTGGATTCTGAAGTGCTCAAAGTTGTGAGATCTGATTCCATAGGGATGAAAAATTAATTCTTTACAGCAATATTTGTGAGATCTGAGCAGTATACTTGAGATATTTGAGAGATCTGAGTGAAATACTCAACAGGTCTTCAAGTCGAACAAACAGTCCGAATTTAGGATGCTTGCTCTCTTTTGGCACAGGAATCAGTGATACGTGATGCTGAAGTATGAACATGTGCAGTTCTACTAGTGATGCTTGCTCTCTTTTGACACAGAATGCAGTGAGGTATTATGTTCTGTTTGACATTCTAGGTTTGTGACTTTGAGCTTCTCTCTGAACCGAGTGAAGTTCGTCTTTGACAAAGGCTTTGTCAAAATATCAGCTACTTGGTAAGTAGCAGGTATGTGACTAATGTCTAACTTTCCTTTTGTAACTTGTTCACGAACAAAGTACATATCTAATTCCATGTGCTTTGTTCTGGAATGTAATACTGGGTTAGCTGTGAGAGACACTGTACTTAAGTTATCACACCATATCGTAGTTTTGCTGTCAGTTTTGATTTGTAATTCATGTAATAATGACTCTATCCACATTGTTTCTGCCACAACATTAGCCACACTTCTATACTCTGCCTCTGTACTAGATCTAGATACAGTTGTCTGTTTCTTCGAACACCATGAAATTGGATTTTTTCCTAAATAAATGCAATAGCCACTTGTTGATTTTCTATCATCTATGTCACTTGCCCAGTCTGCATCTGCATATCCAGTAATGCTAATATTTTGACATGCTTCAATAGTTAGACCATAATTTATTGTTCCTTTGAGATATCTTAATATTCTTTTGACTGCCCTCAAATGCTCATCAGTTGGACATTGCATGAATTGACTCACCTTGTTTACACTAAAGGATATTTCTGGTCTGGTTATTGTTGCATATTGAAGTGCACTACTATACTCCTGTATTGTCTGTCATTTGTGATCATTTCTCCTTTAATCTTTGATAGATGAGCATTTGTTATCATGCGTGTTAAAATTGAATTTGACTGATCCATCTTAGCTTTAATGAGAATTTCACTTATGTATTTCTTCTGACGGAGATGTATCAGAGATTTTGAAAGTCTTCTTACTTCAATTCCCAAAAAGTAGCTTAGACTTCCAAGATCTTTGATTAAGAATTCTTTGTTTAAATGTTGAATAACATTGCTGATCTCCAGGTCATCACTACCTGTAATAATAAAATCATCAACATAAATCAGTATGTAGGTGATAGTGTTCGAATTAAATTTCGTAAAGAGGGAATTGTCAGATTTTGTGTAGTTGTAGCCCAGTCTAAATAGAGTTGTCTTCAATTTTTCGAACCAAACTCTTGGTGCTTGTTTGAGACCATAGATTGCTTTGTTCAACTTGCATACTAATTTCTCATTCCCCTTCTTTATGAATCCAGGAGGTTGCTTCATATAAACTTCATCCTGCAGAACACCATTTAAAAATGCATTATTTACATCTAGTTGTTTTATATTCCAATTTCTATATAAGGCAATGTTAAGAACTATTCTAATGGTGGAAGGTTTAACAACTGGTGAAAATGTTTCAGTAAAATAAAAGCCACTTTGTTGTGAATATTCCTTTACCACTAATCTTGCCTTATATTTAGAAGTTGACCCATCTGCATTTCTTTTTAACTTGTATGTCCATTTACAGCCAACTATATTTTTATTAGTGGGTTGAGGAACAAGATCCCAAGTCTTGTTCTTCATAAGAGCATCATATTCTTCATTCATTGCTGCATTCCATTTGTCATTTTGGATGGCTTGATAGCATTTGCTTGGTTCTTCATTTTCAAGAACTGCATTGTATAGTTTTGGTTTGAATACACCACTTTTTGCCCTTGTAATCATATGATGCCCAGTTCTTTGAGTGGTTTGTTAAGGATCATTGATATTCTCATCAGTCTCTTGTGACTTATTAGATGATTTTGAGTCATCTAATGTGTGACTTGAGCTTTGCTGCAAACAGTTGTCTGACTGTTGCATTTAAGATATTGTATTAGATGATTCAGCTTGTCCATGACCTGGTTCTAGATAGGACATTGTGTGTTGTGGACTTGACATTGTGTGTTGTGGACTTTCACTTCCTTTATTTTTCTCTCCAGAAGTGTAAGCTACTTTATCAGCTATGATAGGTATGGAAACTAAAGGATATTTAACATTGCACACTTTCTGAGTGGTTTTAATTGTAGAGCTACTAAAGGGAAACACTTGTTCATTAAAAACAACATGTCTAGAAATAAAAATTCTACCATTACTAGATAGACATCTATAACCTTTTTGATTTGCTGCATAACCTAAGAAAGTGCATGGTGATGATCTATAGTTTAGTTTGTGAGAATTATATGGTCTGAGACAGGGAAAGCATAGACATCCAAATACTTTTAGAATGTGGTAATCAGGCTTGATATTGTAAAGAATCTCTAATAGACACTTTAATTTTAGAATTTTTGTGGGTAATCTATTAATTAGAAACACTGCTGTAGCAAATGCATCTGGCCGGAATTTAAGTGGTAGTGATGCATTTGCTAGTAGTGTTAAGCCTGTTTCCACTATATGTCTATGCCTTCTTTCTACCAGACCATTTTGTTCTGATGTATAAGGACAAGTAGTTCTGTGAATGATACCTTTTGACTTGGAAGAATTTTTTTAGAGATAGAAATTCTGCTCCATTATCTGTCTGCAGAATTTTTAACTGACAGTTTGTTTGTTTTTCTGCCTGCACTATAAATTGATGAACTGCATGGCTTGTTTCAGATTTTTTTTCAAGAAATAAATCCATACATATCTAGAATATGCATCAACAAAATAAATATAATATTTGTACACATAGTCAGTTGAAATGGGTGCTGGGCCCATAAGTCAGCTGGAACAAGTTCTAATGGATTGTTGTAACTGACTTCTGAGTTCACAAATGGCAGTTTATGACTTTTACCCATTTGACAATAAGTACAGATATATGGAGTTGAAATATTGTTAAAGGAAATATTATTTTCATTCAATACTTGTTTAACAATATTTACATGAGGATGTCCAATTTTACAATGCCAAATATCAAAACTCTTATAGTTATTCACAGTTTTGATTTCAGAGTTATTACACCATTTTTCTTTACATCTTGAGATTCTTGAATTAGCAACATTGAAAGTATACAATCCCTTAACCTCTCTATCCTGTAAGAGAATATCTTTTGTTAGAATATCTCTGACCAAACAGTAACTTGGAAAAAATTCGAAGAACACATTGTTATCCTTGGCAAATTGAGGCACACTTAATAAATTTTTCTTAACAGCAGGTACTCTTAATAGCTTATGCAAATATAATTGTTTTTTCCTGAAATATATCCACTTCCAGTATGTGAAATTTTAACAGACTTACCATTGCCCATAAGTAATGACTGTGTACCTTTGTATTCTTTGTTGTCAAGATTTAAGTTTGCCAAGTTATTGGTGACATGATTTGTTGCCCCAGAATCTAGATACCAATTGCTATCATGAATGTCTTCAACTTTTGCACTGTCATTGTTGCTGCACTCACTTTGACCTCTGATTTCTTGTTGAGTACTTATCAAGTTTACACTGGGATTATTGTTTCTGGCACTGTTATTGTTTTGCTGGGAGTGAGTATAGTTGATGTCAAATCTAAAGTAACATTTACTAGCAATATGCCCAATTATTTCACAAATCTGACATCTGGGCCTATTATTTCCACTGTTATTAGACCATCTTCCACCTCTTCCTCTTGATCTTGAAAACTGACCACCCCTCTGATTGGTGTAATGTTGATTTTTGTTGTTATAAATTTTTTCTTGATTCTTGATTTTGTTGCTTGAAATTAAATTTCAGAGACATATCTGATGCTATGGATTTCTTTTTCTCCAATCCGCCTTCATGAGCTAGTAGGGTAGATTGAACATATTGAATTGAGGGTAGCGTTTCTTTTGAAGATATGACAACCACCACTGATTCATATTCATCATCTAGCCCTCCAAGAATTGATAGAATATGTTCTGTGTCACTCACTTTGTGACCTGCAGATGATAAGTGATCACATAGTGTTTTCACATTTACAAGATAATCTCTCATACACTGATTTTCTTTTTTGACATTTTGTAATTGTCTCTTATAGTACATAATCTTGGCTGCTGACTGAGTACTAAATATCTTTTCTATTGTAGACCATATCTCATGCGAAAAATTGCACCCAATTAATTGAGGGAGTAAATTAGCACTTATAGCTGATATTAACCAAGAACTGACTAAGCTGTCTTGCCTTTGGTGCATTATGAATTCTTGATTACTGATGAGTTTTCCATCCTTATCTGCAGTATACTTGGGTGGAATGATTACTGTGCCTTGAATGTATTGCTCCAGTCCATATGCTTTGACTGTAGTTTCAACTTAAAATTTCCAAAGCAAGAAGTTTGTTTCATCAAGTTGAATAGACAGTAGTTGGCTTTGAGGCTTGATGATCTCTTTTAGAAGTTCCTCAGTGGGATTAAATCTGGCATTAAACTAAGTACTGGAGGAAGCTGAAATATCTTGATCTCCTTCAGCCATTGATTCAAAAACAAAAAATCAAGAAAAGTGAATATGAAACTGAGAGTTGATGTAATGCAAAGCAACTAAGCAGCCATGAAACTTCCTAGGCAAGGCTCAGTGAAGAATTTGATCAGAAATCTCGAACAGGTATGTAGAACTATCTGTGATGATGGGAAATGTTTCCCAGATGATTCAAATTGGTGTCTTTTGATCTTGATATGATGATGTTGTATCTGATCTTGATCAAAGACAGGAAATTGATGATGAGAACTCTTCTTGATTTTCAAAAGATTTGGATGATACACAGTTCAATCTAGATATGAAGATATTGAATCTGATCTTGATTGAAACTGAAAAAATATAATGATGATGAGAATTTTCTTGATTCTCAAATGATTCAAAAAGATGCAGCCTGATCTTGATATGATGATCCCAAAGCTGATCTTGATCAATGGCAAGGCACTTTTGCTGTTAAGCAAGATGGCTCTGATACCATATAAAAGTATTGCAGAGAAGAAATTGAAGTTTTATTACTTGTGTTTTATATACAAAAAGATACTGATCATACTGATACAGTTTCTGTATTTATAACAATGTAATAGTATATTGGGCCGGATATAAGCCCATAGCCCATGATACAAATAAAAGAGAATAATAATACTAGTGAAATCTGATCCACTTAGTGATATGCGATCAGTCTGGACTTTGTAATTAAATGCTTGCTTGAGTACAATCTGATTCTCATTAGTTCTACCACCGATCTACTTTGGATGTAAATCGTGCAATAATATAACATGAAATATACCAATCCATTACCATCTTTATTTGTTAAAAGCAGTAAGAAATGAAGAAAAAAAGATACCTTTTCCCAAACTACATAGTTTTGATCATTTATTCTTTAATGAAAATCTATATTACATGAGGAGCGACATTGATCCCTACATGTAACCGATATCTTTGGCCGTGAATATGCTCTAATTCATCAAAACTAACTTCAGTATTATTGTTCTCCACAACCACATTCTCTCCACCTTTCACAACTACCGACCTCCTACAAATAGGACAAATTAATAATTGCTTCATAAGCCATGTATCAATGCATTTTTTATGAAATTTGTGTTCACAACAAGTCAAAACTCGCAACTCCTCTCCATTCTCATAATCTGATAAGCAAATCGAACACATCTCCTGCTCTATATCACAATCTTGATTGACAAATATAACCACTTTATTTTCTTCTAGCTGATCTAATGTAGTTATTACAGGATTTGTATGTATTGTGATTGATCTGGGTAAATCTTGATTGTTTGTAAAGAAAAATGTTTGATTGACTGGTTGGGAGAAATATTTGAATATGGAGCTAAGGGTTGCGTATAATATTGTAAGACATATAGCAACAGAGATAAAGAGAGTGATTTTTTCTTCTATATGACCATCCATTTGATTTCTTTCAGGAAATGAAGGTGTAGTGACGGTGAAGGGTAATAAGATTTATATACAATTTTCTGCATGAATGGATATTTGCTAAAGATTTGCAGAATATATTGGAAGAATTCTATTGATTGATTGCTTATGATATTTTCTTAAATGGAGGATGAATATTTACTGAAGGATGAATTTAATATGTACTTAATATCATAATTTTATCATAATTTATGTAAGAATGGAAAATTATGATTGTACAAGGTGAATTAAATTTGATTTAAAGTCTTATTATAATACAGTTCTTTTATGGTAGATCAAATTTAATCTTTTTAAAAATTAAACTGTTGTGATCAAATTAAAATCATTCGAAGAAACATTAATCTAATAATGAAAAGTACCAAAAAGCTTGCGGAAAATTATAAAGCAATAGAAAAAAATTGAGTACGCCATTGTTTAAATACTCAGACTTCCAAGGTTTGATCTTAGCAATGAGAAAATATACATCGTTCCAAATAATTCAAAGGAAAGTACAACATTGGAGTTTTGAAATCATGATGATTCATCTTCTAACATAACGCATGCTTACTAGCTAGACCACCCTTTTTGTGATGAATATATATTTTATCCTTATCATGTTCGTGCATTTTCAATATTAATATAGTTTTATGCAATGCTTAACATTTAATATATTTATCGAATTGAGCAGAGCTGAGAATTATAGGATTAGTTTTTGTAGTTATCTGAAAACACTGTATTTCAATTAGTTCATTATTATAAAAACTGTAATTTATTCAGAATAAGATCCACATAACTAGGAATGTTTTATGATTTTTAAACTAACACATAGAACTACATAATGAAAATTTATTGAAAATGCAGAGCTATAAACTAGCTCTCATCATGGCTACATTTGAAAATTACCGGGCTCCAAGGTAAAAAGAAAATTGGGTCTTTTAGGTTTTCTTTTTTCTTTTTTACTTTGGTTTCAAAAAAAGAACATAATTATTTATTTTTGGTATAATTTTTTTTTTTTCCATACTGACGGGTGAACTGAATATTTTGAGAGAATTTATAATAAAAGCATTAAAAGTGGCAGCAAACATGATATGATTAAAAACATTGAATATAAAGAACCATATATCAACGGTGATACTATTTAGTATTTACACCCATCTAAAGATTTCTCTTCCATCCAATCAAATACTTCACTCACACACTCACGTCCATCTTTTCATAATTTTTTTTTACCACAAAGCCATAATTTTACTTCTTCCCTCCCTCTCTCCTTGAACAATAGAATCAAAATTTCCTCATCTAATTTCTTTAAAACTGATCTTTTTTCATCAAATATTGCATTTATACATATGAAAATAATTAATTTTGTCACGGCCAAGTTGTTCTTGCCTTTAATTGCGATTGGGTAGATTTTTTTTATAAATTGTGTAACCCAAATTAAGATTAACAAAGTAACGACTATTTTGCAGCTCAAGTTAGGTGAACATAGTAAAGAAACTTTATTACTGCTCAGATAAAAATAGTCTATCATTGCTACTTTTTTTAACAAGAAAACAAAAAAAGAGTGACACAACAAAAATTATAAGAGAAAAAACTATGGCATGGTCAAATATAATTAATTAGCATTATCCTTTACCTAGGAGATTAATAGAATTACAAAATGTATGTTTACATGCATAGTAGTGAAATATAATTAAATATCCTAGCTCATTAATTTCTAATCTAAAACTGATAAAATATGTTTTACTTATTTCATAAATTTGATTTTATTCTACCGTTAATGGTTCATAGGATTGAAAAGGATTATGTTAAGAAATTATTATATGTATTGTGACAACAAATTATCACTATAAGGAAAAAGACATTTTCCGATGGCTGAAAACCGTCGACGGCCGTCATAAGCCGTCGGAAACCGTCACAAAATGCCGTAGGAAAATAAGGCATCAGAGTGTAGTGTTTCCGACGGCTTCCGACATATCTCGCCATTCGTATTTCCGACGGATTCCGACACTTGTCGGAAACCGTTGGAAACCATTGGAAAAATTAACCTGAAAACCGTCGGAAGCCGTCGTAAAAATACAACATGAAAGCATCGGAAGCCGTTGAAAATCTGCTGCATTTTTTATATTTCTACTGCAATATAGCTTTCCATCCACATTTTCCATACAAACACTATTCCACTAATACTGCAGAATCCAATACATAATATTCCAATCAAATATCAAAAACCAACTATACACAATTCGCCAAACAAAAAAATTCATAAAATTAAGTCAAAACACATAATCATCACCCAAACTAATGTACAATACATAATAATATCCACAATACCAAATATTCTATCAAATCAACAACTACCTCCACCATCTACCAAATCATACAAAACAGAAAAAACATATCGACCAAAGCAACCAATCAATCTCATCCAGAACCCGAGCCAGCAGAGGAAAGAAAGCGGCCGCCATACTGTTGCATTACTCTGCAATACGCTAGTTTAGCAACTGTGTTGTCTCTACGGCCTGCCAATAGTTCTGCTCCTCCAACTGCGCCACTCTAGCGTACAAATCTTCGATCTCTGCTGGATCGATATGAGCTCTAGTCAATTTAACCCGTCTCTTACTACTGGCCTGTAATAAATATTTTATTTAGCCGTGTGATCTCCGTAAGTGTATGTGCAGGTATGTGAATGATTAGCAGTGTGATAATGTTATTTAATTTAGTTTATGCATGTTTATGTAAGTGTACGTGCATGTTCATAACATCTTAGATTGTGGTAAGACCAAATAACTATAGTGACAAGATTGTTGATTTATATTTTGAAATACTATAACTTTGGAAAATTTTAACATAACTAAAGTAACTATAGAGAAGGATGAGACAAATTTATTAAAAAAATAATAATATGTTACATTACGAGATTTCACTGCTTTTGATCTCTTTAACAGTAAATGTGACAAATTTATGCATATGTACAGCATATATTAGGCAAACTAAATTAAATAACATGTCTTTTTCATTATTATTTTTGAAATGACATTCAAGTAACGAATTAATATATTTTGGTAATGCATAATACTTTCATAACGAAGTGACTCAAACCAATGTACTGAATTTGAAAATTTATATGGTACCCAATATATTATTTATTTACTACTTGATTGCCAAATCCGTATCGTCTGTCATGCTCCGATGGATTCATAACTGACTCAAAAATAGCATCATCCTCATCCGTCGTCAGCTGATCTCGACCCGTATCAGTAAGGAATTTCTGGCGCTGCTCCATAAACTTTTCCTACATTAATAAATTAGTATCATCATATCTTATTTCATTATATTTTAACAAGTAGAACACTTACTAATACTGAATAAAATGAAATATGCTCAAACATGGTTCTAGCTTGATTTATCGTCGTGCCATGTATATGAAACTGTCCCGTCTGGATTTACACACTCGACAGCATGCGTACGAGTAAACACGTCGATATAGCCCATGGGACCATGCGCCTCAGCTTCCTGAAATTGATTTTTACATACAATTATTGTACATTTATAATTATATACCACAAACTATTTATGTAACGACCCGCCTTTTTGGACAGTTTAAACCGACGATCAAATACACATGTCGATTCCAAACCATTCAAAAGGGCAGATGGTTATTGGGGTAAATAAGAAAAGAAAAGAAAGAGAAATAAAGGAAAAGAAACAATACAGAATCTTGCAGCAGAACGATAAAATATAATAGTCAAATAAACAGTTCATGAAGCTGTTTACTATACTTTGACAATTATTTATACAACATTTATCAGAGTTATACATATACAACAGAATAATTAAAATAATGCAGCAGATAGTATGATGCAAGAGTAATAATAGTAATAGTATACCAAATCTTCGTCTTCATCCTCCAGAATAGATCTTCAAAATCTGAAAAACTCAGGACTGACCCGAGCGTAATGAAAAGACAAAACACTCGAGTCAGGACTAAAATATCCTTATGAAAGTTAAATCAATCTTGAATAAATATGAGTGTAACGGCATCAAAGATGTTTACGGGGTTTGACATCTCCTATCCAGTGTCAACGTGCGTGCAATAACTCAAGAGATGTTACGGGATATTCCATCTCTCAAGGATCCGTGAAACTATCTACTATGTAGTAATATACGCTAAGTAGATAATGCCTATCAGTAATATAAAGTATCAAAATAGCGTTAAGGCGTTACCATAATCCCCCTTAACACATTTTTATAATGCCATAGTCTATACAGCACCGTAAGCCCCACCATAAACTGGTGGTTATCAGAGGTACCCCATAGGTATAACACAAAACATAACGTAGTGGTCGCGAATAGGATAATCAGTATGACAAGGTACATGAGGCGATACCAACTAGGATACTAGTAGTTGCGTGATCCGGACTGATGTTGGGCATAGCCAGCAGCCACCCCAACACCGTGAAACAACACTCCCAAATCAAGGGGTGCACCCAAATCGAATCACAAATGTAATAGAAATGGTATCGAAGAAGCGTGTCCGCTAGAGGTGGCGAACCTCAATGGCCCGGCGCGGCTCCTGTTTTAGTCATGCCAGGGATCATCCAATATCGTTCTCTTTCTTCAGTCAACGCGTTCACCAAACCATCCACTTCATTCTGGATCAACACTCTGCGTATAATAGTTATTAAAGTGGTTTTCGGTATCGACGGAGAGTATGTCCATATCTGATCCCGGTCTCTTTAATAACTACGTATTATTACACCGTTGGCTCTTTTACATTTCAAATCGATTCATAATTGATATCAAAATATCATATTCGCTTCAAAAATCAAATCCATTTCAAATATCATCGTATCTATTAAAATGTCAGATTCCGTTTCAAAAATCATTTTCGTCTCAATATCTTATTTCGGTTTCAAAATCAATTCGGATTTCAATTTAGGTTGCAACTTCATTTAACTCAATTCGTATTTAAATTCAAGATTTAAATATAAACATTGCACCTTATTGACTAGCTTAGAATTTTAGAAAAATAGTTTTAAGTAGTTTCAAAGTAGTTTTAAATAATTAAAATACTTAAAATCTTAAAATGGATTTGAAATAGATAAATTAGTTTAAAATAATTTAAATTGGGTTAAGTAGATTTAAAATAGATTAAAATAGTTAAGTATTCAAAAATGGTTTATATAGCAGAGTAATTTGGAAAACAAAATAAAACAGCTTCAAAACCAATCCATTTCAATTTATAACTTCCCAATTCAAATCAATTTCAATTTCCATTCTACCGATTCAATTTCGATTTCAATTCAAATCAATGTCAACTTTGACTTCAAATTTATTCAGTTTTATATTCACTTTCAATTAATTCAATTTCAATTTATATCGATTTAGAGCTGGATTTTCAAAATATCAATTTATAACACTTAACAAAATTTTCCTTCAATATTCAAATTTAAATCCAAATCTCAAATATGATTCAATTCCAAGCTCATTTCAAAATATCATTTTTATGTCAATTTTACTTAGTAATATTCAAAGCTCAAATTTAATGTTCAATCTTTAAAGCAAATAAATTTCCGAAATTCAATCATATCCAAATTTTAAATCTCAAAGTCTCCACTTAAATTTATTCAACAATTTCTTTTAACCAAAATTTTATTTCAACATTCCAATCTCAATTTTTCGATAAATTCGATTCCTATAAATTGATTTCTATTTATAACTTTTAAATTAAAACATTTAAATAAATCTCAAATCGTCGATTTTTTAAAATTTATTAATTTAGCCAATTCAGTGTCCGTATATAATTTTCTATCCTATGGCCAGGTAATTATTTATTTTAATTAAATGTCAGGGATGAGTATATATTACTTAAACCAATCACAGTGTCATATGTATGCATAACGGTATATATATAAGCAAATAAACATCCAAACATTTAAATATCAACCAATAACATCCATCAAAATACATCATCCAATAGACAATACAATTCATGGCAGTTTCATAGTTATCAATGTCAGGTAATTTAATCGCAATTCAATTTTAATTTCAATTTAACTGTCAATTTAATTTTCCAACGGTTAATTCAAATGACAAGCTATATGACAATTAAGTTTTTATCAAACAACGACAAATAAAATCATAACACTTCATAATGTCAAATTTAACTAGCATAAAGATATTTAGTACGTTGTGAGCGTTATAAAACACTCACCTTGATTTTTACGATTTTAAATCAAATCGAACAACGTTCGATTTAACCCAAAATTTTCTCTAGCTCCAAACGATACCAATCCAGCTCCATAACGTAGTGCTCGACAAAATGAAGCCAACGCAATTCGTTTCGTCCAAAACGGACCTCGTATGAAAAATTTACACACGTTTAAAGTTTGTACAATTTTTTATATACAAATATTCACAACTTTATTTAATATTTTGTACCCTGCAAATTTCTGGCCGTAGGATTTGCATCCCCCAACATCTGACCGCACGCGCCCTTCTTCCATCCTTGTTGGTTTCCAGGCCATCACGTACGCAACATGGAACCCATCACGCACGCTAGGATTGAATTTTTCGACCAAACCCTCCGCTTTGGCGACGATCAACAAGCGCCATACTGAAGCCCATCACCTCCTCTACCTTCGGCATGAGCACCACGAAGCTCGGCCTCCTCCAAACCCTCGAAATGCGTGAAAAACGCAGCTGCGTCCATCGCGATTTGCCGTCAATCCGTGGCTCCGTTTCCGATCTGCACCGTTGGATTTGTAGATCTCGTCGAGATCTACAACTTTGTAGTTGAGAGTTTTTGCTAATTCTTCACGGATTTGGAGATAATTGAGGAAGAAGTTTCGAAATTTCTGGCCATTGAAATGAAAGTGGCGGCTAAGGGCTGAAACCCTAGGGTTTATGCAAAACAAAGAAAGTTGGGGTCTTTTTATAGAAAATCGCCAAAACACTATTCATCGAAAATTTTCCGAACTCCAAATGAAGCGCGCAGGCTGGCGTTTTTAGGGTTTACCCCGCGTTCCGGACACAATGGAACAGGTTTCAGAAGCTAATTCGATCGTATGTGTGAGTTACGGCAATAAACGATCGATTTGAAATTAAATCGGTTAATCAAATTTCTGTGCGTTTGGGCTCGCCCCGGACAAACGGTAAATCCGATTGACCTGAAATTTGAAATCTTACAATAATATCACATTATGGATCCGATGAAACTAGTTTCGTCGAAATCCTAGACTGTTTGAAAATTGACTATTTTAACTCGTCAAATTAATATTAAAACAATTTCGATGCGTTTCGAGCTGCCACGGTCAAACGAAAACTCCGATTGCTACGAAAATTGAAATCCGATAATAACAAACTATTACGGATCCAATGGAACTAGTTTCGTCCAATTCTGAGACTATTCGAAAATTGGTTATTTTTCAGTCGATAATTAAATATTAAAATATTCAATTTTTACAAATAAATTTTAAATTCAGTTTTAAAAGTTCCATAACATCACTATAATTCCAATATGATAAAATAAAATTTTACAAATCATTTTTAATCATATTAAACCCGTTATTCAATTATCCAATAATTTCAATTTTAAAATCTTATTAACTCTATTATAATCCCGATATAACTTACATTCCCTTTGGAAACCAATTTGAATCATATTAAATCAAATTTCAATTATTCACTCTATTTTCATATATTAAATTTCAGTATCAAATTAATCGTATCAAATTCGGAATTTAATTATTCAACATTTGTAATATTAAATTTAAACAAATTTGATTATTCTTAAATCACTATCTTTTGAAATATTCAAACGAACTTGTAAAATTTAAAAAAATTCAAATTATAGAACAACCATTTTCATTAAACAGTTATTCAATTCCCGTTATTCAATTTATTCAATAAATTCCAAATATTAAATTTAAACAATTTAATTGTTCAATATTTGACGGATTTCAATATTGGATTTTTAAATAAAAATTTCATTATCAGTCGATTTACTATATTACATCAAATGAACTCTACATTATTATTAATCCACAGTTAGAGATAATGCACTCAACTAATATATGAACTTTCATTTCAATTGCAATTGGTTCACAAATTCAATTCGACCAACTAAATGAATAGGTAACTTAAATAATTATCACCGTTAACTTTTAATTTCTTATAAGTTTATTATTTACAAACAAGTGTCACAATTACCTATACAATACAAATTCATTCAATTACCTTTGACTACATAACATTTCAATTGATTTGGGATTTTATTCAATTCATAAATAATTAACTTAGATAAATTTTTGTTGCATTTCATTCTAGTTATTATTATTCCAAACGACTTACAATTTTTTTCTAACATTAAATCACGAAATCTTATTAAATAAGCTATTTTAATTATCGAAAATTTACGGGTCGTTACAATTTACAATTTGCATTCAGTAAATTTACCAACTCCTGCCGATGCTGCTGAAATGAGTTCGACCCTCTACGATGAGTGACGGGATTTTTATTTCTATTTGCAGAGTTTCTTTCCGACTCTGCCCGTACATTCAAAATTTGATACATTATTTATCGATCATGTATTTTTTTATATTTACTACCAGTCAAATAATTTAAAGAAAAATTTAGCATACTTGCCTTCACCTCGTCGGTTTCTCAGTATCCCAACCATGCTTGCCATACGCTCTCCCCATACAACGTGGTTTCTTACCTGATTTCTTAATTTTGGATATCGAGTCCCTATACTTTCTACGGATATTCTTCATCCAATATTCTCATGCCAAATGCATATCGTCTGTCTGAACGTCTATCTCAACCTGTGTTTCACGATAAAAAGCAAAAAGAATATTAAACTATAAACGATAAATAGTAAAAAAACGACAAAAACAAATTAAAAATGGAAAATAGAAAATTATACTTACTAGGACATCCTGCCAAATACTACTATGTGGGGAGGGATGTTATCCTCTTCGGCCAACACGCACTCATCCTACTCCGGTAAGAAGCTCTAGAAACATCCAACACAACCTTCGAGCGAAGTAGGTCGAACCCTCCTGTTTTTAAAGATGACCAGATAAGTATGTATGTATATCAACTAAAATAATAAGATGCTTAATAAAATTTAATTCTTACCCCTCTGCTCTAGGAACTAAATAAACTACAGGACGCCGTGATGCTTGCAATGGACCACTGCCATCTCCCCCTGAAGATTGGGAAAAGCTCATACCTCTAGATGACATTACGATAAACTTGTGACATATATACACATCATTTAAAAAGAAAATAATAACATGATAATGAAATATATTTCCTACGTAAACGACATCAACGGTATAAATTTCTAAATTAATGATTGAAATGGAAATATTAATGGAAATGTGTTATACCTGATTCATAACGGGTCTCATGTTTCGACGATAAGCAGATTACATTTCATATTTAATAAAAACTGCTAAATAAATGACAAATGGAAATGACATAAAACATGTAAACAAAGGTAAACGTACAGATTTGGTTTCATAATTACATTAATTTCATAATACATCAAGAATCCAACGTAGTTACATCAATTGCAAAAAAATCAGATTCGGATTTTTATCAAGCAACATTGTCTTCTGATTCAGATTCAGTCTCATTTTCTATAATATTTTCCTCCGCACTGTCAAATGCTTCTACCAAAATATTTGATTCATCGATCAAAGGAACAAAATATGTATGATCGTCTATAATTATTATTTCGTTATTTTCCTCAAGATCTGCCTAATAAGCTTGTTCGTCTATAATATTCTTCCCATCGAATGAAAATCTGGCCTTTGTTTTAAAAACTGCAGACCAATCTCCTTTATCTCTTTTTAGAGACGGATAAGGAGCATAATAAACTTACAATTCTTGTTTGGTTAGTACAAAAGGATCGTACTTGTGATAGTGCAATGTATGCTTTATTTCGATAAGGTTATAATCCTTGTGCACATTAATTCCAGAACTTGGAACATTGCTAAACCAGTTACATCTAAATAGAAACACCTCCTCCGCTGGTCGTGAGAAATATGTCAGTTGCAAAATTTGTGTTAGAACGCCATAAAAATCATTTATGTGATTTTTTGGATCGTCACTACCTTTAACAAATACACCAGTATTATTTGTTATTTTTCTGCACCGTATTCTTTGGTGCTAAATTTATATCCAATACGAAATATATTGGATATGTCTTGACCACTCTTTTTGGTCCCATTGCAAGATGTTTCAACCCTTCGTCAACAACACAATTTCTCGGCTCATGCAACGACCCGCCATTCTCTCCACAGAATGACGCATCATTAATAAAAAAGAAAGGGATAGAAAAGAGAAAAGATAGAGAAGAAATAAAAAACAACATCAGAATCTCAACAGCGGAACGAATAAATTATATTAATAACATAATTATTACATAGTATACAACCATTATCAGAGTTACACAGCTTATACAACACATACTAGACGGTTATAAACACCTGTCTAGTTATACAATTCAAACATAACTCAAACAAATAACTCAGAGATACCAACGCAGCGGAACATTATATATCTACAACGCTAAAGCCTCCTGCTCCATTGCTCCTCCACAATTCGTCAAAGCTAACCTGAATCGCCTGGCTATTCGTAAAAATTTGAGTACCCAAGAGTTTAAGGAAATAGAAGATAAACTCCGGGTCAGACATAGGTCTGGTGTGAGTAACAGGTTAAAGTTGCTTAACTTTCAGAAACCTTTGAAAACAAAAGGTATCACGTAAGACTTCCCATACATAAACATGGGTAAGTTTTTACCTTACGCTAACCAAAACATTTGATAGAAAATCCAATGATATTATAATAGGGTCTAGGGTTTTCAAGTAAAATACAGAAATAGCTGGAATGCTTACATCTCACGTTTCAACATAGTTGGGCACAACTAAAACGTACGGTAATTATTGGAGTTTGGATTCCATACAATGACAGGGCTATTGGGGTACAACCCATCACAGTACGTGGACTAGATCAACGTACCGAGGATCCATCATAAATCCCCTACAACACAAGGCCGGAACCATCCCTTACTAGATAGTCCCGAACAAGACAACCCAATAATTGGCGCGCGTTCCAACTGACCACACAGCCGAATAAAAAGGGACCGCTAGACAGGGGTAAATCTCGTCCTACTTGGGCATGACCCACTTAGCCTTACTGCACCTCCCCTGTTTTGGCCATTCTCGGTTGATGAGGCTTGAGGCTACGATTACCTTTATAAAACACATCTATCTTAGAATGCTCATCGTCCACCTGACGATGTTCAGAAAGCTTTCCATCCATACAAGTTCGTTCCGGGTTCGAACGAAACCGAAGGCATTATCTCGTTACACTCGTTTTGGAATCACCCTCAGAATTAACGACGATAACCCTTGCACTCTAAATCTTCATCTTCACTTGAGATTCATGACCTGTCGTTAGTTTGGATTGATGTGGTTTTTGGATATCCAAATCTGGAAACCCGATCCCGGTCTCATCGAAATCCAAGATGCCCTCTTTTAGGTCCAAGTTGTTTTAAAGTTAAAACAATTCAATTCTATTATCTATATACACACAAATAGATAATTCACATCATCATCACAAACAGATAATTCACATTACCATCACAAACAGATAGTCCACATTATCATCACAATTTAATCAAAGCATCCATATCACATAGCATCACATTTCGCATCCCTGAAATCTCAAACCATTCAAGGCAATCAATATCATCCATCCATACGTAAGCAATGATCTGTACCATCTCTAATTAATTTAAAGTGAATTAAATTAATCACTTCATCTCCAATTAATTTAAAATAAATTAAATTAATTACTTTTATGACATAAATCTTTCTTAATCATTAATTAATTACCAATCAATTAATTAGTTATGTTCTAAGTATTTATCTTGATTAATCACCCTTGATTAATAATTCTCTAATTGCATTAAGTAATTAGCCTTTAATTAATTACACAAATTAAGTACCCTTAACCGATTTCAGTAATTAACCTTCAATTACTTCATTAATTAATTAATTATAATCAATTACTTTAATCCTTAATTAATTACAATTAAATAATTACTCTTTAATCACTTATTGATTAATTAGCCATTAATTAATTAATCTTCAGTTACATCATTAATTACATTAATTAATGATCCCTTAATTACTTCTATTAATGATCCCTTAATTACTAATTAATTATTCTATTTAAATTAATTACATTTAATAATTAATCTTAAATTAATAATTCATTAATCAATCTTGATTAATCACATTCAGTAATTAACCACCCTTAATTACTTCATTAAATAAATAAATTAGTCCTTAATTAATTACATTTAAAAATTAATCTTTAGTTAATTTATATTTATTAATTACCCTTGATTAATCTTATTCAGTAATTAATTACCCTTAATTAATTACTACACTTAGTTATCTTCAAACAACTTTATTAATCAATTCTTAAATTAATTTCATTAAGCAATTAATTATTAATTACTTTATTTAGGTAATTATCCTTCATATTAATTACACGAAGTAATTAAAACAAAACTATTCTTAATCTTCAATTAATTACATCCTGTAATTACCATCACTAATTACATCACTTAAGTAATTACAATTTATAAATCTTCATTAAGTAATTATACTTAATCCCATCATCAAGTGATTATTTAAATTAATTAAACCAATTAATTAACTTAAACTAATCATGTTAATTAATTAATTAATTAATTACATAGATTAATTAATTCCTCTAATTAATTCTATTAAGTAACTATACTGAAACAATTCCATAAATGATTATCTTTAATTAATTAATAAAATTAATCACATTAATTAATTATCTAATAATCCTTAGTTCATGATCTTCATTAATTATTAACAATTCTTTAATTACTTTCCTAAGTAATAATACTTTAACTAACCATTATTAATTACAAATTAATTAATTCTTAATTATCAATTAATTAATCTTTAATTATTTAATTAATTAAGTGATTAACTATAACTTAATTAATCTTTAATTACTTGATCAGTTAATTTCAAAATTATTAATTAAAAAAATAAAATCTTACCTAATTAATGATCCTGAATTACAAATTAATTAATATTCTTTAATTACCTTAATGATTTAATGCATCATAAATCATTATTCTTTATTAATTTTAAGATGAAAGCATTATTCTTATTTATGACTAAATTGTCATTTACAAAAGCATTTGAAAACAATACTTTTAAATTTGATTTCAAATTAAAGATTTGAAATAATTACAATTTAACTTTACAAAATTTAAAAACAATTTAAAACCCTTTTTTAAATCCAAATGTTAAAGAATCACTTATCATTTATAAATTAAATTTATAAGAGTTTTAAACCAAATTCATTTTAAATCCAAAACATTTTAAATTATACTTTAAACATTCAATCTTGCTTAACCCTTTTGATTTTTATAAAATTTATTTATTTCAAAATTAGGATACAAATTTAGATTTGAATCCATACTTAAAACTTGATTTAAAACTCTGTTTAAAAATATTACTTTCAAATTTTAAATTCATTTAAAAAAAATTAAAAGCCAGACAGGTTAAAACCTGTAACCAAACTCACTCACGAGTCACTCGAGTTATATTCGATCAACTACTTCGAGAAAACCCCTCAGATTACACGAGACAAACCCGCATACAACTCGAATCCAAACCGAGTTCAAATCATCTTCCTAAAAACAAACAAGGCCTGATACCCAGACTTGCACCGTGCACATGCACCGGCCAACTAGCCTCCTCCGATCACCCACGAGGACTTCCTCAAGTCGACGATCAGCTCCTCACCTGATCCCGATAATCAGAGTATCGACAACTACACAAAAACGAAATCGAGCCTTCTAGCATAAAACTGGTACCAAACCCCCAATCTGAAAACATTCGAACACAAAATGTCGATCACCGGAATGTCTACGCCTCATGCCTCATCTTCGCAGACCCTAACGCCATCAATTCCCACAATTTGGTGAAGCGCGGTCCACCAGAGGGAATGAGATGAGCATTTATGACCAAACCCAGAAACTAGGTTACAAACGAAAATCAGTCACTGCCACTACCTCAATATTAGATCACCTATCTGACAATCTTGCCGACTTCTCCAATCACTCCTCTATCACCAGCGACGACCACGACAAATCTGATCGCTTAGATCGTCAAAGACAACCCCAAACACAAATTATAACAAACTCGAATTTCTCATTCAATCTCATGCTAAAAATTTTGTTTTTTCTTCCAAAAATCAATTTTTTTGATAAGGTTTCAGTTTATATACCTGAATTTATAAATTAAGAGGTTTGAGATTTCACTTATCTTGAACTTGCTCTGTTCTTTTAAGTTTCCAGTGAGATTTAAATTTTTATTTAACTTAAATAAAGTTTCAAAACCTTCTTTATGATTAAGCAAACAAATTTTGTTTGAAGTCTAAGTTCTAATAGTAGTTAGATCAAAAGTATATGAATTTTGAATAAAATTTTGAACCTGTAAACTAGAACAAGGAACATAGTTACATAGCACGCACACCCATCAATACATACACATATATATATATATATACATATGAAAAACTCATATATATGTGTGTGTGTGTATATATATATATATATATATATGAAAAACTCATATATATATATATATATATATATTCACACAAAACATAATTGTCACAGAAATCAACATGCAACCATATTAACACTTAAGTTATTTTTTAAAAAAAATGTTACTCACCTTTTCAAAATGAAGAACAGAGCACCTGAACCAAATTTGAAACAGCTGTTGAATTTTTAAAACCTGAGTTGCTGAAAAAATGTTTTATTACTGGAACTTGATTTGTTGAAGAATGCTTGTTATTGAATCACAGATGAGGTCTGGTTTGGTTTTGAATTTGCTTGCTTCGGACAATTTCCAGGTTTAAAGAAAAATGCTTGCAGCCCTTTTTGATATTCATTTCAGGTTAAAGAATGTGTTTGCAGGCTTTGTTTTTGATTTAAAAACTTGAAAATCTAAACTTGAAATCAGAGATAATGATGCATGCTTTTGAAAATCTTAGGTTGAAAGAAAAATGCATGCAGGCTTTTGATTTTGAAACTTGAAAATGGAGTTACAGGTTGATGACCTGAAACAAGTTCTGGTTTGCATGCTTTTGATTTTGACAGAGGATTACAGGTTTGTAACGACCCAGAATTTTAATTAATTTAAATTTTAATATTTAATTAATTTTAAATATTAATAATTGAATTTATAAGTCGAATAAATTTTTATTTGAATTTTTGGATTTAATTGAATAATTAAATCGATAATTTAATACGTTAAATTATGGAAATAATTGAAAATTGAGTAAAATATGATTGAAAATGATTTGTAAAATTTTATTTTATCATATGGGAGTTAGAATGATATTTTAGAACTTTTAAAATCAATTTAGAAGTTAATTTGTGAAAATTGAATATTTTAATAATTAAATCGACTAGTAAAAATAGTCAATTTTTGAACAGTCTCAGAATTGAACGAAACTAATTTCATTGGATCCGTAATAGTTAGTTATTACCGGATTTCAAATTTCGTGTCAATCGGAGTTATCGTTTGATCGTGGCAGCTCGAAACGCATCGATTTATTTTTAATTTTAATTTGGCGAGTGAAAATAGCCATTTTTCAAAAAGTCTCGGATTTCGACGAAACCAGTTTCATCGGATCCGTAATGTGATATTATTGTAAGGTTTCAAATTTCAAGTCAATTGGATTTACCGTTTGTCCGGTACAAATTAAAACGCCTAGAAAATCGCTTAAATCGGTTTAATTCAAATTGAGCGTTTGCAGCCATAACTCGCACAGATGTCCGAATTAGCTTCCGAAACCTGTTCCATTGTGTCCGGAACGCGGGGTAAACCCTAGAAACGCTAGTTACGGCGCGTAAATCGGAGTTCGGAATTTCCGGATGAATAGTGTTCGATTTTTCTTTATAAATAGCACCCACCTCTTCATAAATTGAAAAAAAAAAAAAAACCCTAATTACAAAACCCTAGCCGCCTCTAACATAACCAATGGCCAGAAAACACCCACATTCATTCATTAATCTCTCTCAATCCGTAAAGAATTACGCGAAGTGCTCAACTACAAAGTCGAAGAGCTCGACGAGAGCTTCGATTCCATACGGTGATGATCGAATTTGGAGCGACGATGGAGGAGCTATGTGGGGCCGACAGTAGGCCGTTCATCCTCGTGTTGCGTGCAATCTAGGGGGCCGAGCCCTATGGTGCTTCAGCCGAGTGGAGTGGTGGTCGAGAGCTTCGCGATGGTGGTTGTGTGATCGAGTATAGTCGAGTGTAGGAGGAGAAAAGTCAAAACCTAATTGGTGATGGATGGGTTCGGCCTTCCTGTAGGTTGCGTGCGTGATGTAGAAGAAAGGGGGGACGGTCCAGATGAGGAGGAGTTGGATCTAAGGGGCTGTGGATGGTTAGGTTAAAATAATTATAAGTTATGTTGTAATTGTTATATAAAAATCGTGTACAAATTTCAAAAATGCATAACTTTTTCATACGAGGTCGAAAAAATGCAAACTCAGTTGCGTTGGAATCGTATGGACGAGCACTACGCGATGGAGTTGGTTTGGAGTCGTTTGGAGTTAGTGAGAATTTTGGGTAAAATTAAACGTCCGTTTAATTTTATTCGAAATAAATCGCTAAAACGGGAATTAAAATCAAGGTGAGAACTTCTCACTCAATCGAATCGGTTTCGATTTTATTTTAAATAGTTAGATTTAAAATATTTGAATGCATGTTTGAATGTTGATTGATATCTATTGATTGTTAAAATAGACATTATGCGCCGTTAGTAAGCGGATGTTATTTATTAAAAAACATATACCGCGAATATTTCATAAACAGTGAAATTGGTATTATAAATAATATCAATATATATATATTGGCATATGTATATATTGCAGTTGTTGATTTCCCGCATTTATTTTTTTAGCGGATGAGACCCTATTACGCCGTTATTAAGCGGATAATATTTAATAAGAACATATACCGCGATAATTTCGTACTGGAGCGAAATTGGTATTGTGCTAATGTTTGTGGATGCAGGAAAACAGGTTGGAGGGATCCAACTGGATTCCTCAACAGTATTTATTTAATTTCATATATTTTGATATTTGATTGATTATCATATCGATATATGATATCGTTGTTGTCGTGATTGACTATTTGGTGTGTAGCATCATTGGACCCAGATTTTGGGATTTTAAAATGATTTTTTAAAAGTGATTTTAGAAAGTATACGTTTTATAAAATAATTTTTGGAATTGATCCATTTTAAATAAATAAACGTTATAATAGTTAAAGTTATAAAAATTATGATTTTGTGAAATATAGTTAAAAGTTGATTTTTGAGAAATAGGGGATTTATGATTTTATAAAATAGTTTAAATTGGATTTTTGAATATATTATAAAAGTTTAAAAATAGGATTTATAAAATTTGATTATTTTATAAATCAAAATGGTGAAACTATAAAGGAAACTAAAGACGTTTAAAAGAATAATATAAATTGATTTATATTAAGAGATTTATAAACGGATATTTATAAATTGAAATATTGACTTATAAAACGAGTTTTTATAAGTGTTTGAATGAAGTGAAAATGAAATTCATAAATGAATGGAATTTATAGAATTATAAACTGTGAAGTTATAAAAGAAAATTTATAAATAGTAAGATTTATAAATTTGGTGAAATTATTTGAAGAATAGATTGGTTAGATAAATGGATCTTATAAGTTATAAGATTTATAAATTGGAAAGTCTCTAAAGGAACGATTTTGTAAAATAATCGTTTTATAAGTAATTAACTTATAATATGAACGTTTAGTTTATAATTTAGTTATAAACTGGAATAGGTGAATAAAGGAATTTATAAAAAGGAAGTTTTTATAAATAAATAGAAATGGAATTTATAAACGTTGTTTTATAAATCCGCAAACAACTTATTTTGATAAGTTAATTGTCATAACTTATTTAATGGAGTTATATTCACATTTTTGAAAAGTGAATAATCCTTTGAATTAAAATGAATAAAAGGATGAGATTTGTTAACGAAGTTATTCACATTTTTGAATAGTGAATAACACGTTAAAGAAAATGTTTTGGATTTGGATGTTTAAATAGAATTAAAACGATCTAACGATGTTTTAAAATGTGTTGAGATTCGAAACCATAGATTTCAACATTTATTGTTGAAATAGACGTTTTCGAGAAATAAAAGGAAATGGTGGACTATAACACTGTTGTTATAGTAAATGATTTCCGAAAGGAAATGTTTTATATAGTATTGGGATTTATATATCTATTTTAAATTCGAATCCCTATACTAGTGATTTTGGGACGTTGTAACGATGTTTTACGCAACATTCGTTTTGACCCAAATAAATATGTTTAAGTGAATGATTTCCTTAAAAGAATGAAATATATACTTAATCTCGATTTAAGTATATTGAATATTTTCCAAGTGTTGAAAATAAATAAAAATTGTGAATTACTTATGAATAAATAAGTATGGAAATGTTTTTCCAATATAAAGTGAATATTAGAGAATTTATCTTTTTGAAGATAAATTGAAAATGAATATTATAAATCGAATTGAAGTCGTATATTCATTAATACTTTGGAATGTAAATTCACCAGTGAATTTACAAAAGAAAATGGAATTTGATTTAAAAATAAATATTGATTTATTTTGAAGTGTTAAAATTATATATCTTGTAAAGATATTTTGGAAAATAAATAATTTGGAAAATTATTTGGAAACTGTTGATGTGTGCATATCTATTGATAGTTTAATAACCGACTATCAATATTTCCCTTTGAATGGGTAATTGATGTGATTTGTTTGAATTTGAATGCCACACTTATTTTTGAATAAGCGCTCACTATTCGGGTTAACCGGGAAAGGACCATGGGGTCGTATAACCCATTCCGAATATGTGATACGTCGTTGTGAATTGCATTTGAAGATCGGTGTTGAAGACCGAGTATTTGTGAAAGCGATAGGATGACCTATCGATTGTCTCTGCACTGGGTAGCTCCTGGTATAGAGATTCCTTAAGTGATGGGAAATTCGATCGGGATTGTGAATACCCGTATTTCAAGGGCTTCGTAAGAAGTACCTTCGGTTTTGTTCGAGCCCGGAACAGACTTGTATGGATTGTATGTCTGACATTACAAATTGAGATGTAAAGCCGATTTCTTTCAAATATATTTCTGTTGGTGGCGGAGAATTTATTCTTTTAGCTTAACACCCTTCTCTGAGACGTACGAGCTCAGAGGTTATATAATTGAATGTTATCAGCGATATATTCCCAATTTGGTAATGTGACATGCTGAGTGATGCTGAAATGATCATTGTGTTGATTATTTGTGATAGGATCGTTTATTTGATCGTCTATCCTTGTGATCATTGTGTTGATCATTTGTTGACCCAAAGCATGGCTTTTGTATAAAGTATGTTTTTGTGGACGTGAATTCGTCGAGCCTCACACCCCGTGAATGGTCAAAACAGGAAAGAAGCAGCAAGGTTATGAGGGGTAGCACCCTTTAGGATGTGTCCATTTCCTTCTGGAAAAGGGTGGTATCATGGTATGGAGCCCAGATACTTACTCATGTTGAAAACACTTTGTTATGATTGTGTGAATTGATTACGAGCGCTCGGTGATAAAGGTCCCAAAGGACCGGGGGATGGCATATTCGGTCAGTTGTTACTCAGTTAGGGGTAACCCGGCCTTGTGTTGGTAGAGACCCGGTTTGGTTCTCGGGGATGTCCATCCAGAGGCATTCTCATGTGGCAATGGGAAGTTCCTTGGCCTGACCATTTGTGGGAAATCCAAAGAAACAATACGAGACTTGTACGGTTTTAGTTGTATAACCTGCTATGGAATGTGGCGGTAACCTGCTATTGAACATAGTTAGCTATAGTAGGCATACGATAATGGTCGTATGTTGGCTAAGATTTATATTCTACTTTCGAAATGAATTTTCCCTACACTATACACTAATAATAATATCAAATGTTATTTTAAATGCGTATCAAGCATCTTTGACTATCATAAGGAGAAATCTCCTCCGATTCTGTGTTTGCATTGTGTGTGTGTGCGGGAGGCCTTATGGTAGTCTCATTTTTAAAAGCATTGCGAATTGAATTTAAAAATATTCCTCTATTTTGATTTTAAAGTTAAGTGAACTGTTTTGAGTTCTCACACCAGTCACATGACTGACTCGGAGTTTATTGTTTTCCTTCCTAAACTCTGGGTGCCCACCAATTTTCACACGGGCAGTCAAGAGTTAAGGTATATCAGGATATTCTGGATATTCTGGAGTTGCTGGAGGCAAGCTGGATGGCATGGCGTATTACTAGTTTATATAGTATTTCTTTTTCCGCTGCACTGTTTGATGTTGTATATTGTTGTACACTCTGATGATATGATGTAATAAAATGAAATGTAATGTAATAACTGATATAGTTCTTTGTTTAAAGATTATTCATTTATTATTATATGTTGTTCCGCTGCGAATTGTGAGATTCTGTTGTTGTTCTGTTGTTTTCTATTCCGTCCTATTTTCTTCTATTTTAAAAGTTTTCTATTATCTTTCCTCTCTCTCTTCTAAATTTTCTGTTCTCTTTTCTATTTTCTTTTCTCTCTATTTTCTATCTTCTCTCTTCTTCTCTTTTCTTTTCTTAAATTCTTTTTAAAACCCATAACATTCCGGTTTTTGGCCTTCGATTTCTCGACAGTCGATAAAGTGAGTGTCGATATTGAATTTTCGAAAGTCGAAGATTTTCGGGGCGTTACAAGGTTTGTGATTTTGATCTTATTTCTGGTTTTGAGGAAGATGATTACAGATTTGTTTCAGATCTTAGAAAATGTACAGATTTTGATTAGAAAAATGGTTTACATGCTTTTTAAAAAGAATGAAAGAAAGAAGACATGTTTATATAGGCTGAAATTTGGTTTTAAATAAAAATAAAAGAAAACTAAATTTTAAAAATGCCACTTGTTAATTCTTTTAACACTTGTCACACACATTAATTATTTAAATTACACATATTAAAAACATATCCTTATAAACTTACATTTGTCTTTTAAGTAATTATTATTTATATTTAGAGGTTAATATAAGCTTATACTTAATTAATTAGTTTATAAGCATTTATATATATATATATATATATAATTTTAAAGAAATAAAACCGATTATATTCATAAATAAAAGCTTATACAAATATTTTTAAAATCCAAAACATTTTATAATGTCTATCTTTTGAATTTCAAAATTTTAAATTCAAATTCAAACCAAATTCTAAAATTCAATTTTAAAATCAATTTATATATATACATATATAACTACACATTAAATTTTGGGAATAACAAATTCTATATTCCTTAAGATCTATTTATATTTAAAACATTATTAATATTATTTGAAAATAACATATTTATTAGTTTTAAATAATTTATAAAAGAGATTATAAATTATTTCTATTATTAAATGAATTAATATATCATATGCTATATTGTAATTTAAACTCATATATATAATTTCAAATCATATTTATTAAACTATAATTTAAAACAAACCTTTTAATTAATCTTATTAAATTTTAAACTTAAACTAAATATAATTTTAAACAATTTAATATTTATCTTAAATATTTTAAAAAAATCATATTATTTATTTAAATAGCTTTTGAAAAGTTTTATATTAAATTAAATCAAATTTCAAATTGCCAAATATATTTTAGAATTAGGAAACATGCTTTATTTATTAAATTCCAAACCAAAGCTTATCTATTTACAATATATACAAATACACACACACACATTATAAATAGAAAACATTTTATTAGCTTTTAAAAGACAAAATTTGCGCCAATTAAATATTTATTAAAGAAGATTATTAAATCAATTCAAATTTATTAACAAAGATTATCAAATCAATTTAATTTTTAATACAGATTATTAAATTGATATTGCCCAAAATTCTGGGTCATCACATTCCTCCCCCCTTAAAAGAATTTCGTCCCCGAAATTTAAAAGCAAAGGTAATTTAATAATCTATTTAAGATTTAATTTTAAATCACAAACATATATTATCAACCATATGCTAACAACCATAGCAACCAATTTACTCAATCAAACAAATCTAACTATCCAGACAAAAATTCTGGATAGAAGTTCCTAGAGTTTCCCAAGTATAAACACTGTGATACTCACTCTACAGAACCCATACTATCTGCACTACTAAGCTACAGAGCTCCTACTCATCTAGATCTACAAAACTAAATAGGATATCAGATTATAGACAAGTCTGTCTCAACTACCAAATCTTCCTGAACTGCTAGTTCTACAGCCAGAGATGGATCACACAAGTACTCCCTTAGAGATACGTGAAACACAGTGAATCCCAGTTATCCAAACTGGCAATTCAATCCTGAATACCAAACACTAATCCTCACAAGAACACAGAAAAGATCTAAAATACTTCGAAGCTAACTTTCCAGCCTTACCCAAACTTTAGCTTCTTTGATCGAAGAAACTTTTCCAAAATCAAATCTCCGACTCTTATCCACAAACTCTTCTAACAATCCAGGGTTACCTATATCCTTCCCGATCAGCACAACCTTCGTTGATGCCTCTAGAAACAAACTGGACCAAAAAAAACAACCCTTCAAAATGATCCCCTCAGGATCAACCAATATCAAGAACAAACTCCACTTCACAAACATCGGAAGACTAAACTAACTTCTCATATCCGGAAAAGACAAAACAGATGCACTCCCAAACTGCTTCCGCTGCACAACTCTGATCTGGAGCAGATGAAAATGCTGATGATGAACACAATCACAGACTAGACATCACATCCTAGAAATATGTTTCATCAGATCCATAAAGAGTAAACTCAGAAATTCCTCCAAATCCTGAGCTGCTTCATCAAACTTCTATCACTAGGAACCATCCTTCTACTTAACTGAACCATCGGTATCACTTCTGGAATCTTAGTCGAGAAGAAAACTCAATCTTCAGATGTGGACAAACCTCTGACTTCCCTGAAGAAATCTGGAAAAAAAAATCTAACAATCCAAGAGAACACTCAACTATCGCAAGTCACTTTTGCGATCATCCCAGCCCAATATCCAAAGATATTGTTCTCTCTTTACCAATCAGAATAGCTTATGCTTATCTAGTTAATCCATCGAAGAAATGGATCCACTCAGCTGCTTCTGAACTCCTACTCCAGAAAACTGCTTAGTCAGATATCCCTTTTGCTGGCACACAGAACACTCCAAGCTACAACACTGCCACTGGTGACAAAGATTTCCTAATCCATAAGCTCCTCGAGAAACTCGGGCCCCAAAGCCAAACACAAACATCCTGCTGAACTCAGCTTCATCATCGACGCAGGCACACTTCCTAAAGCTTGCTCCAAAAGAAACATCTTCAGAAACATTCATAGACACTGCATCACACCACGCAGTTGCTTCTTCCTAATGTTGCCAAGATACCATCACTTGCTTCAACTAAACCGATAGATCCAAACTCTACTCATCCAACTTCAAAAATGAACTCCGAACCCCTTAAAAGGTTTTCTTCATAGATCGATGAAATCCTTACACCACTCGAGACGGTATTGGGTCTACAGTCTCGGCAGATACACTTCCAACCTCAAACATCAAACTCCAACCAATGGTAGTCGTGTTACACACACCACTACCTCATTTACCTTTATAACTTACATTGGAAAACCCAAACAGGTAACCCAACAGATAGGTAGAAATATATATATATATATATATATGTATATGTATATATATATATATATATTACATCAAAATTACAAGTATGCTCTCTCAAGAAAGAAATCACTCCAAAGCCTAGGTATTCACTCAAACTAGTGCTCCGATACCACTGTAACGACCCGCCATTCTCTCCATGGAGAAACACATCATTAATAAGAAAGAAAGGGATAGAAAAGAGAAAAGATAGAGAAGAAAGAAGAAACAACATCAGAATCTCAACAACGGAACGAATAAATTATATTAATAACATAAGTATTACATAGTATATAACCATTATCAGAGTTACACAGCTTATACAGCACATACTCGACAGTTATAAACACCTGCTTAGTTATTACAATTCAAATACAACTCAAACAAATAACTCGGCGATACCAACGCAGCGGAACATTATATATCTACAACGCTGAAGCCTCCTACTCTATTGCTCCTCCATAATTCGTCAAAGCTAACTTGAATCCCTTGGCTCCTCGTAAAAATTTGAGTACCCAAGAGTTTAAGAAAACCGAAGATAAACTCCGGGTCAGACATGGGTCTGGTGTGAGTAACAGGTTAAAGTTGCTTAACATTCAAAAACCTTTGAAAACAAATGGTATCACGTAAGACTTCTCACACATAAACATGGGTAAGTTTTTGCCTTACGCTAACCAAAACATTTGATAGAAAATCCAGTGATATTATAACAGGGTCTAGGGTTTTCAAGTAAAATACAGAAATAGTTGGAATGCTTACATCTCACGTTCCAATATAGTTGGGCACAACTAAAACGTACGGCACTTATTGGAGTTTGGATTCTATATAATGGCAGGGCTACTGGGGTACCGTCCATCACAGTACGTGGTCTAGATCAACGTACCGAGGATTCACCCTAAATCCCCTGCAACACAAGGCCGGAACCATCCCTTACTGGATAGTCCCGAACAAGACAACCCCGTAGTTGGCGCGTGTTCCAACTGCCCGCACAGCCAAATAAAAAGGGACCTCTAGACAGGGGTAAATCTCGTCCTACTTCGGCATGACCCATTTAGCCTTGCAGCGCCTCCCCTGTTTTAGCCATTCCCAGTTGGTAAGGCTTGAGGCTACGATTACCTTTATATAACACATCTATTTTAGAATGCTTATCGTCTACCTGACGATGTTCTGAAAGCATTCCATCCATATAAGTTCGTTCCGAGTTCGAACGAAACCAAAGGCATTATCTCGTTATACTCATTTTGGAATCACCCTCAGAGTTAACGACGATAACCCTGCACTCTGAATCTTCATCTTCACTTGAGATTCACGACCTATCTTTAATTTGGATGGATGTGGTTTTTGGATATCCAAATCTGGAAACCTGATCCTGGTATCATCGAAATCAAAAACGCCATCTTTTAGGTCCAATTTGTTTTAAAGCTAAAACAATTCAATTCTATTATCTATATACACACAGATAGATAATTCACATCATCATCACAAACAGATAATTCACATTATCATCACAAACAGATAATCCATATTATCATCACACTTTAACCAAAGCATCCATGTCACATAGCATCACTTATCTCGTGTCTAAGATCTCAAACCATTCAAGGCAATCGATATCACCCATCCATACATAAGCAATGAGCTATACCATCTCTAATTAATTTAAAGTGAATTAAATTAATCATTTCATCTCTAATTAATTTAAAATATGTTAAATTAATTACTTTCATCATATAAATCTTGCTTAATCATTAACTAATTACCAAACAATTAATTAATTATCTTCTAAGTATTTATCTTGATTAATCACCCTTGATCAATCATTCTCTAATTACATTAAGTAATTAGCCTTTATTAATTACACAAACTAATTACCCTTAACCAATTTCAGTAATTAACCTTTAATTACTTCATTAATTAATTATTTATAGTCTATTACTTTAATCCTTAATTAATTACAATTAATTGATTACTCTTTAATCACTTATTGATTAATTAACCTTTAATTAATTAATCTTTTATTACATCATTAATTACATTAATTAATGATCCCTTACTTACTTCTTAATTAATTACTCTATTTAAATTAATTACATTTAGTAATTAATCTTAAATTAATAATTCATTAAACAATCATGATTAATCACATTCAGTAATTAACCACCCTTAATTACTTCATTAAATAAATAAATTACTCCTTAATTAATTACATTTAAAAATTAATCTTTAATTAATTTATATTTGTTAATCATCGTTAATTAATCTCATACCATAATTAATTACCCTTAATTAATTACTTCACTTTATTATCTTCAAATAACTTTATTAATCAATTCTTAAATTAATTACATAAAGTAATTATCCTTCATATTAATTACACAAAGTAATTAAACCAAAACTATTCTTAATCTTCAATTAATTACATCCTGTAATTACCATCACTAATTACTTCACTTAAGTCGTTACACTTTATAAATCTTCATTAAGTAATTATACTTAATCCCATCATCAAGTGATTATTTAAATTAATTAAACCAATTAATTAACTTCAACTAATCATATTAATTAATTAATAACATAGAGTAATTAATTCCTCTAATTACTTCCATTAAATAACTATACTTAAACAATTCCACAGATAATTATCTTTAATTAATTAATAAAATTAATTATTAAAATTAATCACATTAATTAATTATCTAATAATCCTTAGTTAATGATCTTCATTAACTATTAACAATTCTTTAATTATTTTCCTAAGTAATTATACTTTAATTAACCATTATTAATTACAAATTAAATAATTCTTAATTATCAATTAATTAATCTTTAATTATTTAATTAATTAAGTGCTTAACTATAACCTAATTAATCTTTAATTACTTGATCAATTAATTTCAAAATTATTAATTAAAAAAATCAAATCTTACCTGATTAATGATCCTTAATTACAAATTAATTAATATTCTTTATTACCTTAATAATTTAATGCATCACAAATCATTAAATCTTTATTAATTTTAAGATAAAAACATTATTCTTATTTATGACTAAATTGTCATTTACAAAAGCATTTGAAAACATATTACTTATAAATTTGATTTCAAATTAAAGATTTAAAATAATTACAATTTAGCTTTGCAAAATTTAAAAACAATTTAAAAACCCTTTTTTAAATCCAAATGTTAAAGAATCACTTATCATTTATAAATTGAATTTATAAGAGTTTTAAACCAAATTCATTTTAAATCCTAAACATTTTAAATTATACTTTAAACATTCAATCTTGCTTAACCATTTTGATTTTTATAAAATTTATTTATTTCAAAATTAGGATACAAATTTAGATTTGAATCCATACTTAAAACCTGATTTAAAACTCTGTTTAAAAATTTAAAATTTAAATTTTAAATTCATTTTAGAATTTTTTTAAAGCCAGACAGGTTAAAACCTGTAACCAAACTCACTCACGTGTCATTCGAGTCATATTCGATCAACTGCTTCAAGAAAACCCCCCAGATTACACGAGACAAACCCGCATACAACCCGAATCCAAACCGAGTTCAAATCATCTTCCCAAAAACAAATAAGGCCTGATACCCAGACTTGCACCGTGCACATGCACCGGCCAACTAGCCTCCTTCGATCACCCACGAGGACTTCCTCAAGTCAACGATCAACTCCTCACCTGATCTCGATCATCAGAGTATCGACAACAATACAAAAATGAAACCGAGCCTTCAATCATAAAACTGGTACCAAACCCCCAACCTAAAAACCTTCGAACACAAAATGTCGATCACTAGAACGCCTACACCTCCTGCCTCATCTTCGTCGATCCTAACGCCATCAATTCTCACAATTTGGTGAAGCTCGGTCCACCAGAGGGAATGGGATGAGCATTTCTGACCAAACCTAGAAACTAGGGATATAAACGAAAATCAGTCACCTCCACTACCTCAATGATTAGATCACCTATCTGACAATTTTGCCCACTTCTCCGATCACTCCTCTATCACCAGCGAGGACCATGACAAATCTGATCGCTTAGATCGTCAAAGACAACCCCAAACACAAATTATAAACAAACTGGAATTTCTCATTCTCATGCTAAAATTTTTGATTTTTCTTCCAAAAATCATTTTTTTTGATAAGGTTTCAGTTTATATACCTGAATTTATAAATTAAGGGGTTTGAGATTTCACTTATCTTGAACTTGCTCTGTTCTTTTAAGTTTCCTGTGAGATTTAAATTTTAATTTAACTTAAATAAAGTTTCAAAACCTTCTTTATGATTAAGAAAACAAATTTTGTTTTAAGTCTAAGTTCTAATTGTAGTTAGATCAAGAGTATAAGAATTTCGAATAAATTTTTGAACCTGTAAACTAAAACCACGAACATAGATAAACAACATGCACACCCATCAATACATATATATATATGCAAAACTCACACACACACACACACACACACACACACACACACACATATATATATATTTACACAAAAAATAATTGTCACAGAAATCAACATGCAACCATATTAACACTTAACTTTTTTTTTAAAAATGTTACTCGCCTTTTTAAAATGAAGAATAGAGCACCTGAACCAAATTTGAAACAGCTGTTGAATTTTTAAAACCTGAGTTGCTGGAAAAAAATGTTTTATTACTGGAACTTGATTTGTTGAAGAATGCTTGTTATTGAATCACAGATGAAGTCTGCTTTGGTTTAGAATTTGCTTGCTTCAGACAATTTCCAGGTTTAAAGAAAAATGCTTACAGCCCTTGTTGATTTTCATTTCAAGTTAAAGAATGTGTTTGCAGGCTTTGTTTTTGATTTAAAAACTTGAAAATCTAAACTTGAAATCAGAGATAATGATGCATGCTTTTGAAAATCTCAGGTTGAAAGAAAAATGCATGTAGGCTTTTGATTTTGAAACTTGAAAATGGAGTTACAGGTTGATGACCTGAAACAAGTTCTGGTTTGCATACTTTTGATTTTGATAGTGGATTACAGGTTTTTGATTTTGATCTTGTTTTTGGTTTTGAGGAAGATGATTGCAGATTTGTTTCGGATCTTTGAAAATGTGCAGGTTTTGATTAGAAAAATGGTTTACATGCTTTTGAAAAAGAATGGAAAAAGGAATGGAAGAAAGAAAACATGTTTATGTAGGCTGAAATTTGATTTTAATAAAAAATAAGAGAAAAACTAAAATTTAAAAATGCCACTTGTTAAGCCTTTTAACACTTGTCACACACATTAATTATTTAATTACACATTTTAAAAACATATCCTTATAAACTTACATTTGTCTCTTAAGTGATTATTATTTATTTTTAGAGGTTAATATAAGCTTATACTTAATTAAATAGTTTATAAGTATTTATATATATATAGATAATTTTAAAGAAATAAAACCAATTATATTCATAAATAAAAGCTTATACAAATATTTTCAAAATCCAAAACATTGTAAAATATCTATCTTTTGAATTTCAAAAGTTTACATTCAAATTCAAACCAATTTCTAAAATTCAATTTTAAAATCAAGTTATATATATACATATATAACTACACATTAAATTTTGAGAATAACAAATTCTATATTCCTTAAAATCTATTTATATTTAACACATTATTAATATTATTTGAAATAACATATTTAACAGTTTTAAATAATTTATAAAAGAGATTATCAATTATTTCTATTATTTAATGAATTAATATACCATATGCTATATTGTAATTTAAACTCATATATATAATTTGAAATCATATTTATTAAAAAATAATTTAAAACAAACATTTGGACTAATCTTATTAAATTTTAAACTTAAGCTAAATATAATTTAAACAATTTAATACTTAATTTAAATATTTTAAAACAATATGATTATTTATTTAAATAGCTTTTGAAAAGTTTTATATTAAATTAAATCAAATTTCAAATTGCCAAATATATTTTAGAATTAGGAAATATGCTTTATTTATTAAATTCCAAACCAAAGCTTATCTATTTACCATATATACAAATATATATATATACAAACACATTATAAATAGAAAACACTTTATTAGCTTTTAAAGTTAAAATTTGCACCAATTAAATATTTATTAAAGAAGATTATTAAATCAATTCAAATTTATTAACAAAAATTATCAAATCAATTTAATTTTTAATACAGATTATTAAATTGATATTGCCCAAAATTCTAGGTCATCACAGCTCATAAACATAATTTGAAAACCAACCGAAAAATTCTTTACTTAGATCTCCGTTCGAACGTTCACGTTCATAAACACTGTATATATTAACAAATTATTACATTAGGTTATACAAGCGCATTCATTGTAGAAAAGAATAAAACACAAATTATTATGTCAGATTACCTAGTAAACGGTGCAACCTCGGCACAATTTAAAAGAATATAAGTGTTTGCTACATGAAGATCTCTATCATATAGCCATATTTCTACACATTTTCCAATAGACTGACCATATTGTCTAAAAATAAATAACATTGCTTGAGAGGACTCTTGTTCGTCGCATTCGTCATTATGAGGAACACTTTCAAATGATATATTCACATGGTCACTGAAATAGTGAGAGAAAAAGAACGAAGCTTCTTCTTCGATGTAAGATTTACATATCGAACCTTCAACTCATGCTTTTTGCCTCACTTTTAACTTTGGATGATTTAGATATCTATGCAAAATTAATTTACATTAACTTCATCTTTCAAATGCAATTAAATTATGTGATAACATATTACTTACCTCTCAAATGGATACATCCATCCATATTAGACAGGACCTCGAATTCATGCTTCAGATGGGAGATGAACAGGTAAATGTTCCATTACATTAAAAAAACACGGCGGAAATATTTTCTCTAATTTACAGAGCAATATAGGAATATCTACTTCAAATTTATGTAAACATTGCACTTTTAAAGTAGTCGAACAAAGCACTTTGTAAAACATACTAAGCTCCATTACTACCTTCCAAATTTTTGACGGCAGTAGCTCTTCGAACATAATGAAAAATAATTTTTCCATTATTATGTGACAATCGAGGCTTTTCATTCCTCTTAATCTACCTTTTTAAAATCAACACATCTATGAAGATTTGATGATATCCCATTAGGAAATCTTAACCCTTCCATCCATTTTAACACAATTTTAACTTGATTATTATCTAATTCGTAACATGCTTTGGGTTTTTTACTGTCATTTGGTTTCATATGAAGCTCATGATGTTTTTATAATTCTTCTAAATCGCGTCTTGATTCCAAATCATCCTTCACCTTCCCTTTCACATTCAAAATTGTGTTAAAAACATTATCAAATACATTTTTCTCATTGTGCATCACATATATATTATGACGACAAAGAAGATGTTTTCAATACGGTAACTCCCAAAAAATAGTTTGTTTGCATCAGTTATGAGCAATCGATTTGCCTTCAATCTCTGTTTGCACTCCAGCTTCATATATCTTTGGATAGTCTCTAACAAGTTCATATGTGTCTTCGCTTGACCATATCGTTGGTGGTTGTCTGGCTTTTACTCTATTAGCTAAAAAGTTTTTCTTATCTCCTCTGAAGGGATGATTTACATGGAGAAAATATCATTGACAGTCAAGCCATGAAATTTTGTTACCATGAGGTAAAGAAAACGGTCGTGTTTCATCCATGCAATATGGACATGTTAGACAACCGGCAGTACTCCACCCTGAAAGCATTGCATAGGGAGGAAAATCACTTATAGTCCACAACAAATAAGCAAACATACGAAAAATTTTCTTCTTGGATAAATCGCATGTTTCTACTCCTTTGTTCCATGGTATTTTTAACTCCTCAATCAACGGTTGTAAACATACATCGATTCCTTGTGTCGGATGGTCGGGGATAGGAACGATAACAATAAGTAATATATATTATGTTTTCATATACATCCATGGAGGTAAATTATACAGTGTGACGATAATATGCCAGGATGAATATTTAGAACCAAACTAAGAAAACGGCAAAAAACCATCCGTACATAATCGTAATCTAACATTTCGACTCTCCGTTGCAAAATTTGGATACGTTTTATCGAAATGTTTCCATGCTTCTCCATCGGCCGGATGTGTCAACGTACACTTTTCCTCCGTTCTCACACTATGCCATCTCATATTAGATGCAGAAGATGCATATAATCTTTGAAGCCTCGAGTGATGGGTAAGTAATGCATACGCTTGTACGAAACTTCCTTCCTTTTCTTTTTTCTTGGTTTGTATCTCTCCTGATTACAAATTTTACAATTTCTAAGGTTTGCGCCTTCTTTCCAAAGCAACATGCAGCCTTTTAAACATGTATCAATTTTCTGATAAGGTAAACCAAAAGCCGACATAAGTTTTTTAACTACATAGTTATTTTCACACATTAGATTATCGGATGGCATATGTCTTTTTGCAGCTTATATAACAGCCATAAACCCAACTTCAGTGATGTTGTATTTTGACTTCATCGCAATGTATTCTGCGATTACTAACAGTTGAGCGCGACTTTTAAAACCATCCCCAGTAGCTTTCTTTGCAGCACCTAGTAAACCATAAAAAATAATTGCTTTAATATTTTGTTCTTCAACATTTCCATCATCGTCGTCAACTTCAACCATAAGAAACATTGATCGTGCTGCATTTTCGACCATAATTTCTATACGGGTCGTTGTAACTACTTCGTTAACAACACTTTTTGACTCTACAGAAGTATTTTCTACAGCTTCTCCATGTTGATCCCAAATATAATACTCGGGTATGAAACCGTTTTGGCACAACTGAACTTTCATAATATCTAGCGATAAATACTTCAAATGTCTACACCTACTACACACACAATGAATTTTTGGATTGTTTCCGTTATTACTTAAAGCGAATTCAAAAAATACGTTTATACCATTATAAAAATCTTATTTTATCGAGTCTCTCAATCCTTTTGTTTGGTACTCCACCTCCTTTGATCAGCAAAATAATCAATCATTTTTCCTATTTGAGAAAATGAGTCACAAGTTCAAAATTCAATATTTATTTTCAAGAATACAAGTTTGAAAAAGATTATTTTCATGGTCGTATAATATTTGAATTTAAAGAACTATTTCACAAATTAAAAAATATTTTCAACAATGACACATTTTATTTTTTAACGTATCGATACAAAATTTTGTACAAAAAGATATTTTTTTCCATGGTCAGGCATCTAACTTCCCACTAAAACACATTAAACATTTACATTTTGTATATTGCTTCATGTCAAACGATTCAACAAAATTACGACAGCATTTCCTTTTTTTTCCCCGCATTGCACACAAATGCGTATACGTCGAAAACAAAAAAGAAAAGTTAGGCCGAAATTTTATGAACCGTTTGAGATGAAGTAGTATACAAAATGTAAATGCTTATTGTGTTCATAACTTGTCCAATATAGGAACAAATCCAACAAATATTATACCAGATGAATATAAATGGTCGTTCTTTCGAAAAAACGATTATTTATATAACGATCATGCACAACACTCGTCAGACGGGGCCAAAAACTCTCTAAGGGACATTAGTTAATTAAACGTGCGCATTTTACGAAAAAATACAGTTTTACTAACTGTTCACATTTATAAAAAAATATTTTAATTTAACACATTTATTCGACGTATTACATCAACTTATGGCTGGTTTAACATTTTTGTCATTTTTCAATACACACAATTATAATTTAGACTCATGCATTTTTTTGTTGCATAAGTCAAGACGTGCACAATATAATACTCCTAGCTTATGCATTCATTTTATTTTATTCTAACTAATACAATACAACGATAGCAGCGCTACACACATATATAATCGTAGAATCAAGGCATATACAACGATTTACATATACACGAACAACCACAAATTATACAAGGTTTTTACAATTTCACGATAAAGATGAAATATGTATACCGTGGAATGCTAGAAAGTATTATAACACTATTGGAAACAATTTCAATCACCAATTAGCCCTAATTTATCAACTTATGCAAATATAGAAATAAGGTAAAAATTGAATTTTTCACCAAAATAAGAGATTATACCTGAGCTAGAAAGCTAGAGAGGTTGAATTCGTAGCTGGGGAGAATGCAAAAATATGAAATTAGTGATTGAAGGCTTGGGGAGTGAATTTGGGAATTTGTAATTAGGTTTTGGTTTTGCTGAAATGAGGAAGAAGAGGCTCGACTGGAGCCTGTAATACATGATTTTCCGATGGCTTCCGACGGCCCGTTGGAGCCATCGGAAAATGGTTGTCGGAAGCCATCGCCCCCTGTCGCTATTTAACCCTTTTCTAATAGTGTATTCATTTTTTCAAAATCTTAACAAATCAACAAAGTGAAATACCAAATTATCGTTTCTGTATAGAATGTGTTGATTCAGCTTTATTAGAATTTCTATTACTAAGGTGCCTAACTTTATCAGTCCATGTATGAACAAATTGCTCCTTATAAAGAATCCACTAATTAACTATATATTTAAATGTCTGGGATAGTTTTTGATGTAACATTAAAAATGTTTGTTATCGACACTCCACTTTTGAATATGAGAGTGTCAAATTTATGAGCAATCTATTTAAAATTAAATTGCTACGAGAAAAATATAGGCTATGAATAGAGTTTACATCTTTATCTCTTTTTCCTTTGGTTAAAACATCGAAACTCTAGACTAACAACAGTAAAAGCTCTGAATGTTAAAACCTTCTAAATATACTCTTACAATTATTCTTTGATACATAAAAGAATATTAATTATGTTTTTTGACAAAATTACGGTAATAGGTTAAGGGTACAATTTAACGGCAATATAAGGAACTAAATTGTATAACTCGACAACGCATTGTCGAATTAAAATGCATATTCCGGCACGTGTTTAGTGAACAAAAAATTAGTTCGATTAACCCCCACAAATTTTTTTGTTCGAAAATCTCTACCCAACGATCGAAAATGCATTTTTTAATCCTACGAAGCCCTAAATCATTTGAAAATATTAAATACCAGATCATTTTCTTAGTTGCAGTTAGCTAAATTTGATTCTTCATTATTTGATTAATGATTTTTTATTAAAGTTTAATGATGATTAACAAAAATCTATATTAAGCGTGCTAATTTGAATAGTACCCTTCATAGTAAAATAGAGTTATTTTTAAAAAAAAATGATCTCTCATATCGAAAAGTGGAGTATCAATAACAATATCTTACCAAAAGTTTTCTTGCATTTAATCACCCTTAATAATTACTACTCTAATTAATTGTTGCTCTAATTAAGTATTGTTATCACAGTATGATGAGTGTTTTTTAATCATAATTCTTGTTTTCATGATCAGTAACGTATAATTTAGAAACTAGATTCTAATTCCCGTAGTTTGTATCTATAACAAATACTTGACTACTCTATAAAATAGTAATTCATTATGGCTAAGCATTGGTTTGACTGAAATAAGAAATGTATGATAATATTTCGTACATTATACAATATATAATAGTTTTTGAATATCAATGTGTTTTCAACTTAAATCCTAAATTTTAAACTTTGTAAAATATTTATAATTTTTTATAATTTAATTTTTCTTAGTTCCAATAATTTGTTTTTCTTTAGAATTTTATTTATCAAAAACCTGAAAAATAGTTCAAAACATTGAAATCATTCGATTAATAATAATATATGGCCTTACTCATTAAAATTTACAAATATTAAATGTTATTTATATGTGATATCGTTAATGAAATCCCTTAGGTATTTAATTCATCCTCATCTGACAAGTACCATATAAGATAAATATTTGTTTTTAACAAACATAGAAATCAATATTCATCAGAAACATTATTTACTAGTTTTGTCCTAGTATTGGCTAAGTTATAAATGCAATGATATTTATGTTTCATAAATCAATGTTTCAAATAGAATGGTTACCAAAATTTTAACATAACTTCCTTCTTGTTCCCTCTATACATTTTTTTACTTATGATACGGGAAAAAGGGGAAGTGCTATTAATATTTTGTTAAAATTGTTCAATTTGAAGTAATTTAAGAAACATAAATATCATTGCATTGAAATGAGAAGTAGGATGACCAATCATTCAAAAGAGCGTAGAAATCTCTTGGTTATATAGCTTTGAAATTATTTTTATGTTCCATTGTTTTATGGTAAAATTAACAATGTTATTATAACTAATAACAAAATTAGTAATGTAATTTAAAGCAGTAATTAAATTAATAATGTTATGTAAACTAATAATAAAATTAACAATGTTACAAAATTTATAACAACAACAACAATAATGTTATTGAAATTAATAGTAAAATTAATAATGCTGTATAATAAAGTAATAGCAAAATTAATAATGCTATTTAAGTTAATAATAAATTAACAATTTTATTTAGATTAATAATAATGTTATTTTCAATGTTTGATTTTGTTCACCAAATCATAGTAATGTTATTATCGATGTTTGGGTTTATTCAAAGTTAAGAATAATATACTATTATGTAAAACATAATGTAAGTTTTATTTACGTGTAGAGGATAAAAGATGGGTTATTTGAGAGATCGAAACTAGATGTACATGAAAGGTAAAGTTATATTTGTTTATTTACTGTCAATACCATATTATGTACCATAACCATATTTAACTTCACAATATCAAAAATGTTTAAAGTCAATTTGAACAACAGGATCCAAGGGTTCGACCTAATAAAGGATTCGAGGCTTGGTTTCAGAAATATGTTGCATATATAATCGTTGAATAAGTGTTAAAATTTGGTGATACAAAATCACAAATAGAGGGAAATAAATATCCAAAAGAAAGAAAGAGAAGGTTTTGTTTCCCATAATTAATAGGCATATTTGAGTATGTTTATTTCTCTCTCTAATTTGGTAATCAAATTATTTTTTGCCATCGAATGTTAACTTTGGCATTAAGTAATTGATTATATAAATAGAGACTAGAAGGGAGTGTAAAAGTATGATGGAAAATCTATTTTGTAATTTTCTCTTCTCCATCTTTGTTCTTCTTTTCCAACAATTTTAGCCATATGAAATTTGCTCCCTTTCTCAATTCGGTTATTGATTCAATGGTATTATGTTTATTTTAGCTGTATTCTATTAATTGTAAATTAAATTTTGGTGAATCAATAAAGTGGATGGTTGGGTTGGATATCTTGTGTTATTGTATTTTGATTTCAATTCAATTTTGTTTTCAATTAAGTTATCTCTTTATGATTTTGGTGACAAAGATCCATTGATAAAAGCTTTCGCAAAGCGCTACTATTTCCATTATAGTTTAGTATCGGAGCATGGATCATCGCAAAGCTTGGAGTAATTTTGGTTTGAAAAATTATTAATGTCGGATATGATTTCGTTTTCGAAGATGGCTATTTCGGATGGGAAAAATTAGGGAAGCCTAAGATGAAGGATTTTATGTGCCTCAATGATCTGCATTATCTGATGGATGGAGATGAAAAAGAAACCCTCTGATGTAGATGAGGGAAAATGGAAAAAGATGAATTAGAAGGCGATTGATTTGATTCGCCAGTATCTTGATGATTCAGTTTTCCATCATGTGGCTTGTTGTGAATCCGCGAAGGCTTTATGGGACAAGTTGGTATCTTTGTATAAGTCAAAGAGTGCTACTAGTAAGGCTTTTCTATTTTGAAAGTTAGTACAACTAAGATTAGATGAAAAGAAGTTTGTCGTAGAGCATTTGAATGAATTTTAAGATGTAATAAATATACTGGAAAATATAAAGGTCAATTTTTTCAGAAATCAATTCATAGTGAGGCTACGGTGGCAAGGGACTAAAAGAAAGATACAATTTGGAAGAAGTAGGATGCTAATGGTAAAGTGTTATCAATTGTCATTATTGTAATAAGAAAGATCACATGCGCAACATGTGTTATTGAGATCAGAAAAAAGCTGTGCATGTTGATACTAGTAGTGATGCACATGTAATTTTTGCTTAAGGTACCAGTAATGATGCTTCTTATGATGCCCTCTTTAGTAAAAATAAGCCTTGGAAGTTGGATTCGGGAGCCAATTTTCACATTTGTAGAAATGTGAACTTTTTTTTTCTCATGAGAAGAGTGTCGGGATGATTAGGACAACCAATGGAGAAGAGCAATCGATTTGTGGTATTGGATCTATCCAGTTTCATATGTAAGACGGTTTGGTTAGAGAAGTCTCTGGAGTAAGATATGTACCCACTTGTTCTCATAATCTTATTTCTCTCGGCCAGTTGGATCGCTGGGGTTGCACTTATGGGACTCAAGGTGGAGTTTTGAGAGTGAAGAAAGGTGGTCATGTAAGTATGAGAAGAGTATTGAAAGAAGGAAACCTTTATAGCTTGGTTGGTTCTATTGTCGATAATGGAAAGCGAGTGACAATTGAAGGATCAAATCCACAGTAAGGTGGAGAGGTTAATGTGGTCGCTACTTATGATTCTAGCATTAAGAATCATATTTTAGACAAGGGTCTTCATGTCGATGATGCTCGAGGGATCGATGGTGATTAGGTAATGAGCTCAGATTGAGTGATAGACGGGTGGTGAATTGCAAAATCCACAAAGACAAGACGGAGATCATTGTGATATTACAAACGTTTTTTAGACCGGATTTGTGTGGTACACCTCATATGGGAGATGCATCACTTGCAGGCGGTGGTTGAGGTTTGTAATTTAGTATGATTGAGATATAAGGATTTGTGATAGATCTAGATATGGCATGCTTGATATGTTTGAGACATGTGATTTTGCATCAAGGTGAAGTGTTAAATTTTGGTGATAAAAAATTACAAATTTTGGGAAAAAATATGCAAAAGAAAAAAAGAGAAGATTTTGTTTCCCCTAATTAATAGGTATATGTGAGTATGTTTATTTCTCTCTCTAATTGGCTAATCAAATTATTTTTTGCCATCTACTGTTAACATGGGAATTAAGTAACTGATTATATAAATAATCGGTTACAAGAAAGAGTGTAAAAGTATGCTGGAAAATATATTTTCTAATTTTCTCTTCTCCATCTTTGCTCTTCTTCTCCAACAATTTTAACCATATAGATATTTGCTCCCTTTCTCAATTTGGTTATTGATTCAATGGTATTTTGTTTAATTTAGCTTTGTTCAATTAATTATAAACAAAATTTTAGTGAATCAATAAAGTGGGTGATTGGGTGAAATATCTTGTGTTACTGCGTTTTGATTTCAGTTCCGTCTTGTTTTCAATCCAAGTTATTTCTTTGTGATTTGGGTTACAAAGATCCGTTGGTAAAAGCTTCCACAAAGCAATACTATTTCCATAACAATAAGCTTGTATTAAATAGTTTATAAGTATATTAATGTGTATTAATTTAATTCAATAAAGTACTCATACAGAAACCAATGATATTTGTTTCAAAACTCTTGCATGTGGTCCACTGGAAAAATACCAAAATTGCCTAATCATTTATGTAAATGGATTTAAATTTCACAAAATAGAGTTTGCAGCCAGAAAATAATGTACAATAGTGGGCTATATGTGTTAAAGTCGATGAATAGGATGATGATTTTTACGATTATTATGGAGTTTTACACGAAATAATTGAACTCACCTATTCTCTAAACCAAAACCCTAAACAATTTTATTCAAATGCAAGTGGTTTAATACTATTCCTTAAAAGAACCGAGCCAATCAGAACCGACCGAATAGATATAATTCAATAAATTCATATTTTGAGCCTAATAGGCCTATAAAGTCTAATGCTTTATTAGATTCAATTTAAATTTATTTAAATAAAATCTTTTTTATTTAAATTGTTTAAAAGAAATTTTATATTTAGTTTGAATTTAAATATATTATAAGGAATGTAATCAAATACACTCATGTATGTATATGCCAGTGTAACATATTTGCTGTATATATAATTAATGTGTAATTATATAGGTATTGGAATTTACACTACAACGTACACATTCACCATTTATATATGCCATTGTTATCCATAATTTATTTTGAAAATGTATAAAATAACAATATATATGCACACACACATATATATATAGTTTGGAGGAAAATAAACACAAGGATAAACTTTGAAAAATAATTAGAAGGATAACAAGTTTTTTGGCTAAAGGAAAATGCTAATTATAACTAGCATTTAGTATATTATAAAATTGAATATAATGCTAGTTACAACTAGACTCTATAAAGGGTAAAAATTGAATATAACGCTAGTTATGATTAGCATATGTACTTCATCCCAACAATAAAAATTAATGTTATTTAGCCAAAAAAAATTCTCAAATTTTGTTCATCCCCGTAATTCCCCCTATGGTTTACTTATTGTGATGGACAGGATTTTCGATCCTCGAATATCGATACTAATACGTCCGCTGTATTATGTGTCGAGCATTCAAGTGTCGCAAAAACCAACCGTAAAGGGTAAAAGGAAAAATAAAGATAGAACAGAATCTTAAACAAATGGAATAACATATATTATTTCAATATGTAATCTTACATGAATGGAAAATTCTTTTTGCAAAGAATTCCGACTCATATTCCATTCTACACATCCGTTTAACTTTTTAGTTTGCGAAATCCAAACCGTCGAAATGCGACGGCTTATTTTTACACCATTTTTAAAACTTTCTCAAACTTTTTTGAAATGATTTTAGATGTTTGTAAATCATTTTAAACTATTTTAAATAAGTTAACAATGCCATATGTACTATTTCATTTTATAAAGGAAAGTGATTCCTTGATATAAATTCGATGTGTATTATACCGTGAACTATTTCCACATCAAACAAACATATCATCAACATCCAAAATAAGATTATTAAACATAGAAAACATCCATATCAAACATATCATATTATCATATAATTTATAAATTTAATAGTAGGGTTTCTCACCTTCGTTGGTTTGTACATTTTCCATATTTTACTATAATTTCTCTACTATCTCACCGAAGCTTATGAATCCGATCCTAGGATCCTAGGGTGAGCTCGGCCTAGGCTTGTTGGAGGTAAAAACTTGGTTTTGAGATAGGGGTGATTCCTATAGTGCATGACCAAGAAGAAGAAAAAGAGGTAGGAGTATGAGCTCGTATTTCGACTTTAAGGCTATATTTCTTCATATATGGTAGTTTTTATTTTAGTAGAGCTTCGCTATTATAGAAGAGACTAGAGAAGCCATTAAAGAGGCCATTTGAAAGCTTAGGAAGAAGAAGAGGAAGATGGTGTGAAAAAACAAGAGAATGGAGAGTGGTATTTTTAGAAGAAATAAATGAGAAAAATATCTGAAGGAAAAATTACCAAACTACCCCTACCTACTCGCCACCCACATGCATGGGCCACTCCCTATTGTCCTCCTCTCTATGTGCTTGAGATGATGGTGTGAACATATGTAAGTATTAAAGGTTTTGATATGTAGTTTGCTTTTGGCTTTGTATAAAATATCTTACATATTTTACGATATTTATATATGTATATGTACGTACTTATTTGGTATGTATACATTTGTGTATGTGTGTGTGTATGTTAGGACATGCATGTGTATGTTACATATATGCACAAGACATATAAATAATGTTGCAATCATTTTGAACAACTATCGTATGTTAAACCGTTGCAAATCAAAAATCTAATCACGGTCACATTTTCAATTTTTATTTAAATTACATATAAATGTAAAAAAAATTTGAAAACTAATTTCTCATCATTATTAATTAATTAATTTGATTGCGTTTGAATTATAAAACCATATAAACCAATATTAAACAAGTGTTTATAAAAAGTGTTGTTATAGTGATAAAGCGTTATGAATTTTCTTATATCTTCAAATCCAGTATATATCATTATAAAACTATTATAAATGATTTATTATCACTATATTAATAATTAAAATGAATTACTATCATTTTAAAACAATTATTTAATTATTTAAACTTAATGAAAATTACATAAATTATATTATATCAATTACATCCACGATGATAGCATAAATATATTTTATTTCCAAAAATAAAATAAATAATTTTTATTTCACGTTCTTGCTTTAAGGGATAAATAAGTGCATGTATCCGGTTCCGTGCATGCTAATACTGTGAAAATATCAATTTTACCATAAACTAATTTCCGTCATTTTTGTGATGAAAACTCCCAATATTCATATTTATTAATATAACTTTAAAACAAGTTTACTATCATTATTTATGGTTCAAAACATTATAACTTGTGTTATAAAAAATTTATTTGAATATTTAAAATATAAATATAGTTTATCAAAGTGATAAATTTATGGGTCATTATAGACTTCCTCTCCTAAAAGAATTTTGTTCTCGAAATTACACCCAACTAAAAACCTAGAAAAAACATCGTTTTAAATTTCAAATACGAACCCATGTTATACTCATGGATTATCTGTATGCATTATCTGATTCGATCTTAAGTTCGAATATATCCAGATCATCCGTATGCAATATCGAATTTGATCTTCTACTCTAATACACAACATTATTTTCGAACTAGTATTGATCCCTCGATCCTCTAGTGTAGACTCTTATTGGGTTTCTTGATCGGAAATCTTTGTTTCTCTTACATAGCTCTTAACTGTGATAGAAAATGCAAGTAACCAATCACAAATCCTCATTAATGTTTGTCGTCAAGAATCGAGTGCTAAATTCTTTTTCGAACCGGTGTGTTTACAGAGTCCTTTGCTCGAATCTTATATCAAAATCGTGCAATGAAATTATCTATGTACCCTATACGTACTTATTAACCTTCCTAAAAATTTTATGAAAACATTTCAAAAAACTTCTACTCAAATATTTTTTTATAAAGATGCTTCTTTATATATAATTACTTCAAAAAATTTATTAACCAAAAATTTCTATCTTCTTTACAAAGAAACTATTTCAATTTCAAAATTAGCAAATACCTCTATATACTTAAATTCGTAAAAATCTTTGACGAAAGCATCATATTTTCCAAAATACACTTTATTGGGTTAAAATTAATGTTGCGTAAAGCATCGTTATGTCAAACCAAAAACACTAGTATAGGGATTTGATTAATTATAGTTAATGTTAATTTTCGATGTCGAACTTAAACTATTTATTAGTTAACAACGAAGCCGATCAAGCTGGGCTATCAGTACCTCTTAGTCCTTGAATGAATGACACTTTTAACTTATTTACTTAAAGGATTGGAAAAGGAAAAATGAGAGAGATTCACTGAGTACTAAAAGACTATATAATCATACCACTAGATACATAACACAAATATAAGGATGCCAAATTCTGGCCTTAGTACGAGCTATGTACTTGAAGTCATATCGTACACGGTCATATAATACACAAACTGCCTAATAGACGACAATACTAAAAAGGTTATCATAAAGATACCAGAGAAGGAGCTCCTCGAAAACTACCATCCAAATAGAACATCACTAATCATTGGACTCTTAGTCTAATGGACCATCTAGATCTATGAAATTCAGTATCTCCTCCTCTTCTTCCTCCTCTTTTAGCTCATTTTCGACATCCTCATACTGTTGCAACAACTCCCATCCTAGTGGGTGCTATGGCAATACTGTTAGGACCCATGGAAGATGGTTAGGGCCTATGGGTCCTCTGACAACAATGACCTCCCCGATCTCCTCTAATCCTAGATCCTCAATCTACTCTGGGACCGATGATCCTAACTCTGGAATGGAAGAGCACATCCCCCAAATGACCTCTTCATCATCCTTCGATGAAATGTCATCCAACTAGGCATTATATATGCCCGACCTCTGGCTACCTCGTTCCTCTACAATAGGCTCTTCCTAACCCAAATCATCCTTGGGATTCTTCTCACTCAAGGGATCCTTTATCCACAAGTCTGGGTCCTCTGCCTTTGTCACTTCATTCGAAATTTTAATTATCTCCTTGTCCTTATCAACTGATATGACTATTGGAGCATCCAATGCTATATACCTAACGTCAATGGGCTTTCCTACCTAATCATCCTCTTCTTCCTCGTCGTTGGCGATGGGCATTTCTAGAACCTCTAAACCATCATACTATGCTAGGGCTTTCTTTAATCTCTTTCTTGCCTCAAGACACTCTGCCTTAGTTGGTCCCTAGAACCAAAAATAGAAATATGAGAACTAGATACTAAGCCTTATAACTTAGCAAATTTGCAATAATTTTACGTAAATTCCATTTCAAACAACTTTATGCAGATTTTAGTTCTGTATACTTAGAATATCACAAAACAAATTGAGATCCTTGTCAAAATGTATTATCTCGTTTTGAAAATCCTTTTGAAATCTCTTGCTTAAATGTTTCCTAAATATTATCAATTTTTCACATCCTTTGAGAACTTCTTCTCAAAAACCTTTTAGATTAATATTTTTAAATCCTATTTGCTAAATATTATCCAACTTATCGGTTTTTATTTATATCCCTTAATCTCCTCATCATTATAAACATCTTACAGTCAATTTGTAAAATTCTACTCATAAGGTATCTGTAATTAGATTAATCAACCTGATTTTAAATAATTATCCAAGTTATAATTTGACAATATAAATAACTATATCTTTTCAAATTATATTCTTTATATTCAAAATATATCCCTACGTAAAATTATTTCATTTACCACATTTTTCAAGAAAAAATCATGTATATATAGCATTAACCAATACGTATTCCTATATAATACTCTTAACTCATTCTAGGGTGTCACTTACCCTATCTCTGCTGACTTACTCATCCTAGGTATTACTAACCTTGTCTATAACGAATCTTACCCTACCAAAGCCTGGGTGTTTGCTAAAACTAAGCTTTGATACCAAGTGTGACAAACATGGTTTTTGACCATTAAAAATCGACACTACTACGTCCACTGTATTGCGTGCCAGGCATTCAAGTGCCCAAAAACCGATCATGAAGGCTAAAAGAAAAATAAAGATAGAATAGAATCTTACATGAATGAAATAACATATATTATTTCAATGTATAATCTTTACAGTGGAAATTTTAAATACAACATTAGACTCTATCCTAATCTCAGCCTAGACGTTTATAAATCTTTGTCCCTACTACTACTGTGTAGAAACAGTAAACAAATGCAGAATGGAAATGGATAACCATCTACAGAGGAAACTATAGCTAGTGCTCCAAGCTAGACCCAAACTCCTTGTCTGCCCAGAATAATAGGGCACCTAGAGTTTAAGCTAAAAGAAAATAAACTCTAGGTCGGTCATGAGACTAGTGCGAGAAAAATCAAAACATGGGTTTTTGAAAACAAAGGGTATCTCATAAGGTCACGCTGCACATAAACACGAATGGGTTCTTTACTTTATGATAACCAAACTATTTGCTACCCAAAATCGGAGATATTATTTTCAATGACATTCTTTGAAAACTCATTCAAATAAATATATATAATCTTAGCTGAAATTGTTACATTCATTAAATTCTACCATAATAAGTTTACAACTAAAATCGTAAAGGCTCATATAGGAGAATGGATTTCCGACAACGAAAAGGTAAGGGAGCACCTTCCGACAATACATCTCTAGAAGAATGTACTAAGGCGCAGCCTCGTTGTCCTATACCAACACAAGACAGGCCTACCTCTACCATAGATAGTACCGAATATGTCATCACCTCGGTCGTTCCCGACCTATCCATGGCCACAATATACACAACAAACCCAAAATATAGAGGGTAATCTATAATGGCAATGAATATTTCCTAATAGGAGCGACCTACATCTATCATGTTTTTGACAATATCTATGGGTGAGGCTTAAGGTAATGTTTTACCTTTTTCATGACAAATCCTACTTTGAGTGCCACATTTCCATTTCCAACAACACATTAATTGATTTCCACAAAAGTACAACCTCTAAGATCGTTTGTCTCAGAGAAGGGTGTTAACTATAGGAGTGGTTACCTTTTACAACACCAAACAGATGTGCGTTGTAAAAAAATGTATGGTCTTAGAAATGCAATGTCAAACACTCATCCATACAAGTTATCCAGGCATGGGATAAATCGTCGGCACTCTTCTACTACATCCTATCGGGAATCAACCATAGGATTAGTAGCGAGCAATCTTCGCATCGAAGATTTTCAGAATGAAGCACTACTGCCACCATTTATATAAAATATGGAATTGCAAGGCTAGTGGCAAGTTGCCCTACATTCTAAAGACCCCCGTCTTCATAGTCGTCTTCAACATGTTTTCACTTTCGAACTTATACGGTTTCGAAGTGGTTTTCGGATAGGAATCACCCAAATTTGACCCTGATTTCTCCGAACCAATTATCGATAAAAGATGTCAAGTATATAGGTGATTATTTTTCAATTAATCAATATCTTTCATCCAAGTAAAATACCTTTTTAGAGATATACATCTTTAAATCATATTTCGTTTCAGTTATAAGGGGTAATTAAACCTCTTTTATAAAATCGTTTAGTTAATGAAAACCCCCTTTTTAACCTTGGAAATGCCAAAACATTTCTTCTTTAATTACTTGGAAAAGTATAATTCAAATCTTAATGAAGATTTCACCTTTCCAGAACATGTTTCTAATGGGTCAAAAACAATGTTATTTAGGACTTTATTTACTACGAACACAAAACTGTTTGCATTGAATAAAAGGGATCCATAAATTTTAGACTGATACCTAATACTATTTCCATATTCAACCTGTACTATTCATTTAATAACAAAGAAATCACCTTTTAAATTCATACGTATAACACAGTTCTCTCCTGGGAGTTTGACGAGAATGTTTTCTTTAACAACCAAAATCCTATTTTAAATCTTTTTTAACTTTCGAAAATTTCTAAATCTCTTTTTATCTTAGGAAAATATGGTCCAAGTAAATCAAATTTACTATCCCCTATGTTGGCCTACCAACTTGTTCCGACCTAGGATAATAAGCTCATGAGCTTGGTCTTACTTCACCGTCGAGAAACGAAAGAAGACTTCAATATCCAAGCTTAGCTCAGACGTAGCTCGCTTCTTTTGGGTGAGACGAGGAAGGGCGTAGCAAGTGACGAAATGCTTCGGGGAGTTGAAAATAAGCATAGATCCGGAGATTCCCGAATAGGTCAACCTTTCGAACTGCTGCCTTTTTTTTATGAACCCGAGTACTTGAAGAAATTTGAAAAATATATATTATAAATATAGAGAAACTTATGACTTTTTCGAGTTATTGGAATAGCTTATATTTTGTTAATAACTGATTTTATTCCGGAATTGGAAAATCCGGTCCGGATAGCTAGTGCGGAACCTAGACACTAGTTGTCCAAGCTTCGGTCTAGATATTATCTCTCTGTCACACATAATCTGGTCAAGTTATTTGATCAACTCTAAACTCTTTAAGATTCTTGATTTATTATTTTAAAATATTTGCTAAATAGTTGGAAAGAAAATCCCAAGTTTAAATCTTAATTTCAAAAGTTATTAAAGGTGCTGCAAAAATTGCTATGAATGGAATTTTTAAAGCTTCATTGATCAAAACTCAAATTTCATTCCACGTGTGTCCATTTTAATAACTCAAATCCTTTTTAAAGTATTTTAATATTTTTATGGAATTTATTTCATATTCTGAAAGATTTAAAAAAAATTATCAAGATTTTACCACTTTGATTTCGGAATTGCCAAAGCGCGATGTTTTCTAAAACTTGATTTGGTCATATCTCAAACTTTACTAAGCGAAATCTTGATTTTATTTTTTTTGAAAACTATATTTATTATTGTCTGAAAAATTCTTATTGCAAAGATTTCCAACTCAAATTCCATTTTACGCGTCTGTTTAACCTTTCAAGTCGTGAAATCGCGAATTGCGGAAACACAATGGCTTATTTTTACCCCACTTTCAAAACTCTCTCAAAATTTTCCAAAATGAGTTTCAATGTTTGAAAAATATTTATAATTCATTTTAAACTATTTTGAGGAGATTTAACAATGCCATATACACCATATTTTTTTATAAAGGAAAGTGGCTCCTTTGTGTAAATTCGACGTGCATTATACTATGGATCATTCCCACTTCAAACAAACATATCATCAACATTCAATACATGATGACCAAATATAGAACATATTAAACATGTCATATCATCATATACTTTAAATCCAACGACCATGATTCTCAACCCTAAAAAATCAACACGAATACATCCACTGTATTACGTGCCAAGAAATCGAATGTCGAAAACTGGATTGTTAGGGGGAAGAAGATAAGAAAAAAACTAAGCAAAATAGAATCTCGTGGCAGAATGAATAATCTATAATATACCATAAATCTTTGCGTAAAAAAACTATAATATATATATACACAAACATCAATCAGAGTATACTAACCAATTCAGCCTGGACAGTTATAACAACTGTCATTACAATTGCTGATAACACATCAATGAATACAGTGGATAATATAACCACCTACGAGAATACGCCTCTAGGCTTCCAACTAGTCTCTTGAAGCTCCGAGCTTCCAAACAAATATGTAATACTTGGTCTGACCCAAGCATTATAAAAAATAACATCTGAGTCAGCCACAAGCGTGAGAAAAGCACAAGCAGTTGAATTTTTAAGTTATAAGAAAATCTTTGAAATCGAAAGGTATCTCGTAAGACCATGTCAGACATAAACATGATGGGGTTTTACCTAACGATAACCAAACCATTTTTATATTAATGTCATGTGATATTATAATAGCGTCTAAGTTCAAATACTTATTTGCTTGCATCTCACATTTCAACACAGTTGTGCACAATCAAAACCGTACGGCGCTTATGGAGAATGGATTTCATACTATGACCAACTAAGGAACTACCTCCAATGGGTGTGTCTCTAGATCAATGCACCCGGGTCTGACAAGAACATCTTGCACCCTGCCACATAGAACCGGCCTACCACTTGACTAGCAGTACCGAATATGTCATCATCCCGGTCTTTCTACCATAATCGAGATCTCTCATGCACAACCAAATCCGTAAGTAAAGGGTAATCCAGAAAGATGATGACATACCGTAATAGGAGCAACCCACTTAGCCCTGTTGCATGCCCTGTTGTAGCCATTTCCAAGTTAAGGAGGCTTGAGGCTATAATTACCTTTTGGAACAACAATTCCACTTGGAATGCTAAAATTGCCTTCCAGGCAACAATGCAATGATAGCATTTATCCATGCAAGTTATTCTGGGTCTGAACAAACCAATCTCTTCAAAGATCACCGTCTTCATTTTCGTCAAGATTTCACAATTCCTAACTCTCAAATCCGATCAAAGTAGTTTTCAGATAATTAAATTTGATCTCGACCTCTTTGAAACGATCAACGAAATTGACCAGATTTGATAGTTGGTTATTTAACTATCAAATTACAAACATAAGCAGTCACTAGACCATATTATAAATCTTTCAAAAATTTATCTCAAATTATCTTTAAAAAGATATATATTCAATCTCTTCCATTATTATAATATTTGAAAACACCTTTGAATACTTATATCCATAACAGGATATTCCCAATCATATCAACACTTAGGAATATTTTCAAATCCAACTTATAATTCATTAATTAGATAAATATTTCTATAATAATCATTTTGTTGCTAAAATATCTCCAAACCTTTAATTCCAATACTATAAGTCTATTTCCAAAATAATTCTTAATATTCATACATAGAAAATATTCCCTACTTATCTCATAAATCTCTGGAATCTTTCATTAATTCCCTTTACAATTTCCCAAAACCTATCGATTATACTTATTTATAATTCAACTAATAACTCATACCTCCTTTAATGAATTCGGATTCATTTTTGAAGTTCCTGTATCAAATTTCCTTCTCTTAAATTTTTTTAAGTTCTCGAATTCCATTATAAGATTTTTTTTTATAAAATCACATCCACTATATACAATCCGGTCCACAAATCTCAAGAGTATGTATAAATAAATTGCGGTCACTTACTTTTAAAATATATACATATAATAATAAATTTCAAAAACGTGGTTAAATAATTATCTAAAATATCAAAACACTTTTAAAATAAACGTCAATAACTAACTCAAATTCATTTATAAAATTTCTTATCGATTTATAATACTTATTTATAAAACTTAGAATTCATTTTAAATTTAAATACTTAAATAATGAACTTTTTGAAATATTTCAATCCAATTAATATTTTTTTAAACTATATAGGTTAATAAATAAAAATCCCTTTCAAAAAATACAAACCTTAACTTCTCGTGAAACCATTTTTAAAATTCAACATACCCATTTTTATACTTATATATCTCTCTCTCGATTTACCAAAAATTGATTCACATGTCCAATTCCATAACTATTCTCGAATTTCAAAATAGAATTTACTATTTCCTTTTAAACCGATTTTCATATCTCGTTTTAAATTCCCATCGTGAGTTTATATTTCCAGTTTCTCAAATGATAATCATTTCTCTTATTTATAAATATTGTTTATAAATTTCATAACTCATTCCCTTTTTCTTAACAGGTTCATATTACTAGAATCCATTTATAAATCGATTTCCAGTTAAAATCCCTTTTATAAATCTATTTCTTAAATAATCCAAAATATATTCCCAAACTATTAAAATCTCGATTTGACTTCCATTTCCTATTTAAGAATCTTATTTAAAATCCATTGTTTAAAAATACTCAAATTTAAAATTGCCTATTCGAAACCATTTTATGGAATAGTTAAATAAATATCCCAATCATTTATTTTATCTAAATCAGTTACTTTTTTAATAATCCCAAAATTCAATATAAATATTTTCATTTCCAAAATCGCCTTTGAATTTCCCTTTTAAATACCAAAAATATTATTTATGGTATTTATAATACCAAAATTAAGGCCACTGCTACTATAACATCCAATAATTCAAATCACGTCATAATCTATAACACATTATTCTAACACATCATATATCATCATATATGAAATTAAAATCAACATTTTTAGTGAATGCAGTTGGATCCCTCCAACCTGTTTCCTTGCAAACACAGATGTTATATAACATAAAATGACAATCCCGCTTCAAAGCGGGATATCGAAATAAAAAAGGTCATCCGCTATTATGCGGGGCGCAGAGTGTCTCATCCCCTCCAATCAGCGGGGATATACCCAACTAATAATGAATGTATACTAATATTACATATAATATAACATCCAACTGATAATAATGATAATTTATCAATTCATCCAATTAACCAATAAATAATTTTTAATGGTTTAAAATAAAAATAGTTTTCCAAATGAGTGAGATTTACTCACCTTTATTATCTGTTGTCCCCAAGCATTTCAAATTCCGTCTGAATTCGAAAAGTGTTCGTATTCAACTTGGAATTCGACTAGCCTTAATTGCCACCAATCCAATTCTACTTCGAAGATCTCGTCGCTACGAGTCGAATGCGACTGATCGCGTTCGATTTGGACCTAAAACGAAGGAGATATTCAATTTACAATATTTTTGCAAATTAAATAATATACAATAACACTAATGACAGTCATTAACAGAAGTAACCTCATTTTAAAAAAAATTAGACGCCTCTAATCATCTTGTTTATGAATTGAACCCATCCAGGCCGCTAAATTTACGACCACCCCCATGCCACCACAGGCCATTGGCTTTTGCCGTGCCAATCCCCCAAGCTTCCCCTAACCATGCGCTACCCATAGACGCCAGCGTCGACACCTAAATTCTTACCATTGCCTATCATCTCATCTAAACGTCGGTCGACGTTTTCTCCCAATTCGAACGACCTCCGCCAATGCTGCACAACTCATGACACTAAAGCACGCCCCGCTGTGACGTCCCGGGCTTCAGCGTTCGAAAATCGGCATTCAATACATTATCCGTATTCGAATGCCGAAGATTCAAACGTTGGACTCTGGTCCGCTAGAGCTATAACACATTGATGAAAACAACATAGCGGAACAAATTGATTTTTTATTGATACACAATATGGATACAACATCCACAACAATGCCCAACGATATCAAAGCCAATATATACAACACAACGGTGGAAATAATAATGACAGCGGAAGGATAATATCCACATAGTCTTCCAAGAGAGAGAGAGAATCTAACAATACTGCATTTTCATTCTAAAGCTCTAAAGTAAAAACCTCAAAACCAAAAGCTCCAAAGACTTCCAAAAATGTGATGGTCTAGGCTATGAAAGCAAAGGCTTCCAAATCCAAAGACTTCGAAGATTTCCAAATCCATATTTTCTATCTGAACTTATCTTCAAAACCTACTGATAACCTGACTCTAGGCTGCCCGTGTGGAAAATTATGGGCACGTAGAGTTTAGATAAGGGAACAATAATCTCCAAGTCAGTCATGCGACTTGTGTGAGCAAACATAAAAATAGTTATTTGAATAAAAAGAAATAAAAAGAAATCTGTTATGCTTTTTGGAAAATGAAACTGCAATAAGGTCTCTCGACACACACACAATGCAACTGCACACTTGGGGGAGGTTTCTCCTTACAGCAGTCAAACGTGCTTGATACACGAAAATCCTTTTGATATTATTATTAGTGCATAGTGTGGAAAAAATTTGCAAGTATAATAATAATCTTAGCCAGCATACGTACCATTAATAGTATGCCTACTATAGCTACCACGTTAAATGGCAGGTTATACAACTAAAACCGTGCGGGGCTCGTATTGATTGATTGGTTTTCCAACAAATGTCCAAGGCTATGGAACTTCCTTTATCCGAATGGGTATGCCTCTGGAGAGTCGCGCCGAGAACCTAACCTGATCTTTTCCAATACAAGACCGGGTTACCTTTGTTACTAGGTAACTAACTATCTTGAGTATGCCATCCTCCGGTCGTAACCAACCTTTACCAAGGCGCCATCACAATTCCAATAATAACCACATAAGTAAAATATCTGGGCTCCACACCATGATACCACTTTTTATCCAGAAGGGGATGCACATATCTAGAGGGGCTCGACCCCCATAACTTGCCGCATCCTTCTTGTTTTGACCATTTTCGGGGTTTGAGGTTCAATGAAGTCTCGTCCCACAAAGCTACGCTTTTCAAAAAAGCCATGCTTTGATCATCCACTACTCAGCACTTAGCATGCAACATTACCAAATTGGGAATATATCACTAGTAACCATCAACTACCTAACCTCTAAGCTTGTACATCCAAAAGAAGGGTATTAAGCTAAGAGGATAAATTCTCCGCCACCAAACCGAAATGTATTTGATAGAAACCATCTTTATATCTCAAAGTGTAACGTCAGACATACATCCATACAAGTCCATCCTGGGTCTGAATGGAACCGAAGGCACTTCATCCAATTAAAGAAAAAGTCCTTGCAAATATGGATATCCTCTAATCACGTCCGGACTCCCCATCACAAAGGGTAATCTCTATACCAGAGCAACTCAATGCAGAGACAATGGACAGGTAATGCTTCCATTTTCGAAAATACCCGGTCTTCAACCAACGTCTTCAAATGCAATCCCATTTCGTCGTATCATTATTCGGAATGGGTTTTATGACTTAATGTCCTCTCCTAGCTTAACCAAATAATGAGCGCTTATATTAAGATAAGGGGATACAAATTTCCATTTTTAATCAAAAGATCCACCTTTAAGATTCGATGTGGTTTTCGGATAACCATTTTTAACCCGATTCCCGGTCGCATCAAAATTCAAATGCTTCCATAAAGGCTAAGTTGTTTAAGTAAACATTTTTCATTCAATTCAGAAGTTCACATTCACACATAAATTCATCATAGATAAATAACTTACATTTATTACAGCTCAATCCAAAGCAATTCATATTACAGAACATTACATATCAGATATATCAAATAATTCAAGGCATTCAATATAATCCAATCATCCATAAGCAAGATTAATTTGTTGTTCAATTCCTAATTAATTCAATTTAATCTCCATATAAATTAAATTAATTACTTCAATCACTCTTAAATCCTTCTTAATTAAAATTAATTAAGTACAAACCCTTAATTAATGAAATTAATAAATCATCCTTAATTATCCATCTTAATTAATTATCCTTAATTAATTAATTATCCCTTAATTAATCACATAAATTAGTTAACCTTAAGTTAATTACATTAATTAATTAACCCTTAATTACTTACATTAACAAATTAACCCTTAATTATTAATTAATTAACCTTTAATTAATTAATTCTCCTTTGCTTAATTTCATTAAGTAATTATCCTTTAATTACTCACATTAATTAATCAACCTTTAATTAATTATATTAATTAACCTTTATTAATAAATTGGTTAACCTTTAATTACTAATTAATTAGCCCTTAATTAATTTTATTAAGTAATTATCCCTTAATTACTTGCATTAATTAATATTTAATTATCAATTAATTAACCTTTAATTAATTACATTCAGCACTTAGGGATTTAATTACATAATTATCCCAATATATAATGTATATAAAACCAAATCAATTAATCTTAAAAACAATTAACTTTAAAAATATAACCTTCAAAATAAATTCATTATTAACCCATAAATTAACTTGGAACTTGAAGCCACTTAAAAATTTAAAAACATTTTATCTTCTTAATTAACTTCTTAATTATACTATCAAATTTTTATTAAAAATAACTTAAGAAATAACTTAATTAATTTTAAGTTAAAATAAATTGCACAACTTTTACCAACCAAATATTTAAATAAACGTCTATTATATAAAACAAATTGTTTTAAGAATATAGTTTAAAACTTATTTTATTTTAAACTTTAAAAACTTGTTTTATTTAAAATTTAAAAAAAAAACTAGGGTTTAACCTGACCCGAGCCCAAACTCAAAAACATCCAGGTCATCCCCGAAGCAAACCCGCATTTCCCCCGGAGTCAAACCATCCTTCTTTTTCCTTTTTCTTTTTAACTTTGTTTAAATTTAAAAACCGTTAAACATGTTAAACCCACACGAACACATACTCGAGCCAAAAACCCAAATTCCCAAGATCTTCCCCAAGCCCACTTCTTCTTCCTTAAACTTTCTGACACACAAACACCCGTATATGTGCACACCATAACTGTCCATTTTCGGCCAATGCTCCGATCATCGACAAGTCGCCAATCTTCCGCTAAGTTGCCGCGACCACCCAGATCCATCGATAACACCGAAATCCAAAATCGAGCATACGAGAACACATTGGCACCTAAGACTGATCAATGGAAAGACCTCGCGCCACCGCCTACGGCCACCAGGGACCTCGCCATCACACCCGAAGCTGCACCATAGTCTTGATCTTAGATCCCACCACCGCCGAACGATTCCGATGCACCCACGACGCTGCAGCACCCCAATTTTCGACATCGACCAAAAACTGGGTTTAAACCCTATATCACCGTCGTTTGGCCACCGGGTGGACGATAATTCCACCGAGTATTTTTCTCAAGATCTCCAGACTTCCATTGTAACAACCCGCATATTTATCGATTTTATATTTAAATATTTTATTTAATATTTTTTCGTTAGTCGGATTTTAGTCCGAAAAGCTACTTTTTGCATACGGTCGAATTAGGACTCGGGACCACTCCCATTGAGTTTAAAATGCCGTTTGCGACCTTTTTGAGTATAAGCTTCGATATGTTTGGAGAAAGTTGATTTTTGCTACTTTTCACTTTGGGTTTGGTTTGGGCTCAGCCCTGTGTTAACTTATGCGCAAATCTGAGCCACTCTCCCCCACTCACCCCCATTCTCTTCTCTTTTCAGTTTTTATAACATTAATGGTGGGAGAGATTGGAAATTTAAAATTCCAAAACCCTAGTTTCCCTTGCAAATCAAATTCCTTGCTCCAAACTCAAGAAGAACCCATTGGTAAGCTTCTCTTCTTCTTCTCCAACTTATTCTCTTACCAATTTCAGAAATTCCTAAACCTAATCTTGGGAATGTTCTTGTTTTTGAGCTTAGATTCAAGCTCATTTGGGTTGGGTTGAAGAGAGGTTGATTCTCCATTTGCTCTCAAGCTTCTTCTTGTTCGATTTTGTGAAAAGGTGAGATTTTTATCTCACATCTATGACTATAATTATCTTTGGTTGTTGGGTATGAATTCCTAACACTTCTTCATGTGCATTTGCTCTTGATTTGGATTGGTTTTGTGAATATTCCAATTTTTGGGTTTTTAAGACAAATTTGTGTAAAATCCTTTTATGGATGTTTGATCATGCTTTTGGTGATGCATCGAGGAGCATATAGGACCGGGTTGCCATTTGGCATAAACCCTTAGAGCCAATGTTCGTCCGATTGCATTTTGGAAGAGTTTGCTCTTCATTTGTATAAGGCTGAAAAACAGCCCAGGCATGATTCAGTCGACTGAAATCTCTGTTCAGTCGACTGAACCTGAAACCCGAGAGTTTCCAGGCATGATTCAGTCGACTGAAAAACTCTGCACAGTCGACTGAAACTGGAAACAGAAAGTTTTCTGAACCTGGAAAATTTCCATGTACAGGGTCAGTCGACTGAAATTCTCTGTTCAGTCGACTGAACCTGCTGTTTGAGTCCAATTTGCCTTTTTGGATTGAAATCCTAATTTAAATCGATTCGTGATAATCCTATTTGTTGTTATCATCTATTATGACTTTGATGACTCTTTTTAGGGATTTTTGAATATCCATTTCGATGGATCCTTTATCGATTTCGTTGGATTTTATTCACGTCTTCGTATGTGAATTTTTGTGATTGATCGTTCTTACAACCTTCTTCGTGATTTGTCACTTTAAAAATATAAAGGTTTCCTATACTAGTAGTAAATATCAAAACTCTTTACTCAAACGATTTCAATACTCTTTTAGTACCAAATTCGTTTATAAAACCGTTTTCCAATCTATTAGTATATACAAACCTTTACCTCACTCGTATGAGAAATCTAATTAAACGGCTTAGTAAAACAAGTGGTATGAAACGCTTGCGTTTACTTTGTCGGTTAATTCTTGGACTTGTTCGATTGAACCTCTTGTGACAGTTTTCTAGTGGAGATTTACAGTTTGTTCGTAAATATTTAAGTTAAGCAAGTGGTTATGGGACATGAAGCTAAACTCATATATTTACTAGCTTAGTGTAATTGACACTTCTCGTTGATCATGACGATCATCTTTGTGATTTAGACTAGCAATGTGCGATGTCTCTTTGTCTGCGAGGGAGACTAAACCCCGTTTTGTGGAGTTTCGACTCAATTTGTGATGGGGTAGCAACCCATGGTCTTCGGGCCGTTTGTGGAGCTTCGGCTCAATTTGTGATGGTTAGCGACCATGGAATTAGCGTTCCGTTTGTGATACACGTGTTGGTGAGCTTTATGCTCCCGTTTGTGATAGGCCTCCCCCCTTTGTGATTTCTGGATTTCTTGTGTAGATTCCTAGAATTTGTGTTTCACCAATTTTCGTGATTTCCATTGATAAGTTTTATCAATATTTGTGCATTGGTGAATTTGTGTGTCATTGACTTTAGTGGTTTCTGGATTTCTTGTGTAGTCTTCTGGAATTTGTGTGTCATTGACTTTTGTGATTGACGTTGATATTATCGTCAATATTTATGGTATGGTGAACGAAATTAGGAGTATGACGTTTCTTTGATTCTTGTGTAGATTTGGTGACATTGATTAATCTCTTGATGATTATCAACTAAGTATATATATATATATATATATATATATATATATATATATATCACAGCTTGGCATTGTGATTATTATGTGTTTAGTCATATCTCTTACTCTATATCGTTTCATCTGATATTTATAGTTAGACTGATCCGTTTATTATTTTCTTATTAAATAATACTCGGGTCAGACCGAGATGTTACAGGTGCTTCTGCTTGACTTCTCATCCGGGATTAACTCCTTGACTTTTGGGTTAACTACTTAGATTAGTAGTTATTTTGTTGTATACATTTGAGATATAGACTCCTTAACGTATACTTATTCTTTTGTGTAGTTCGTGTAACTATTCTTTTGTGATATTGTGGATCTTTTTAGACCACTACTCTGATGTACACTTTCTAGTGTATTATTCATATCTTATTCCGCCTTTGTGATATGAATTGTCTGTGACTGATTTATGTTATGTTTATTTCTATATTTGTTTCCGAAGATATTATAGCCACTGTGTAGTAGCTTTGAGTTTGTGTCGGTATGTCGGATTTCCTCTTGAGATGAAAGTTATATTTTTATCCGGTATATCGGTACTCGCACAAAGAAATTATATAGATGGTCGCTCCTCAACAGCCTTATTCTCCGTGCTAGTCGACAGCATTCACAGTAATGTTCTTGGCTAGCGTGGGTATAGAGGTGGGACGTCACAGCTTGGTATCAGAGCCAAACTTCGGAACAATATGGAATATTATAACAAGGATCATCGTCCTAAGTCTTTCTTAGGAGTTGTGCTTTAGGATTTTATTCGGGTCTTCGTACCGTTCTATCCTATTTTCTTTATGATTCCTTGTTTTATCTATCAAGATTGCTTGATATTCAATTTGGTGAATAACCTTTTCTTCTTCTTCTTTCTTTCTAAAGGAAGAGAAATGTCTAGACCAGGCCGCCCCAGAGCCGTGCCATCTAGCACTCCGCCCCAGGATGGAGTTTTTATGATTGCTCAACAGCTTCTTGATTTGGTAACAAATGCTCAAGCGACTGGAGCTAACCCGGAACCTACTCACCCAAAGTCGGGATTTGCACGCTTGTGTAGCGATTACACTAATTTGGGTGGGGAGTCATTCAAAGGTTCCGAAACTGTTATTGAAGTACAGGCTTGGCTTAGAACATGCGATCGCATCTTTTCGCGCATGAATCTTATTGACCTTCACCGAGTTCAGGTGGCCTCTAGTATGCTCCGAGAAAGAGCATTGGATTGGTACGAGCTTCTTATTTCTGAGATTAATGAAGCGGATCTCACTTGGGAGAGATTCCGAGAACGCTTCGAGTTGAAATTTGTACCGGAAGCAGAGAAAGTGACGTTGGCTCGACGATTTATAGACCTTGTTCAAGGTGAGTCCTCCGTGACTGATTACGTCGCCTCCTTCGAGTCGCTTTCCAAATATGGGGTTGAATACATCAACACCTCTCTTAAGAAGAACCAGAGATTCGTTTATGGCTTAAACAAAAGCCTCAAGAAGCCATTACTTTTAAAGTTAGAAGTTTCTTTCGACCAACTCGTTGATATCGCTCTTCGTCTTGAAGAGGCGGATAGAGAGAATGATGTTGAAGTGGTGGGTTCCGAACCAAACTTCAACAACAGAAAGAGGTCAAACAAATTTAAAGGCCCTTATCCCAATAAGAAAGGGAAGAAAGCAACCTCCGTGGCAAAGACTTCTTCCTTTGGTCGTGGGGAATGCTATAATTGTGGTTCAAAGGACCATTATGCGAACAAGTGCCCAAAGTCTCTTTCTTGTCGCTACTGCAAAGTTCCCGGTCATGTTATATCTTCATGCCCCAAGCTTCAGGGCAAGAAGGAGGGAAAGTTAAATGTTGCTCAAGCCCCTGGCAACACATCTCATGGCTAAGGTATTTCTCATTCTATTCTAGATGGAATTATTTTGTTTCGTGATCATCCTATTCGAGTTCTTTTTGATACGGGTGCGTCCCATTCTTTTATATCAAAAGAACTTGTTGATACTTTTTCCTTGGATGTTTTGTGTTTAATGACTTCTTTGAGAATTGCGAATCCGGTTGGTGGATCCGCAACAATCAGTTTATTGTGTAAAGATGTCGAGATTATTTTGTGTGATTTTTCTTTCCGAGCCGATTTGCATGTCATGCGTTATTTAGGCTTTGGAATGATTTTGGGAATGGATTGGCTTAACCGTTATGAAGCTCATGTCCTATGTCCTGAGCGGACTATTCATCTTCGACATCCTCAATCTGTTAATCAGGTTTCTGTTATTCTTAAAGATTCAGATTCTGCTTTGGTTGCATCTTTATATTCTTTAAATCCTCGTGATGACGATGATGATGATGAGGGTGATATTATTTCTCTTATTCACGTCGTTTGTGAATTTTCCGACATATTCGAGCCCGTTTTAGGATTACCACCTAAGCGAGCAATTGAGTTCAGAATTAATCTTATTCCGGGAGCTCAACCTATCACTCGTCCTCCTTATCGTATGTCCAATAAAGAAAACGAGGAGATGCGTAAACAATTATCAGAATTGGAGACCAAGCAATTTATTCGCTCTAGTTCCTCGCCTTGGGGAGCTTCGGCTATTTTTGTGAAGAAATCCGATGGTACACTTAGGCTTTGCGTTGACTACCGCAAGCTTAATGATCTTACTATCAAAAATAAATATCCTTTACCTCGGATTGACGATCTATTCGATCAACTTTGTGGTGCTAGAGTCTTTTCACAATTGGACTTGGCTACCGGTTTTCATCAGCTTCGTATTGCAGAGGATAGCATTCCTTTGACATCGTTCCGTACTCGGTATGGATCTTATGAATGGCTTGTGATGCCATTTGGGTTAACGAATGCCCCTGCTTATTTCGTTGACCTTATGAATCGAGTCTTCAAAGATTTTCTTGATCGATTTGTTCTTATCTTTATTGATGATATTCTTGTGTATTCTAAAACCGAGGAGGAGCATGAAAAACATCTTCGGATTGTGTTGGAAACTCTTAGGAGTAATCAATTAAAGGCAAAATTTTCTAAGTGCCACTTTTGGCAATCTCGTGTGAAGTTTCTCGGTCAAATTATTTCTGAATCCGGAATTTCCGTGGATCCTTCAAAGATTGAAGCGATTCAAGATTGGAAGAGACCGGAGAGTGTGACAGAGATTCGTAGTTTTCTCGGATTGGCGGGCTATTACCGTCGTTTTATCAAAGACTTTTCTAAAATTGTCGTGCCTCTCACTAGCTTGACGAAGAAAGGTGTTAAATACATTTGGTCGAACAAATGTGAAGCTTCTTTTCAGAAATTAAAAGAACTTCTTTCTGATGCTCCTATTCTTGTTATTCCCGATGGGAATCAAGATTTCGTTGTTTATACCGATGCTAGTCGCATTGGTTTGGGTGCCGTTCTTATGCAAAAGGAACGCGTTATTGCTTATGCTTCTAGGCAATTAAAGCCTGCTGAGACTAGATATGCCACTCATGATTTAGAGCTTGCGGCTATTGTTTTTGCTCTTCGGATTTGGCGTCATTATCTCTTAGGAGAGAAATTTGTTCTTTACACAGATCATAAGTCTTTGAAATATTTATTCTCTCAAAAAGAACTTAATTTGCGTCAACAGCGTTGGCTCGAATTTCTTGCACCATATGATCTTGATATTCTTTATACTCCCGGTAAGGGTAATCGTGTCGCCGATGCTCTTAGCCGTAAACAACAAGCTGTTGTTTCTATGATGATATCCGAATGGAACGATCTCGAGATTTTATCCACTTGCGAAATTCGAGACCGTGTTTCCGATTTATGCTCATCGTTTGTTTTATGTAGCCTTGTGGCTCATCCATCTCTTTTAGACCGCATTCTTGAAGCTCAAGGGCTAGATCCCGACTTGGCTCTTCTTGGCCAAAATATTAGGGATAAAATGGATATTGAAGGTTTGAAAGACTTTGATATCGATTCTCGTGGCGGCATTCGGAAATTTGGTAGACATGTCGTGCCAAATATTGGTGATCTTCGTAAAGATATTTTAGAAGATTCTCATCACTCTAAATTTACCATTCATCCCGGTAGTAGTAAAATGTACGCGGATATGAAGCGACTTTATTATTGGGAGGGAATGAAACTTGACATCGCTAACTTCGTTAAACATTGCATGACTTGCCAACTCGTTAAGGCCGAACATCAAAGGCCCGGTGGGTTATTGCAACCTTTGGAAATTCCAGTTTGGAAGTGGGATCAAATTTCCATGGATTTTATAGATGGCCTTCCCCGTTCTCGTTCGGGTCATGATAGCTTATGGGTGATTGTTGATAGGCTTACTAAATCTGCCCATTTTATTCCCGTTCGGTCTAATCGAACCGTTCCTCTTTTGGCCAAAATATTTATCAAAGAAATTGTTAAATTGCATGGTGTTCCTACTTCTATTGTTAGTGATCGTGATCCATTGTTTACTAGTGGATTTTGGAAGAGTCTTCAAAAAGCTTTGGGAACGAAGCTTAATTTTAGCACCGCTTATCATCCCCAGTCCGATGGACAAACCGAGCGTGTGAATCAAACTCTTGAAGATCTTCTTCGTGCTTGTGTTCTTGATTTTGGTGGAAGTTGGGAAGATCATATTTCACTTGCTGAATTTTCCTATAATAATAGCTTCCAATCTAGTATTGGTATGGCACCTTTTGAGGCACTCTATGGAAGGCCATGCCGATCTCCTTCTTGTTGGCTTGAGGCCGGTGAGAAGCTGGTTTTAGGTCCAGATTTTATTCGGGATTCTACAGAAAAGATTGATCTTATTCGTCATAGGATGAAAGAAGCCCAGAGTAGACAAAAATCCTATGCCGATAACCGGAGAAGGAAGTTAGAATTTTCTGTGGGAGATCTTGTGTTCATTCGTGTTTCACCTATGAAAGGTGTTGTACGTTTCAGTCGATCGGGAAAGTTAGCGCCTCGATATATTAGGCCATTTCCTATCACTGAACGCATTGGTTCCATGGCTTATCGCCTTTTATTACCGGCTCAGTTTTCTGCTATGCATGACGTGTTTCACGTTTCTCAACTTCGGAAATGTCTTCGAGATTCCGATTCTATTCTTGAGCCCGGTGTTGTGGAAGAGATTGAAGTTTCGCCTAATTTAACTTATGAGAAACATCCTATTCGTATTATTGCTTCGGAAGTCAAGCGACTTCGAAATAAAGATGTCCCGCTTGTTAAAGTTCAATGGTCTTCAAATCCTAAGGATTGTTCTTGGGAATCTAGAGAGTACATCGAGCGAACACATCCGGACTTACTTTCTCGTGCTCTTTGAGGTGAACTTCTTATTTCAAACTTCTTTTGTGTTGAATATGCTTTTATGGTTGTTACTATATATCTTCTTCTTGTAATATTGCGAGGACGCAATTTCTTTAAGGAGGGGAGTCTGTAACAACCCGCATATTTATCGATTTTATATTTAAATATTTTATTTAATATTTTTTCGTTAGTCGGATTTTAGTCCGAAAAGCTACTTTTTGCATACGGTCGAATTAGGACTTGGGACCACTCCCATTGAGTTTAAAATGCCGTTTGCGACCTTTTTGAGTATAAGCTTCGATATGTTTGGAGAAAGTTGATTTTTGCTACTTTTCACTTTGGGTTTGGTTTGGGCTCAGCCCTGTGTTAACTTATGCTCAAATCTGAGCCACTCTCCCCCACTCACCCCCATTCTCTTCTCTTTTCAGTTTTTATAACATTAATGGTGGGAGAGATTGGATATTTAAAATTCCAAAACCCTAGTTTCCCTTGCAAATCAAATTCCTTGCTCCAAACTCAAGAAGAACCCATTGGTAAGCTTCTCTTCTTCTTCTCCAACTTATTCTCTTACCAATTTCAGAAATTCCTAAACCTAATCTTGGGAATGTTCTTGTTTTTGAGCTTAGATTCAAGCTCATTTGGGTTGGGTTGAAGAGAGGTTGATTCTCCATTTGCTCTCAAGCTTCTTCTTGTTCGATTTTGTGAAAAGGTGAGATTTTTATCTCACATCTATGACTATAATTATCTTTGGTTGTTGGGTATGAATTCCTAACACTTCTTCATGTGCATTTGCTCTTGATTTGGATTGGTTTTGTGAATATTCCAATTTTTGGGTTTTTAAGACAAATTTGTGTAAAATCCTTTTATGGATGTTTGATCATGCTTTTGGTGATGCATCGAGGAGCATATAGGGCCGGGTTGCCGTTTGGCATAAACCCTTAGAGCCAATGTTCGTCCGATTGCATTTTGGAAGAGTTTGCTCTTCATTTGTATAAGGCTGAAAACAGCCCAGGCATGATTCAGTCGACTGAAATCTCTGTTCAGTCGACTGAACCTGAAACCCGAGAGTTTCCAGGCATGATTCAGTCAACTGAAAAACTCTGCACAGTCGACTGAAACTGGAAACAGAAAGTTTTCTGAACCTGGAAAATTTCCATGTACAGGGTCAGTCGACTGAAATTCTCTGTTCAGTCGACTGAACCTGCTGTTTGAGTCCAATTTGCCTTTTTGGATTGAAATCCTAATTTAAATCGATTCGTGATAATCCTATTTGTTGTTATCATCTATTATGACTTTGATGACTCTTTTTAGGGATTTTTGAATATCCATTTCGATGGATCCTTTATCGATTTCGTTGGATTTTATTCACGTCTTCGTATGTGAATTTTTGTGATTGATCGTTCTTACAACCTTCTTCGTGATTTGTCACTTTAAAAATATAAAGGTTTCCTATACTAGTAGTAAATATCAAAACTCTTTACTCAAACGATTTCAATACTCTTTTAGTACCAAATTCGTTTATAAAACCGTTTTCCAATCTATTAGTATATACAAACCTTTACCTCACTCGTATGAGAAATCTAATTAAACGGCTTAGTAAAACAAGTGGTATGAAACGCTTGCGTTTACTTTGTCGGTTAATTCTTGGACTTGTTCGATTGAACCTCTTATGACAGTTTTCTAGTGGAGATTTACAGTTTGTTCGTAAATATTTAAGTTAAGCAAGTGGTTATGGGACATGAAGCTAAATTCATATATTTACTAGCTTAGTGTAATTGACACTTCTCGTTGATCATGACGATCATCTTTGTGATTTAGACTAGCAATGTGCGATGTCTCTTTGTCTGCGAGGGAGACTAAACCCCGTTTTGTGGAGTTTCGACTCAATTTGTGATGGGGTAGCAACCCATGGTCTTCGGGCCGTTTGTGGAGCTTCGGCTCAATTTGTGATGGTTAGCGACCATGGAATTAGCGTTCCGTTTGTGATACACGTGTTGGTGAGCTTTATGCTCCCGTTTGTGATAGGCCTCCCCCCTTTGTGATTTCTGGATTTCTTGTGTAGATTCCTAGAATTTGTGTTTCACCAATTTTCGTGATTTCCATTGATAAGTTTTATCAATATTTGTGCATTGGTGAATTTGTGTGTCATTGACTTTAGTGGTTTCTGGATTTCTTGTGTAGTCTTCTGGAATTTGTGTGTCATTGACTTTTGTGATTGACGTTGATATTATCGTCAATATTTATGGTATGGTGAACGAAATTAGGAGTATGACGTTTCTTTGATTCTTGTGTAGATTTGGTGACATTGATTAATCTCTTGATGATTATCAACTAAGTATATATATATATATATATATATATATATATATATATATATATATATATCACAGCTTGGCATTGTGATTATTATGTGTTTAGTCATATCTCTTACTCTATATCGTTTCATCTGATATTTATAATTAGACTGATCCGTTTATTATTTTCTTATTAAATAATACTCGGGTCAGACCGAGATGTTACAGGTGCTTCTGCTTGACTTCTCATCCGGGATTAACTCCTTGACTTTTGGGTTAACTACTTAGATTAGTAGTTATTTTGTTGTATACATTTGAGATATAGACTCCTTAATGTATACTTATTCTTTTGTGTAGTTCGTGTAACTATTCTTTTGTGATATTGTGGATCTTTTTAGACCACTACTCTGATGTACACTTTCTAGTGTATTATTCATATCTTATTCCGCCTTTGTGATATGAATTGTCTGTGACCGATTTATGTTATGTTTATTTCTATATTTGTTTCCGAAGATATTATAGCCACTGTGTAGTAGCTTTGAGTTTGTGTCGGTATGTCGGATTTCCTCTTGAGATGAAAAGTTATATTTTTATCCGGTATATCGGTACTCGCACAAAGAAATTATACAGAAGGTCGCTCCTCAACAGCCTTATTCTCCGTGCTAGTCGACAGCATTCACAGTAATGTTCTTGGTTAGCGTGGGTATAGAGGTGGGGCGTCACATCCATCCACAACCAGCCTTGATCACGAGGATCATCTCTCCTCCGATCGCCAGTAATCGACAGAAAACCCAAACCCGTTCAACTCAAGAAATCTCCATATTCCCCAACTTTGAAATTATGAAATTAATATCAAAATTCACATTCTTGAGTACGAATCTAGTTATGAAATCAAAACATGAAATTAAAATCATTTATTTTTCTGATTTTAAAAGGTTTTACTGTAATTTCACCTTTTCGAAATATTTACCAAGAATTTTCTTCTTAAACCATTTCTAAAAAAAATTTATATTCTTACAAACATTTTTCATTTAGAGATCCTAACCTAAAAGAGGCTAGGGGAAGAGAGATTTAAATTTGAACTTTTTGAAACCTATAAAATTTAAAACAGTGGCATGCATACTGGTTTACAGACATGCACACATTAATCTACACACACACACACACACATATATATATATATATATATATATATATATATATGCATGTAGATATATTCTACAGCCATACAACATTTTTCACAACATACTTTAGGAATCAATCACAAAACATCAAGATATATCCACAGATTCAAGTTTAATATGTTAGTTTACTCATCTGTACATGAAACAGAGAAGCTTTGAAGCCTATAGATGATTTTTGATCTGGAAATTTGTTTTAAACTTTGAAAATCTGGTAATTGGTCCTGACTTTGATCTGAAGCTTGATGCTTGATTTAAGTTGAGTTGAATTTGCGTGCTTTGGATTAGCTTTGAGATGCTTCAGGTTTGAATTTGAAAAAGTTTTTTATTTCTGGTTTCTGATTTTTTTTCTCTGGTTTTATTTTAGTATCCAGATTTGTTTTGCTTAGGTTTTGGATTTTAAAACATATAAATCTTTGAATGTATGAAATAAAATTGAGAAAAGAAGGAGTTAGTGGTATATATAACTTGTTTTTCTCTTTATTAATTAAATTAAATTTGAAGAACAATTTGCCACTTGTATTTATGCATGTTAAATCTAACTTACAAATGTTAAGTTGCATTTCAAAATACTTACACTTGTTATAATTTTCACACTTGTCTTTTGCATGTTATTAATTTTTAAATATTTTAAATATGTTTTTATATAATTTTTTATATTATATTTTCAATTATTTTCACACACACACACACACACATATATATGTTTTTATATTTTTATATTTAAACTTTTCCTTTTATTTATACTTATATAATCTTAAAGAGAATGATTTAAAATCTAATTATACATTAATAAATAGACATATATATATATATATATATTAGAATTTAAAATATAGAATTTAACTTAAATGTCTTTTAAAAATTATTATATTTAATTCAAAACATAACTTCCAACTCATAATATATATACACACACACATATATATATTTATTAGAAAATAAATTTTTATCAGTTTTAAAATATAGAGTTTTTAAATACAAATATTTTAAGGTATTTATTTTCGAATTAAAAATCAAAATTCTATTTACAATTTATTAATATATGTATATATATATATAAACAAACACATATCTTATTTGTTTTGGGAAAAATCAAATTAATTCACAAATTAATTCTAAAATTATATTAATTACCAAATTAAATATGGCTTAAAAAGGGGATCGTTACACCCGCCTTCCAATTACCCACAACCACCAGCGCCACCTCCTCCGATATCCCCCAGCTTGAGATCGAGCTGCTACCACCATCGACGTTCATGCTCCCTTAGCCGCTGGGCCATCGCGCCCATCTCCACCGTCGATGTTGTCGAGCTTCCCCTCCTCTACAACTTCCTAGTTGATCACCTTGTCACAAACGACATTAAATGGTCTCGATTAATGTGGGTCGTAGGATGGAGAACGAATTTGGAGGTAAGAAATCAAACGTACTCCCAAGTGGCTCGTGATTCACACGTGAAGAAGGTATAGGCTCGTACATGATAGGGTGGTTGAGTGTAAGTATTGTGGGCTAATATGAATGAAGATAATTATGTGAAGTTAAATCCATATATAAATATATACAATTAAATTCCAAAATATCTAAATATTTATTTTCAAAATCAAGTAAATCACTTTTAAATTCAGTATAAAATTTTTAGTACCTTCATTCTTATTAATAGAAATTTAAACAAGTTTTAAAACATTTTTATCCAAATAAAATCCAAGATTTAAATTATTTAAATAATTTTCAATCATTAAATTCAACGATTAAATTACCCAATAAATCGTTATATTTTAAATTCAAGTTATTAAATCTATAAAATTAACTTTTAAATATCTAAAATCAATAATAACCAAAATTTTGGATTATCACATTCTTTCCCTCTTAAAAGAATTTCGTCCCCGAAATTGCCAAGGTAGGAAAAATGCACAAACTCATTTTTTTTCAAAAACAAATTAGTTGAAATAACTTATGCAAATCCATTTTAAGCCATTAACTTTCCAAATCAATTTGTTGAAAACTTGTTATTACTTTTATTAAGTTTTCAGATTCATCTATATGTTCCAAGTAATATTATCCACTTATTCATTTCCGATTATAACTCAAAATTAAATTTTAGTTATCAAAAATTTATTATTTATTAGATTTTCAGAAAATTTCGCCAGTGTTTTCTTTGAGCGGCTCGATCATAACAACCATAAATCGCCACTACGGGCCCAAATCAGCAAAAGAAAACAAATGCCAAGTGGCTCAACGGTGAAGCCATCAAATCCAAACAATAATTTAAAAATGTACCGTTTTGCTGGCCAACCAGTTTTCTTATGATATCAAAGACATCATTTAGCTCTTGCTTTTATATACCTGCATCTTATTTACCCATATATCCAATCATATTATTTTGCATTTTTAATCTCCAACATTTTTTTTACTAAAACCATACGATGTACATATATCATCCTTATGCACATCTCAATCTGATCGCTCACTCGATCAAACAATCTCCCGTCTGAACTTGTATCATTACAGACCACTCTAATGCAGACTTAGATCTGGTTCGTTAATCAAAAACTGTTGTTCTCCTTACACAGCCATATACTATGATAAGGAATTCCAGAATCAACCAAAAATTCATATCCAGTGTTCGCCGTCGAGAATTGAGTGAAAAATTCCAACTCGGATCGATATAAATCATCTCGAAATCCTAAGCTCGAATCAGGATCAAACTGCTATGCGAATAAAGTAATATACAAACTACTTACTTTTGTATTTTAGTTTATTCTTAGTTATCCCAAATTTCTTTTATTCACCCTTATTCCGTTATCATTTGTTTTACCCACATTCAATTATTCACACCCATTTATCACATTGCTCTATTTACATTCATTATTTTCTTAGTATGTCCTTTACATACTGATATCATTTAAGAATTATTCCACCAAATTCAATGTTTAACACATTTCACTTCATACTTACTTTATTTACACTTATTTACAATCACTATTCACTTCTTTACATAGTACATTTCTTAATACTACTATCACTTAAACCTCTTTCAATAGAATTTGTTTCCTTAAGTTCATTTTAAAATATTTTATACAACTTAAGTCGATATTCATTTTAACTCAAATCCAATTTCAACTCAATCCATTTATTTCAATTTCAATATTTTAACCATATTCAAAAATCTTCTACTGATAATTTATTCAATTAGTTTATTTCATAATTCATTTCCAAAAATTATTTTATTTAACCTAACTTAGGCTAAATTTCTCTCCATACTTCATTTTATACTTAACTTAAGTTAAGTTCATTTCCATAGTTCAATTCAAAATTCACATATAACAGTTTAAAGCTTTGTTCCACTAACAAATTCCAAAATTAACAAGTTATCAAAATTTTCCTCATACTCTCAAAAAAGATAGTAAATGAAAATTCTAAAGTTTAAACACCTTGTTCTTAAATACTTCAAATCATTTTGAAACCATATGTGTGTGTATAAATTTATTGGCATATCAAATCATTCTTTTGAATTTAAAAATCAAAACTAGTCTTACCAAAACAAAGTTCCAACGGTAGCAATTCCTCTATTAGAAACGCGAAAATGAACGTTGATGATGCTGCAAAAATCATCGATATTATTTTCCAGCGACCGAAGTGAGTTCAATGCTTTTACTCCCTTTAAAATCCTTTTAAATATTTTTATCCAAAAGTATCTTTAAAATAATAATATTATTATTTTCCAAACTTTGCAAAATCATTTTCAGAATTAACAGGATTTAAATTTTCGAGTTACCATCTTTAAACCCTTACAAATCATATTTAAATATAATTTTGAAATTTTATTTTAATTTATAAATCACATTTATAAACCATATCTATATAATTCCATTTGGTTATATAAAATCATTTCTTAATTGTTATTCTTACTTGCATTATCATATCAACCTTTATTCGATTACAAGCAACAAACCACAAATGATAATAGTATAACATTACCATTTCCTAACAACCAAGCACACCATATATAACATAATAATTTCTAAAAAATTATTCCTTTAATTATAAAGCATAATCTAGGTAAATTATTTCATTAACCTAATTCCAAAACAATACCATGTCAAGTTGCTCTGTTCAAGTGTTTAGAGATCCCTGTCAATAACGTTAGTTACTCGTATTGACTAGAATCCATAAGCCACTCAACAAATTAACCAACACAATATAAACCATTTTTATATCACTAACAAGTACATGCTCATATATATTTACACACTCAAACTTATTCTAGGGTGCTACAGAGCCCATCTCTAATGAGTTACCCCATCAAAGCCACTCGCTTAACCTTCAGCTTTGATACCAAATGAAAAGACTAGGATCCTCGACCCTTAAAAATCGACATTAATACAACCACTGTATTACATTTCGAGAAATCGAATTCCAAAAAACCCGATTGTTAGGGGAAAGAAGTAGAAAAAAGATAAGAAGAAAACAAAAACATAGAATTTTCAAGGCGGAATGAATAATCTATAATATACCATAAATCCTTATAGAAAAACAAAACAGTAATATATATACAGACATCAATCAGAGTATACTAACCTATTTCATCCTGGATAGTTATAATAATACGTCCTCACAATTGCTGATAACACACCAATGTATACAGCGAAAAACGTAACTACCTACGTGAATATGTCTCTAGGCCTCCAACTCGTCTCTTGAAGCTCCAAGCATCCAAACTAATATGTAATACTCGGTCTAACCTGAGCATTATAATAAAATAACACCTGAGTTAGTCTAGAAAACTAACGTGAGAAAACCACACCCAATTGGATTTTTAAGTTATAAGAAAATCTTTGAAATCAAAGGGTATCCGTAAGACTACACCATATATAAACACGACGGGTTTTTACCTTATGATAACCAAACAATTTTTATATAAATGTCATTTGATATTATAATAGTGTCTAAGTACAAATACTTATTAAAAAAGATGGAATGCCTACGTCTCACATTTCAACATAGTCCCACATAATTAAAACCGTACGGTTCATACTGGAGAATGGATTCCGTACTATGACCAAGTAAGGAACTACTTCCGATGGGTGCATCTCTAGATCAATGCACCCGGGTCTGACAAGAACATCTCGTACCCTGCCACATAAAACCAGCCTACTACTTGACTAGTAGTACCGAATATGTCATCATCCCGGTCTTCCAACCGTAATCAAGATCTCTCATGCATAATTAAATCCATTGACATAGGGTAATCTAGAAAGATGATTACATAACCTAATTGGAGCGACCCAGTTAGCCCTTCTGGATGCCCTGTTTTAGTCATTTCCCGGTTAATGAGGCTTGAGGCTACGATTACCCTTTTGAATAGTAATTCCACTTGGAATGCTAACACTGCCTTCCAAACAGCAATGTAATGTTAGCATTCATCCATACAAGTTGTTCAGGGTCTGAACAAACCATTCTCTTCAAAGATTACCGTCTTCATTTTCCTCAAGATTTCACAATTCCTAACTCTCAAATCGGATCTAAGTAGTTTCCAGATAATCAAATCTGATCTCGGTCACTTTGAAACGATCAACGAATTTGATCAGATTTGATAGTAGGTTATTTGACTATCAAGTTACACACATAAGCAGTCATTAGGCTATATTATAAATCTTTCAAAATTTTATCTCAAATTATCTTTACAAAGATATATATTCAATCTCTTCTAATATTACAATACTTGAAAACACCTTCGAACACTTATGTCGATAACAGGATATTGTCAAATCATGTCAACACTTAGAAATATTTCCAAATCCAACTTATAATTCATTTTCTTTGAAAAATATTTCTATAATAATCATTTTTTGCCAAAAATATTTCGTACTTATCTCATAAATCTACGGAATTTTTTATTAATTCCCTTTACAATTTCCAAAAATTATCAATTATACTTATTTGTAATCCTACTAACAATTTATAACTCCTTTAGTGAGTTCAGATTCATTTTCGAATTCCCATATCAAATTTCCTTTTCTTAAATTTTCTTAAATTCCCAAATTCCATTATAAGATTTTCCCCTATAAAATCACATCCACTAAATAAAATCGGTTCATAAACCTTAGGAGCATTTATAAATAAATTGCAATCATTTACTTTTAAACTATATACATATAATAATAAATTTCAAAAACGCGGTTACATAATTATTTAAAATGTCAAAGTACTTTTAAAATAAACGTCAATAACTAACTCCAGTTCATTTATAAAATCTCTAATCATTTTACAAAAATTGTTTATAAAACTTAGAATTTATATCAACAAATTTAAATATTTAAATAACTAACTTTCCAAAATATTTCAATCCAACTAATACTTTTTATAATTTAATAAATAAAAATATCTTTTCAAAAACAAATCATAACTTCTTGTGAAACCATTTTTAAAATTCAATATACCCATATTTATACTAAGAAATCTCTTGTCACGCCCCACCCCGAGTCCCACATTAACAAAGAGAATTACTGGGTAATTCTGTCTTCTAATGCGGAGAATAGGGCTGATTAGGAACGACCATCTATCATCTTGTCTTAAACATCTACTGCATACGTCGATAAATGCTCTATATTTTTTTTTCTATTTCAAGTGAATCGACATATCCAATAAATGCTTAATACAAAACTATAGGTGGCTAATGGATCTATCAGAACAAAATACAATAACAGAATGCATATCACATCACAGAACAGTAATCATCATATATATATATACATATACATAGATACATCCCAGTATGATACAAACTAATATACAAAAGTTGTACGAGACCAAACTATATACATCTAATCAAATACATATTAGAGTCAAGTGGAAAGAAATATAAACTACACAAAAGTGCTAGGCTGATATCCAAGTAGATGCATCAAAGCTAAGTCCCGTAACTGATAGCTAACCTGAAACAATTCGATCTGACCCGAGTATAAAATACGCGGGTCAGTCTAGCTAAAACAATCAGTTAATAAGGATAGACGATAATATGAAGCATAAGATACAAGGTGATAATTCTTCTCAAATGAGAAGAGGCAAAAGAAAGGAAACATACTCATGACTTAAGTGAAACAATGTCATTTAAGTATACAAAGACCTCAAAGGGGGTGAACTCGACAATAACACTCAAATAATATAAACAATCACCGATGAAAATCTCCAAATCAAAACTCATGAAACTCAATAAGAGTTTATAATCCCCATATCGAAATCACCATAAAACAATATATATATATAAACATTTCTCTAACTCAAGGCTACAAGTAAATTCATCATCTCAAATTGGTGAAATCGAAATCAAAAACTTATGAAAATTCCCCAGATTGGCCAAATCCCTTTTGCATGCCGAAGCGATGCTGCACATGCCATTCTCAAACGGCCGAAGCCTCTGACAAGGTCGCTAACACCTCCCAAAGCAGTTCGTCCTCATGACAAGATCGCTGACACCTCTTCAAGCCATTTTGTCAGCCCTAACAAGGTCGCTAACACCTCCCTAAGCAGTTTGTCCTCATGACAAGGTCGTTGACACCTCTCCAAGCTATTTTGTCATCCCTAACAAGGTCGCTAACACCTCCCTAAGCAGTTCGTCCTCATGACAAGGTCGTTGACACCTCTCAAAGCAGTTCTGTTAGGTAAACATCGTGAATGTGTCACAAACTCACGGAAAGGAATCCGAAAAGTGTTAACGTGTGTCCCATGCCACTTGTTCGCACTTACCGGTTTACTAGCCGCTAGTCGGTGCCACAATAGAAACATCATAAAACTCAGAAAATGATATCTCGCCTCATCTCATTGGCGAGTGGTAAAGAGACACCATACTCGTCTCATCTCATCGACAAGTATTAAATGGCATCGTAACTTGTCTCATTTCATCGACAAGTGAAAACATCGTGATGGTTCCTCATAAACCATAAATCTCAAAATATGAAATCATATACTCAAGACTTGCCTTATATCATTGGCAAGTAAATGAAACATCGTGATGGTTCTCATCCACCATACTCTTACTTAGGAGATCCCAAACCATAATACTCGCCAAATATTGGCCATCTTAAATAATTCCGGTAAATAGAAATTATAAAACTTAAAATATGCCATAAAATGGCAAACATCTCAAAATCAATAATCTCAAATAGCTTTGATCGTACAAGTCCGGAATTAACCAAAATAGTAAACTCACATGTCCCATACCACATGTTTTACTAAATCGTTTAATTCTCTTTCTCATACGTTCAAATAGTGCAAAAGTGAGTGTTTTATATTTAAAATAGTTTACGAGAGAAAACAAGCTTTTAAAACTATTTCTCGAAAAGATTAATAAAACAAATATTTGAAATTTCTTTATTATAGAAAATAAATAGATTTTATATTAGAAAAATAATTTTAAAACTATATGACAATAATTTGAAATGTCCATTTATATCAAAAATCAATTCAAAAGTGGTTTAGTGAAAATTGTGCTCGAAAACAATGAAAAACAAGAAAGATAACTCAAGACCGATCACTTGAATTCAATACGAATTCAATTAAAATTTAACCCAAAATCAATTCAAATTCTATTTAAATTTGAATTTAAATTTTTCTAAATATAGCTAGCTTATTGATAGGAATTATAGCTCTCAAAACATTTCAAAAGAACATCAAAATCGAACAAGAATGAGAGCAAAATAAGCTAGTACAATTCTCAAGTTAATGATTTATTGTCGTCGTTCATTCTCAGGGCAGCAGCAAATCAATAAGGTTTCGACTATCTTAGTATCAAAATTTATCAAAACTCAAAACAAGAAATATTTATAAAATAATCTAAGTTTTCTAGAACATCAAGAATTATCTAAATCCGACAAGAAACGAGAAAGATATGTCAAATTTAATAACCGTGTTTAGTTTGGATAACGTAATTACCAAAGTGATAGAGCTGAGAGATTGCAACAGGATTTCGATCAATCTAAGTTCATAATATGCAAATGTCATCAACATAATAGTTGTCACACACAAAATAAGATTTCCGTAACTTCAAAAATCGTCCAAATCCGTCAAGAAACAAGGAAGGTATGCATGATTTACTAACTGTATTTAGTTTGGATAACATAATTATCAAAGTGACAGAGCTCAGAGTTTGCAACAGGATTTTGATCCACTTATTCTCATAATAAGCAAATGTGTTCAACATAAAAGTTGTTGCACACAAAATAAGCATTCCGGAACTTCAAAAATTGTCTAAATCCGAGAAGAAACAAGGAAGATATGCACGATTTACTAACTGTATTTAGTTTGGATAACATAATTATTAAAGTGACAGAGCTGAGCGTTTTAAACAGGATTTTGATCTATTTATTCTCATAAGAAGCAAATGTTTTCAACATAAAAGTTGTCACACACAAAATAAGCTTTCCGGAACTTCAAAAATCGTCTGAATCCGAGAAGAAACAAGGAAGATATGCACGATTTACTAACTGTATTTAGTTTGAATAACATAATTATTAAAGTGACAGAGCTGAGAGTTTGCAATAGGATTTTGATCCTCTTATGCTCATAATATGCAAATGTGTTCAACATAAAAGTTGTCTCACATAAAATGTGCTTTCCAGAACTTCAAATATTATTGAATTCTGATCAAAAAAGAAAAAGTTATGACTAAATCAATTTTGGAATCAAACTCAGGAAATTTAGTTAAAGACAGAATCGTACACTTATTTCCAATTGTATTTAAGGTCAATAAAATTTCGAAATCTCAAAAAAAAAAAAGAAACCGTTCCTTACTAAATCTAATTTCTAATAAAAAAAGAATGACCTCAAACGGATAAGAAACGTGATAGTTATGGTTGTTTTACTTCAGCGCATTCCTATTATATTCCAGCAATGTACAACAAACGATTTTTTCCCCTCATCTTAGCAATTACAATTAAAATTTAGCTAGAAATGTGAGTTAATAAACTCACCTAACTGTAATAAAATAAAAACTCCAATTTGTGTTGAAAGACGAAAGCTTTGATGGGGAAGGAGCTTCAAATAACCTGAATTGGAAGAAAACATTGCATGCAAAAGAAGTTTTACACTAAATTAGAAAACCCCTTACAGAAATTAGGAATTTGATGAAATTGTAGGGCTTAGAGTTTGATTACCTTTTAATTCACTCTAGTTTTAAGAAATTTCAGCTTGAATTGAAGAAGGATTAATTTGAAAGCTTGGGTTTGCAACATGGTGGTTTCTCTTGTTTTACAGAAAAGAGGAAGAAGGTGAACTTGTGTTAGAACGTACATGAATTGGTTTCTTCTCTTTCTTATTATCTGGCTAAGTCTAAATGGACTTATGGATCCAAAATTAAAAGAAAAATAAAACAAATGGCCTAAGTTAATTACTTAACATAAAACCAAGTGCATTCTTATATACACTAATTTACAAAACAAAGTCAATTTTCTTTCAATTTTCAACGAAACAAAATTTGTAAATTTACATACACATGAAATAAATTATTTTGCACTATGAAAAGATTAATTTTTATTTTTAAAATATTATTATTATTAAAATCCTTTATTTCACAATAATACATAATTTACTCAAATAAATGAATAAAACTCTATTTTAAACTTCTAAAATTCCACAAAAATACTTTTCTTACTTAGAAAAATATTTTAAACCATTTTAAACTCAAGTTTATAATTAAACTCATTTTAAAATCAATTTACATATGTTTATTTAAATAAACAACCTTTAAAATCTCATACTTCTTTTAAAAATTATTAAAAGAAGTAATCGGCAATAATTAATACAATTATAGCATTTTCTCCAAATAAAACCCATTTTTCCATCATTATTAATCCAAATAAATAAAATAAAGTTTCAAACTTTATTTTTATTTTTTCATTTTATTTCCAAAATTCACTGTTTATTCCGAATAAACAAATAAAATTTCCAATTTTATTTTAATTTACAATATTAGATTATAACTATCGTTATAGCTTAATATTAATAGGTAATTTCCAAAACCAGGGTTGTTACAGACTCCTCCTCTTAATAAAATTGCGTCCTCGCAATTTCTAGAAAAGCATTCATATTCAGCATAATTATTTCATCAATCAAAGGAGGATAGACAAGCTCGAGTCTAAAAAAAATTCTCTTACTCTCAAAATAAAACGGTAGAATACCAAGATAAGGCTCTCCCGATTAATTCTATGGTTTCCAAAGTGCTATTATGGAATTATCGAACCAATGAATTTGCCTAGCAACACACAAGATTTCGAAGGCATCTCACCTTCGAATGAGAACACAACAAGATGCTGTACAATTGATCAATCAAATGAGATTGATTTCTCATAAACTTCTCGAGTAGAGTTGGGATTTAGCACAACTCCAACCCGAATTGTAACCAACAAAATGATTACTGATATGATTTTTCATATGACATTACGGAAGGAACCACACCGATACAAGATATGCACAAAAGATACAAGATAGATCAACCAAAAGATGGTTTCTTCAAAGGCCACCAAACTCAAATGACCGCGTAAATGCATGTCATTAATTAGAAAATAACACGAGAGTAAGATAAACACTAGGAACTAAAATATATGTATACACTCTCAATCAAAAATTCTTAGAGTTTCAAAAATTCAGTATCTTTATAATTATAACCACAATTTTCAACACTTGAATTTTTTTTTTCCAAAACTTCTTGCTTAGATTTTAAATTTAAATTCATTACTCTTTGATATAGCACTTACACAATGAATAAATAATTTCAAACTCATATTCTCTCTTATTACAAAAAATAAATTTCCCGAAAGAATTTTATAAATTCATATCCACAGTTCCTTAAAATAAATTTAAAATTTACCTCTCACTATTTTCAAACAACTAAAAAAATTCCAAAATAAGTTACATATATTATCCAGAAAAAAATTCCTACTTCTCACTCCCATAAATATCAATTTCTAAATTTAATCTCATTAAAACACAATTTATCGTATCTGATTGTCTCATCACAACCTTTAGGAAATTCCTATCGATAACGTTGATCAGGCGCATCGACCAGAATTCTTAAACACTCGATGGACGACCCAACACAAAGAAATCATTTTCTAAAAAAAAATTCCTTATATAATACTCAAAATATTCTTTTTTTTCCTCAAACAATTTCAGTTCCTCTTAAATCTTATCTACAATTAAAAGATTTCAAAACTCTATTTTAATCAATTCGAAATCATAAACGCCAAAAGAATTCATCGTGTTATTCTTAGAATACTTGATTCAAAAGATTGATGGAACAAACTAGATTGTTCGTCATTTCGCATGGTATAACGAACTGCTCAAAAGAATCACATGAGTACGTAATGTAAGTAGAATGTTACTTTCCGCAACTCGTAGCTTACTAAAATCGATGTAGGGTCAAATTAAAGGATGGCCCTAACACCACTCACTAGGTAGGTTAAAAGAAATCTATGTGATATAAAAGCAATGGCAAGATATCTTCTCAAATGAGAAGAAGGGACACAAATTCTAAATCATTACTTTGAGCAGAGTAATGTCACGAAGTTCATCTACAAATAAGTATCCAAGGGGGATATCTCGAAGGACGCATAAATAACAACAGACGAATAAATCCAATCGATCATCTCATTTCCTCAGTGGACATTCTCGTGGAAGAATGACCAAAAGGCTAAGAGTTGTAAATAAGGTCAATACAACATTCAATTGCCCAATGGGGTGACAACCCCGAACGGACTCCCAGAAATCAACGTAGTCATCATGACTAGAATTTGAGATATACCATCAACATCTCGAAACCCAAGAGCGAATACAGAGACTTCAGAATCATATTTAACATCCTGAAAAACAAGAACACAAATCAATAGAATTAGGATATCTAAATATAGTATCCTTCAAATCACAAAATTTGGCTTGATAATATACAAGCCACTCATCACAAATTATCTCAAATTCTAGAATGAGACTTTAGATAGAAATTACTATGCTAATTCACACGAAAGGATAAGCCATACAGGATAAATCCTAAAATCCTCATACATCAAATCAAATATTGCGGATCCCTATAATAGAAATTGCAATTCACAAAGATATCATAAGATAAAACGTCAAAGATCATCCACAAACTCCTTTGACACGGATGAGTATTAAGCACACACATCGAAGATGACTCAAATAGAATAATTACAAATAATTACTCTTAAGATAGGACACCATTAAACCAATTTGGAATACTACGGAATAAATATATTCCTAGACATATCCAAACTTATTTACTCCAAAGAATCAATGAAAAGCTTAGGACACAAAATAAAGGGATTTGTAACACTCGTACTATATTTGGATGCATCATTATATATGTTTATGTTCCGTGTTTATCATATTTTGTTCTGAATCTAGCTCTGATACCAAGCTGTCACGCCCCACCCCGAGTACCATATTAACAAAGAGAATTACTGGGTAATTCTGTCTGCTAATGCGGAGAATAGGGCTGGTTAGGAGCGACCATCTATAATCTTGTCTGAAACATCTACTGCATACGTCGATAAATGCTCTATATTTTTTTTCTATTTCAAGTGAATCGACATATCCAATAAATGCTTAATACAAAACTATAGGTGGCTAATGGATCTATCAGAACAAAATACAATAACTGAATGCATATCATATCACAGAACAGTAATCATCATATATATATATATATATATACACACATAGATACATCCCAGTATGATACAAACTAATATACAAAAGTTGTATGAGACCACACTATATACATCTAATCAAATACATATCAGAGTCAAGCGGAAAGAAATATAAACTACACAAAAGTGCTAGGCTGATATCCAAGTAGATGCATCAAAGCTAAGTCCCGTAACTGATAGCTAACTTGAAACAACTCGGTCTAACCCGAGTATAAAATACACGGGTCAGTCTAGCTAAAACAAACAGTTAATAAGGATAGACGATAATATGAAGCATAAGATACAAGGTGATAATTCTTCTCAAATGAGAAGAGGCAATAGAAAGGAAACATACTCATGACTTAAGTGAAATAATGTCATCTAAGTATACAAAGACCTCAAAGGGGGTGAACTCGACAATAACACTCAAATAATATAAACAATCACCGATGAAAATCTCCAAATCAAAACTCATGAAACTCAATAAGAGTTTAAAATCCCCATATCGAAATCACCATAAAACAATATATATATATAAACCTTTCTCTAACTCAAGGCTATAAGTAAATTCATCATCTCAAATTGGTGAAATCGAAATCAAAAACTTATAAAAATTCCCCAGATTGGCCAAATCCCCTTTGCATGCCAAAGCGATGCTGCACGTGCCATTCTCAAACGGCCGAAGCCTCTGACAAGGTCGCTAACACCTCCCAAAGCAGTTCGTCCTCATGACAAGGTCGCCGACACCTCTTCAAGCCATTTTGTCAGCCCTAACAAGGTCGCTAACACCTCCCTAAGCAGTTTGTCCTCATGACAAGGTCGCTGACACCTCTCCAAGCTATTTTGTCAGCCCTAACAAAGTCGCTAACACCTCCCTAAGCAGTTCGTCCTCATGACAAGGTCGCTGACACCTCTCAAAGCAGTTCTGTTAGGTAAACATCGTGAATGTGTCACAAACTCACGGATAGGAATCCGAAAAGTGTTAACGTGTGTCCCATACCACTCGTTCGCACTTAGCGGTTTACTACCCGCTAGTCGGTGCCACACTAGGAACATCATAAAACTCAGAAAATCATATCTCGCCTCATCTCATTGGCGAGTGGTAAAGAGACACCATACTCGTCTCATCTCATCGACAAGTATTAAATGGCATCGTAACTTGTCTCATTTCATCGACAAGTGAAAACATCGTGATGGTTCCTCATAAACCATAAATCTCAAAATATGAAATCATATACTCAAGACTTGCCTTATATCATTGGCAAGTAAATAAAACATCGTGATGGTTCTCATCCACCATACTCTTACTTAGGAGATCCCAAACCATAATACTCGCCAAATATTGGCCATCTTAAATAATTCCGGTAAATAGGAATTATAAAACTTAAAATATGCCATAAAATGACAAACATCTCAAAATCAATAATCTTAAATAGCTTTGATCGTACAAGTCCAGAATTAACCAAAATAGTAAACTCACATGTCCCATACCACGTGTTTACTAAATCGTTTAATTCTCTTTCTCATACGTTCAAATAGTGCAAAAGTGAATGTTTTATATTTAAAATAGTTTACGAGAGAAAACAAGCTTTTAAAACTATTTCTCGAAAAGATTAATAAAACAAATATTTGAAATTTCTTTATTATGGAAAATAAATAGATTTTATATTAGAAAAATAATTTCAAAACTATATGATTATAATTTGAAATGTCCATTTATATCAAAAATCACTTCAAAAGTGGTTTAGTGAAAATTGTGCTCGAAAACAATGAAAAACAAGAAAGATAACTTCAGACCGATCACTTGAATTCAATACGAATTCAATTTAAATTTAACCCAAAATCAATTCAAATTCTATTTAAATTTGAATTTAAAATTTTCTAAATATAGCTAGCTTATTGATAGGAATTATAGCTCTCAAAACATTTCAAAACAACATCAAAGTCAAACAAGAATGAGAGCAAAATAAGCTAGTACAATTCTCAAGTTAATGATTTATTGCCGTCGTTCATTCTCAGGGCAGCAGCAAAGCAATAAGGTTTCGACTATCTTAATATCAAAATTTTGCAAAACTCAAAACAAGAAATATTTATAAAATTATCTATGTTTTCTAGAACATCAAGAATTATCTAAATCCGACAAGAAACGAGAAAGATATGTCAAATTTAATAACCGTGTTTAGTTTGGATAACGTAATTACCAAAGTGATAGAGCTGAGAGATTGCAACAGGATTTCGATCAATCTAAGTTCATAATATGCAAATGTCATCAACATAACAGTTGTCACACACAAAATAAGCTTTCTGGAACTTCAAAAATCATCCAAATCCGACAAGAAACAAGGAAGATATGCATGATTTTCTAACCGTATTTAGTTTGGATAACATAATTATCAAAGTGACAGAGCTCAGAGTTTGCAACAGGATTTTGATCCACTTATTCTCATAATAAGCAAATGTGTTCAACATAAAAGTTGTTACACACAAAATAAGCATTCCAGAACTTCAAAAATCGTCTAAATCCGAGAAGAAACAAGGAAGATATGCACGATTTACTAACTGTATTTAGTTTCGATAACATAATTATTAAAGTGACAGAGCTGAGCGTTTGCAACAGGATTTTGATCTATTTATTCTCATAAGAAGCAAATGTTTTCAACATAAATGTTGTCACACACAAAATAAGCTTTCCGGATCTTCAATAATCGTCTGAATCCGAGAAGAAACAAGGAAGATATGCACGATTTACTAACTGTATTTAGTTTGGATAACATAATTATTAAAGTGACAGAGCTGAGAGTTTGCAATAGGATTTTGACCCTCTTTCAGCGCATTCCTATTATATTTCAGCAATGTACAACAAACGATTTTTTTCCCCTCATCTTAGCAATTACAATTAAAATTTAGCTAGAAATGTGAGTTAATAAACTCACCTAACTGTAATAAAATAAAAACTCTAATTTGTGTTGAAAGACGCAAGCTTTGATGGGGAAGGAGCTTCAAATAACCTGAATTGGAAGAAAACATTGCATGCAAAAGAAGTTTTACACTAAATTAGAAAACCCCTTACAGAAATTAGGAATTTGATGAAATTGTAGGGCTTAGGGTTTGATTACCTTTTAATTCACTCTAGTTTGAAGAAATTTCAGCTTGAATTGAAGATGGGTTAATTTGAAAGCTTGGGTTTGCAACATGGTGGTTTCCTTGTTTTACAGAAAAGAGGAAGAAGGTGAACTTGTGTTAGAACGTACAGGAATTGGTTTCTTCTCTTTCTTATTATCTGGCTAAGTCTAAATGGGCTTATGGATTCAAAATTAAAAGAAAAATAAAACAAATGGCCTAAGTTAATTGCTTAACATAAAACAAAGTGCATTCTTATATACACTAATTTACAAAACAAAGTCAATTTTCTTTCAATTTTCAACCAAACAAAATTTGTAAATTTACATACGCATGAAATAAATTATTTTGCACTATGAAAAGATTAATTTTTATTTTTAAAATATTATTATTATTAAAATCCTTTATTTCACAATAATACATAATTTACTCAAATAAATGAATAAAACTCTATTTTAAACTTCTAAAATTCCACAAAAATACTTTTCTTACTTAGAAAAATATTTTAAACCATTTTAAACTCAAGTTTATAATTAAACTCATTTTTAAATCAATTTACATATGTTTATTTAAATAAACAACCTTTAAAATCTCATACTTCTTTTAAAAATTATTAAAAGAAGTAATCGGCAATAATTAATACAATTATAGCATTTTCTCCAAATAAAACCCATTTTTCCATCATTATTAACCTAAATAAATAAAATAAAGTTTCAAACTTTATATTTTTTTTCATTTTATTTCCAAAATTCACTGTTTATTCCGAATAAACAAATAAAATTTCCAATTTTATTTTAATTTACAATATTAGGTTATAACTATCGTTGTAGCTTAATATTAACAGGTAATTTCCAAAACCAGGGTTGTTACATCTCTATCGATTTATCACAAATCGATTCAAATTTCCAATTCCATAACTATTCCCAAATTCCAAAATAGAATTTACTATTTTTTTCTAAATCGATTTTCATATCTCATTTTAAATTCCCTGTGACGACTCTGAATTTTTGGATATTTGAAATTGGAATATTTAATTGATTTTAAATATTTGAAACTTAGTTTAACTTGAATTTTAAATATCACTGTTTATCTGGCAATTTAGTTATTGGATGTAATAATTGGAAATTGGGTAGAATAGTGAATTTTGGTTTTTAAGCCAATTAAAAATAATTTGAAGGTGTGTAAAATTTATATTAATATTAATGAAGGTAATAGAACTTTTAAAATTAAATTTTAAGTTGGTTGGTTTAGTTTTAAAAATATTTAGTTTAAATCGGTATTCAAATATAGCCATCCGAAGCATAGTCTCAAACTTCTACGAACTAGTTCCATTGGATCCATAATAGTGCATTATTATCGTATTTCAATTTTCGTAGTGTTTACAGTTATCACTTCGCCATATGGTAGATAAACACGCTGAAATCTATAGCGAAAATTTAATATAATAACTGGATCCAAAAAGCTATCTTCTCCATACGATCGAATTAGGACTTGAAACCTTTTCCATTATGTCGTACTAGGGGTATAACATTATAAATGCCTAGCGGCACACCCCGATAGGATGTCTAGGTTTTAAGCTATGAATTCAAGACGATTTAAATTTGAGTTTAAATTTAAATATAAATAGTAATACGGCATTGAAACACTGTATCAAGTGTAGACACGTAATGAAATTTTAAACAGGTGTTCTCCTTGGTTTGACATGTGTTGTTTTTCTTTCCTTTTCAAAATTTCAGCCCAACATTTTTTTAAAAAAAATCAACAAAAAAATGGTCGATGCCCTTCTTCTCAAATCAAATTGACGTTCTCCCTTTTTTCTATTCATACATGAATTAGCCCTAATTCAAATCGTATAGCCGAGTGAAATCAACAATCGAGTAAGGTGAGCAGCTCTATTTTAGGTAGAGGCCGATGTTGTAGTTGAGCCAGGTGGGAGATGCGGCGTTCATTCGTTCTGCAAGCAGTATGGATGTGAGGTCGCGATGGTGGCGACGAGATAGCAGCGGCCTCGATTTTCGTTGATCGACATTGCGTCAGCACTAGGGTTTGGATTATAGGAATGTGTGGCCTTTGATTCGAGCAGAGGACGATGGCGTTCGCGAAGGGGAGGCAAAGCACGGAGATCGTGTGTAACGATCCCAATTTTTAATTAAATTTAAATTGATAATTAAAATAAATTTTTGGATAAAATTGTAAATTAATTTGAATTTTTTTAAAATTAAATAGGGTATTTATTTATTTAGACATTGATTTTTTAAAATTAACTATGGATTTGGAATTTGTATATTTAATATCTTATAAATAGAAAAGTAACATCCTAAAATTTGTCAATATAAATTAGTGATATATTTTAAACTTTTGAAATTTAATTTGAAAATATATTGATAAATCTCATAACAAATAAAATAAGTAATAAACTATGTATGAATAAATTCCAATTTATTTTGAGTTTAAAAATCTTGAAATAATAAATATTTTAAAAGAAAAAAAATCATTTGAATTCATATTATATATGTATATAATACATACCTTCTTTTAAAGAAAAAAATCACTTATTAATAAAATTAGTTTTTAAAATCATTTCTTTCTTTAAATTGGTATAAGTAGAAGTAATTGACACAAATGAATTATTATTCAAGTGAATTCAAATTTGAAAATTAAATTTAAAATAAATGTTTTAAATATAAGTGCCATTTAAAATCATTAAGATGTAAAAGTATATAATGAAAATATTGGATAAAACAATTTTTCTTTTAACATTGTATATGTATATACATACACACAAATGAATAAAGAGGTGTGTTCATTTATAAAATAAATATGATATAAAGAAATTTATAGACATTCTTTTGTCTTTAAAAATTTAAATGTAAAACATATACATAAGGGAGTAAAGAAATATACATGCACATGGGTTTGGAGCAAGGTGATTAACAAAATCTAGAGTTTATGATATCTCTTTACAAATGGCATCCAACATATTTAGTTAAATAAAATAATTAAATAAAAAATTACAAAAAAACTCTTCACTTCCCCATATGTAATTATAATAACTCTTACCAAATCCGAACAAATCAGTAGCATTTCAAAACTACAACACCCAAGATAGAAAAAAATCAAAAAAATCTGAAGCATGTAAACATGCAAGTTCAAGACCAGAGATTAAAGCTCTTCCCAGTTTTCAAAATTAAAAAGCAAAATAATTCAACACGTAAAGGAATCAACCTGAAGACAGAAGCAAAGATTAAAAATCTGGAAACAAGGCAAAGTCTTCGGCCTGGAAGTTTAAAACCAAAGAAATCAAGCCTGAAGCAAATTTCAGATCATAAAACAAAATTCAAGTTCAGGCTCAACAATTTGTGCTCTGTTCAAATCTATCGGGTAAATTTTAACTTTATAGTTTAATAAATTATGATTTCAAGATCGAGTTTAAACATAAAAAAATTTAGGAAAATTTGCAGATTTGTTTTATAAAAAGAAAAAAATGGAGCTTCAGTTTTCCAGTAAGCAAGATTCTCTGAAACAATTGAAGGCGAGTATTTAAAATTTGAATTTGATGTTAGTAATCAGTAAATAAAACAAGATTTAAACTATTATGTCAATCAATTGCAGGAAAATTGAAGATCAAAGATTTAAACCCATCTCTAGTTGGCATATTGCAGAAAAATAAAAATAAAAAGGTTTATCTGTATATACATTCAAACCTGTAAGTAACTTAAAATTGTTTGTATCTAATGAATTAAGTACAACAAAGAGTAAATAAAGAGTTGTATATACAATTTAAAGATCTAAACTCCAAGGTTTAAAGAAAAAGAAAAAAAAGAAAACGGTTCCAGTTCTCTCAAAAATAAGATGCTTCTGTTCTTCTCTGCACTGGGCATTCCAAGGTGAGCAGACTCTTGAACTTACTTTTATATCTAATGATTATGATTAATACTTGGATGTGGTTGTGAAAAAAATGGTTGTATATGTCTGCCCATGATATATATATATATGTGTATATATATATATATATGTATATATATATATATAAATGTAGGTAAGTTCTATTTGTTTGGACACAAATATTTTCTCTATTCATAAACCTGTTCGAAGAAAGGAAAAGTTCAAATCCCTGGAACAAAGAAAATTCAATATGTCAACGTACAATCAATGTTGGGTTAAAGTCTTCAAAGATGAATGGTGGGTACAAGTGTGATATGATTTTTAAAAATAATTTCAAGTTTACTTATTAAACAAATATTCGGAAAGAATGAAGTTTCAGTAACATATATTCAAAAACTGGAAAAAACCAATTATCACGAATTCGAAATTGGGTTCATGATTTGATTTGTAGTGGGAAATTATAATTTTAGATAACAAATTCATGATTTTTAATTTTGGGAATACTAGGATAAATCGAATTAAACAAAAAATACCTTTTCATAATTTTCTGGTGATCACTGCAATTTTGGACCTCTGGGTTGTGGTCAAAGTAGGGTAGTGGATTAAGGATCTCATGAAAAATGTTCTCACATTTTTGTACGCATTGGTGGCTGCGGTACGATAGGATTTAGGGTTTAAAACTCGTGCAAATCATCATTGTTATCGCGATAGTTACTTCAACATAGCGGCACCGAGTGGGACCGGGGAGGTGGAGTAGGGAGGTAATCGAGTAGAGAGGGTATGGACATGATGGCATGGCTTTAGGTGGCAAAAGGTCGTGGGGCGAGGGAGAAATTGCTGATCAGGTCGGTACGGTAGTCATCCTATGGCTCGATTTCAATTTGTGAGTTCATTCAAAAAATAGTTTTTTGGAATCGAGGGAGGTGGTCGAAGTTGACTTGCTGGCATTGGTGATGATGAACGGAGGGGCAACGATGATTGGTGCACCTGCACGCATCGTAGTTCGTATCTGGGTTTCGTGTTTGGGGAAGAAGATGGTAGGCTCGAAGCGTGTCTCGGGGAGAAGGAGGGGTAGCTCGAGTTTTTACTCGATGTAGGATTTTTGTGTTAAAACAAAGTACCTAGAAATTTTTTAAAATTGAAATTTTTGAAATTTTGGGGCACTCGGGTCAGTTTTTGGAAAAACTCGAAGTAGAGTTCGAGTATATGGGGGTTTACCACGAGTTTTCACTTGGGTTGCCTGGGGTTTTGTGTTTCTAAGTTTTGAAACTATAGCAGGATAGTTAAATAAATTTCTAAGAATTGTTTCTTTTATAAAAGATGATTTTATTATTAAGATAGAAGGTATAAATTTAAGAAAACAATTAAGTTTTAAACTTATATTTTTAACAAGTTATTTTAAATGAAACTGAATAAGTGATTTAGAAATAAAAAAATTCAAATGTTTAAATTTTTAACTTAAAAGTAAGTTAATTTATATTGTTAATGATAGTCAAGTAATTAATAATTTATAGTTAAGATTAATTTATTAATGAATTAAGAATAATTAGTTTAAAGGATGTTTTAAATTGGTTAATTAATTTTCAAAGTTTAAGTTAACATATTTATTGAAGGGAAATTATTATTAAAAGTGAATTGCTTAATGAAAGTAATTAAAGTAATTAAAGAAATTAGTTAATAATTCAAGTTAATTAATCAAGTAATTAATGAATGATTGAATAAAAATAATAATTACTTAGTGAAAGTAATTAAGAATAGGTAATTAAAGATTAAAGATGGATTAGTCAAATATTTAGGGTTAATTACTTAAAGTATAATTAATTAATATGGTCAATTAATTAAGGTAATTAAGTTAAGAATAATTAATTAAAGGATAATCAATTAAGAGTAATTAATTAATAATTAACGGTTTATTAATTAAAGTAATTAATTAAGGAATAGTTAATTAATAAAAAGTAATTAAGGTTTAATTAATTACGATTAAGGTTAATTAATAAAGACAATTGATTAAAGAAATGATTAATTAATGAAGGTGATTAAGACTTAATCAATTGAAATTAATGATAATTAATCATTGATTAAAGATTACTAATGAAAGTAATTAGGCGAGTAATAAATTTAAAACCACACGATTTATTCACCTTAATCAAAGATGTTTGATTGTTATTGAATGTTGTGTGATGGATTGATATATTTGATATATGATGTAATACTATGTGATGCTTTGTGCTGAGCTGTAATATATGTGATGTATATGCTGTTATATGAATATGAAAACCCTTGACTCGTAGAATGACATTTGAATTTTGATGCGACAGGGAGTCGAATTTCAGTTGGTTATCCGAAACCCACATCGAATCGTAATGATGAAGCTTTATGATTGATAATTTATTTTATATGTGAATCTGTGAATAGAGATAAGCGTTATGGTATATACCGCTTATCGATATGATTGAATCTGTGATGATTGATGTTGTGCACTATTGTGTTAAACCCTTGGACCACACTTATACCCACACAAATATGATTGCATGTGGAAATAGGTTAAGTCACAGATTTTTGAAATTGTTTTAAAATTGAATCTTTCAATCCAAAATAGTTTTGGAATTAGAATTAAAGCTTTTGGAAATGAATTTCAAAAATAAAATTTTTAAAAAACTTGGTTGAGTTTTGAAATTTAAATAATTAGATTTAAATTTGAATTCAATATTTGGAATTGAATTCTATGATTTGGAAACTAAGGTTTAAACGGTTATTCAACTTATAAATGTGTTTATATGGGATTTTCAAACCATTTTAAAAATGTTGTTTTCGGAATTTAAATTTAACCCAAAATTTTAACTTGTATAAATATAATTGGATTTTTTCTAAAATGAAAACTGTTTGTTTTCAAACAATAAAAGCTTTCACATAAGAAATGAATTTCCCATTCGAGTTAAAAGGGTTTTGAGTCTAAAATGAAAGTGAATTTCCAAGTTATGGAAACGTGTTTGAAAGCTATAAGTTAAATCTTTAATTTAGAGATTTAAATGAGTTAATCCAATTGAAATAGAAGTTGTTTTGAAGTCTATAAATTGATCTTTGTGAAACTAGGTGAACTTTGTGAAACGAATCTTTTTGTTAAAAGATTTGAAAGGGTAATTTGTTTAACTATTTGAAAGAAAAGCTTTGGATTTTTAAGTTGTGACTTAACTAAAATCCCATATCCACATGTTTTAAAAATATTGCGCTCATTATTCGGTTTAGCCGGAAGAGGACCTTGTGTCATATAACCCATTCTGAATAGTGATACGACGTTATGGATTGCATTTGAAGATCGGTGTTGAAGACCGGGTATCTTCGAGAACGTTAGGATAACCTACCGATTGTCTCTGCACCGAGTAGCTATGGTATAGAGATTCCCTAAGTGATGGGAAGTCTGATCGGGACTGTGGATACCCGGATTTGCAAGGGCTTCTTTGGAAGTGCCATCGGTTCTGTTCGAACCCAAAACAGACTTGTATGGTTGTATGTCCGACATTACACTTTGAGATATTAAACTGATCTCTATCAAATACATTTCTGCTTGGTGGCAGAGAATTTACTATCTTAGCTTAACACCCTTCTCCGAGACGTACGAGCTCAGAGGTTATGTAGTTGATATTTATCAGTGATATATTCCCAATTTGGTAGTGTGGCATGCTAAGTGTTGTTTTGTGTTGATGATCATTTGTTGATCATTTATGATCAAAGCATGGCTTTTATATAAAGCGTAGGTTTGTGGACGAGACTGCATCAGGACCTCACACCCCTGAAATTTTTGAAACAGGAAAGATGCAGCAAGGTTATGATGGTCGCGCCCTTTAGGGGTGCCATTCCCTTCTGGTAAAGGGTGGTATCATGGTATGGAGCCCAGATACTTATGTGGATACTGCAGATCTATTACTTTGTGATTTCTTTGTGGTTTAGGGGTGCCTTGGATAAAGGTCCCAAAGGACCGGGGGATGGCATGCTCGAGTAGTAGTTACCTAGTTACAGAGGTAACCCGGCCTTATGTTGGCAGAGATCCGGTTAGGTTCTCGGGACGTCCCGCCAGAGGCGATCCCATAGACAGTAGGAAGTTCCTTAGCCTGACCAATTGTTGGAAATCCAATCAAAACAATACGCGCCCTGTACGGTTTTAGTTGTATAACCTGCCATGGAATGTGGTGGTAACCTGCTAATGAACATGGTAGCTATAGTAGGCATAAGTGCGAAATGCCTATGCTGGCTTGGATTTATGTTATACTTTCGAAATGTTTTCCACACTGTGCACTTATAATAATAATATCAAGAATTCTTTTCTCGTATTAAGCATATTTGACTATCATAAGGAGAAATCTCCTCCAATTCTGCGTTTCATTGTGTGTGTGGCGGGAGGCCTTATGGTAGTTTCATTTTCTAAAAAGCATTGCGGATTTCAAATTTAAATTCTTTTGTTTGTTTTAAAGACCAAATGTTTTTGTTTGCTCATACCAGTCCCACGACTGACCTGGAGTTTATTGTTCCTTTCCTAAACTCTGGGTGCCTACAATTTTCCCACACGGGCAGTCTAGAGTTGAGTTTTTCAAATAGTCAGGTTTAGTAGATTATCTGGAGCTAGTTCAGTCTTTGGATCTGAAGTGCACTTGCTTATCTTTGTGCGTCGTTATTGGGAGCTCGATCTATTTCTGGATTGGTGCTTTGGAGATGGAGATTGCCAATACTGGAGTTCGTCCTTGAAGATCATCTTGGAGATTTGTGTTCCGCTGCTGGTGTTATGTTTTCTTTCCGCTATTATTATCTTGTATCATATCTCCGTTGTATATTGATATTCATTATACCATTCAGTTGTATCAGATATTGTATCAAATGTTGTATATTGATATATTCTTTTTCTTCCGCTGTGTTGTACTTAATGTGTTATAAGCTCCGGCGAACCTGATTCGACGTTTGGATCTGCGGCATTTGAATACGAGTGTCGTATTTGGTGCCGATTTTCGAAGGTCGAGTCAAGGTCGTTTCATCTTGGTGATGGGCGCGAGTGGTATGAAGAAGTGAGGTACACATATTTTTTATTTCGAGTTAAATCTATTATGTATATATATAATTAGGAACAGAGAATGATACTTGTATGCAGGCATATAAGAATTTTGAAATATTTGCTTTATTTTGTAAATGTATATGTATTAAAAAAAATTATAGTAAAAAATCATGTGGGTTATTTATAGAGAAGAAAATATAAATATAAATATATTTTGTACATTTGTAAATGTATATACAGTTAAGGAAAAATAGAATACAAGTTGAATATATATATATATATACACACATACCTTTTTTCATCTAAAAATATATACAGAAATTGTCATAGGTAAAGTTTGGTAAAATAGGAATTTTAATATGCTTGAAAGCTTACGCAAAATTAGATTTTAAAAATCTTTATAGATTATTTTTATAAATATATGTATGTAGTTTCGAAAGAAAATAAATATACATATATACATATTTAACTTACTAATTTATTTTAAAAATATATATATTTGGGTCGATTAATTTATTTAATAAATTTATTTAATTTATTTTAGTTACTAAGAAATTATTAGAAGAAAATTAGTTTAAAATTAAATCATTAGTCAATTGAATTTATTAAATAGAAGTTGATTGTTCGATTTATTTTGAATATTGATAAACTGTAAATGTTTATACAAGTTCTGAAATTGTGGAAACCAAGTCGAGATTAAAGTGGATGGAAAATGAAGATCAAAGGTGAGTTAGTCTCACTCACATTTGGATACCCGTTAATTTAAATAGTTAAAATTTAAATTATTGGTTGAATGATTGGATTGACTGGATGTGATATTATATATAGCAGTGTGTGTATATATATTAGAGTGATTGATTTTTCGCATTATATAGCGGATGAGACCCTATGCGCCCCGCATGATAGCGGATGACCCCTTATACCGCGATATCCCCCTCGAAGTGGGATTGATATTTTATATTATGCTAACATCTATGGATACAGGAAAATAGGTTGGAGGGATCCGACTAGATTCCTCAAAATGTTGAATTTATTTTATATTCAGTAGTGCGATCTATGTGACGATTATGTTGATTATATAGGGAGTTGAAATTATTGAATGCTATGGTTTGGTTGAATATATATTGGTATTTGAAAGAATGAAAACATATAAGTTTGGATTTTTAAGGGATAAAAAGGGAAATTTCTAAGTAAAATAATATAGTGAATTTGGGTAAATTAAAGATTGAATTTGGAAAAAATGTATAAACTTTGATTTTTAAATTCTATTAAATAAATTCAGAGTATGGAAAAAAAGATAGAGATTTAAATAAAGGAAAATAAAAGACTTTTGGAGACTTAAGAAATATTGTTTTGTAAAGTACAAAGAAATATATTTTTGGAGTTTAAGATTTGAACTGAGTTTGGGAAAAATAAAAGGAGAATTTAAAATAAATTATGAAATTAATATTTTCGATTAAAATAAGATTTTAAATCATAAATATAGAAGTAAATATGGAATTAATGGGTTTTAAAATAAATTTGGGTAAATAAAGGAATTTATTTTAAAAATGGAGTTAGTTTTTAAAATCATTTGAAAACAGATTAAGTGTTTGAAATTGGGATTAAAGGAGAATGAGATTATGGAATTTATAAACGGGGTTTATAAATAAAGTGAAATATTTATCAGAGGATAATTTGGGAGTATAAATTCAGGATGTGAATTTATAAAGGAATTGGTAATTTGTTTTAAAAATAAATAGTGGTTTATTTTTAAAGATGTGGATAGGAAAGTGTATTTCCCTGAAAAGCCAATTATATTTTCAAAGAAAGATTTCCAAGCATAAGTTAAATATTTTAAAGTGTTTTTAAAAAATGTGTTAGAAAGAAATTATTATTTAGTGGTTTTAAAATTTTTAAAAGTAATTTTTTATTAAGTTAATTATATAAGTAAATTATTTGAAAGGTTTGACTAGCATTATGATTTTAAAGATAATTATTTGATATATATACCTCATAGAATAACTTTCATATTAAAATTTAGTTTCGGCTTAAGTTTTACATGAGGAATTATTTCAAAACTTTATAACTAGTATTTTTAAATAAAGTGTTTAAGTAGTTTTTATTCTAAGTATTTTAAAGTGTAATATTTTTGGATAAAATGATTTAAATTATTTTAAAATCCAAGTATTTGAACATGGTAATTTTCAGTGGAAATAAACAATATTTGAAAATTTATTCCGAGAGAAAAAGTGATTTGAAAACTGTTTTCAAAGGGTTGAAATGTAGAAAAATATCTTGCAAAGATATTTTAAAATTAATAATTTGGAAAATTATTAAGACCTGATGGTTATTGTGGATGTTTTTTGATAGTTAAATAACCAACTATCGATATTGGCTAACGCGCTAATCATTTCGAAAAACCGGGATTGGGATTAATTTTCCAAAAACCACTTCCATACAGTTTGAACGTTTTCATGAGGAAGACAAGAGCGTGGAGTTCAAGATGGAGCGGTGAAGTGCAAAGGCTAATCGCTACTAATCTTGAGGGTGATTCCAAAATAGATGTAGTAGGAGTAGTGCCTTCGGTTTCGTTCGAACCCGGAACAGACTTGTATGGATGAATGCTTTCAGAACATCATCAGAAGGATGATGAGCATTCTAAGTGAATGTGTGCTAAAAAGGTAACGCATAGCCTCGAGCCTCATCAACTAGGAATGGCTAAAATAGGAGAGATGCACGTAAGGCTAAGTGGCTAGCAACCAATTAGGGTAAGGTCACCCCTATCTAAATGTCCCTTTTTATTTCGGCTGTATGGGAGGTTGCTGATCCCAACCATGGGGTGAACTTATTCGGACTATCTAGTAAGGGGTAGCTCTGGTCTTGCGTAGTAGGGGATCAGGGTGGATCCACGGTGCGGTGATCTAGACCACGTACTATGACAGGCGGTACCCCTGTAGCCCTGCCATTGATGGAAACCCAATCTTCAAAGGTGCCCTCAGATTTGTTTGTATACCTATTATGCTGCAATTAAATGTAAGTATTTGCATATAGACAATATTATAATATCAGAGGATTTGATAAGAAATGTTTTGGTTATCATCAGGTAAAAACCCGACATGTTTATTTGTAGCGTGATCTTACGAGATACCTTGATTTCAAAGGATTTTGAAAACTTTAATAATCCAATTGAGTGTGTTTTCTCACGTTGGTTTTCCAGACTGACTCGGGTATTGTTTTATTATAATTCTTGGGTCAGACCTAGTATTACAATATAGGATATGATGCTGAAGGGCTCAGGAGACGAGTTGGATGGCAAGACGTATCACATGTACTTGATATACATCATGATGTGTAGTGAAAGCTGTATATTCAGCTTTGGGAGGAAAAGTTAACGTAACTGTCCCGAATTTGTGTTGTTGATTTGTGTAGTACTTTGATGATGTAATGTATTATTCATTTATAGATTCTTTTGTAATAAAAATCTGTTGTTATCTATTATATATTTTTCCGCTGCGTTTGTGAGATTATGATGTTGTTTCTATTTCTTCTTCTACCTCCTTCTTCTTTAACCCTAATGATTCGGTTTTCCAACATATGATTGTTCGGCATTTGATACAGTGGACGTATTGATGTCGACTTTCGGACGTCGAAAAATCAGGCTGTTACGTTCCCACTGTGAATTTATATTTCCAATTTATCAAATGATAACCATTCCTCTTATTTATAAACATCATTTATAAATTTGATAACTCATTCCCAGTTTTATAACAGGTTCACATTACTAAAATCCCTTTATAAATAGATTTCTAATTAAATTCCCGTTTATAAATCTATTTCTTAAATATTCCAAAATATATTTCAAAACTATTCAAATCTCGATTTTGACTTCCATTCCATATTTAAGAATCTTATTTAAAATCCATTGTTTAAAAATCCTCAAATTTAAAATTCCTTATTCGAAACCATTTTATGGAATAGTTAAATAAATATCCAAATCCAATCATTTATTTTATCCAAATCAATCACTTTTTAAATAATCCCAAAATTTATTATAAATATTTTATTCCCAAAATCGCCTTTGAATTTCCTTTTTAAATTCCAAACTATTATCTATGGTATTTATAGTACTAAATTAAGGCCAGTGCTACCATAGCTTCCAATAAATTCAAATCACATCATAATCTATAATAGATTATTCTAACACAACATATATCACCATATATGAAATTAAAATCCACATTTTTGAGGAATCCAGTTGGATCCCTACATCTGTTTTCCTGCAACCACAAATGTTACATAACATAAAATAACAATACCGCTTAGAGGCATAGTGTCTTATTCGCTCCAATGTACAGGAATATACCCTACTACTAATATATATACTAACATACATATAATATAACATCCACTAGTAATAATGATAATTTATTAATTCATCCAATCAACCAATAAATAATTTTTAACACTTCAAAATAAAACTAGTTATCCAAATAATTGAGATTTACTCACCTTTTTTATACTGTTATTGCCGAAGCATTTCGATTTCCATCTGAATTCAAACAACATTCAAATTCAACATGGAATTCAACTAGCCTCAATTGCTACCAATCCAATTATATTTCGAATATCACATCGCTACGAGTCGAACGCGACTGACCACGTTTGATTTGGACCTAATACAAAGGAGATATTCAATTTCCAATTTTTTTTGCAAATTAAATAATATACAATAACACTAATGACAGTCATTAACATAATTAACCTCATTCAAAAAAAATTAGCCGATCTAATCATCTTTGTTCACGAACTGAACCCACCCAGGCTGCCAACTTTACGATCAACCCTACGCCACCTCAGGCCATCGGCCTTTGCCATGCCTATCCTCCAAGCTTCCCCGAACCACGCATTACCTATAGACGCCAGCCTCAACACCCAGATCGTTGCCATCGCCTTGCATCTCATCTAAACACCGGCCTACGTTTTCTCCCAATTTCGGCCACCTCTGCAACTGCTGCACCACCGCTCTGACACTAAAGCATTCCTCACCTTCCAGTTACCCATCGCCACAAGCGCCACCTCCTCTGATGTCCCTCAGCTCGAGATCGAGTTGCTACCACTGTCGATGTTCATGCTCCTCTAGCCGCCACCATGGGCCATCGTGACCCGTCTCCACCATCCACATTGTCGAGCTTTCCCTCCTCTACAACTTCCTAGTTGATCACCTCACCTGAAACGACATTAAATGGTCTTGGCTAATGTGGGTCATAGGATGGAGGACGAATTTGAAGAGAAGAAAACAAACGTGCTCTCAGGAGGCTCGCGATTTAACTGTGAAGAAGGTGTAGGCTCGTACATGATAGGGTGGCTGAATGCAAGTATTGTGGGATGATGTGAATGAAGATAATTATGTGAAGTCAAATCCAAATATATGTATATATTTAGAATTTTGAAATATCTAGATATTTAATTCCGGCATAGATCGAGGCGTGCCGCTTAGCTTTCCTAATGTTATATCCCTATTCCAAACGCAATCGGACTAGTCTTGAGCCCTAGTTTGATCGCATAATGAAGATAGCTTTTTGAACATGATTATGATATTAAATTTCCAATACCAATTTGATCGAGTTTCTATCCCGTATGACCAAACTTTATGTCAAATTGCTACGAAATTTGATAGCGTGTTATAATTCATTATTACGGGCCCAACGACACTAGTTTTGTCGAAATCCGAGACTGTGCCTAGAAGGCTATTTTCACTCGTTAATTAAAACGAATTATTTTCAAAATTGAGTAAATCACTTTTAAATTCAATATGAATGTTTTATTAACTTCATTCTTATTAACAGAAATTTAAATATGCTATTATATCATTTTTATCCAAATAAAATACAAGATTTAAATTATTTAAACGATTTTCAATTATTAAATTCAACAATTAAATTACCCAATAAATCATTATATTTGAAATTCAAGTTATTAAATCTTTAACATTAACTTTTAAATTTTTAAAATCAATTAATTATTCCAATTTCAAATAACCAAAATTCTAGGTTGTTACATTATAAATTTAATAGTAGAGTTTCTTACCTTCATTGGTTTCTATATTTCCCACATTTGACTATATCTTCAATACTATCTCACCGGAGCTTATGAATCCTATCTTGGGATTCTAGGGTATGCTCGGTCTAGGCTTGTGATAGGTAAAAACCTGTTTTGAGACGATGGTGACTCCTTATAGTGCACGTCCAAGAAGAAGAAAGCGAGTTGGGAGTATGGACTCGTATTTTGACTTTTAGGCGGTATTTCTTTATATATGGTAGTTTTTTACTTTAGTAGAGCTTTGTTATGGTGGAAGGGACTAGAGAAGCCATTAGAGAGGCTAGTAGAAAGCTTAGGAAGAAGAAGAAGAAGAAGACAGTGCGAAGAAATGTAAGAATGAAGGGTGGTTTTTGTACGATAAATAAGTGAGAAAAATATCTAATGGCAAAATTACTAAACTATCCCTACCTACTCCCCTCCCACATGCATGGCCCGCTCCCCTTTTTCCTTCTTTCCATGTGCTTGAGATGATGGTGCATAGTGTGTAAGGATGGGATGTTTTGATGTGTAGTTTGCTTTTGACTTTGTATAAATATCTTAGATATTTTTTGATATTTATATATTTATTATGTATCTACGTATTTGATATATATACATGTGTACATGTATATGTTAGGACATGCATGTGTATGCTACATATGTACACAAGAGATATAAACAACGTTGCAATCACTTTGAACAACTTCCGTACGTTAAACCGTTGAAAATCTAAAAGTTGATTCCCGGTCACATTTTCAATTAATATTTAAAATACATATAAATGTAAAAAAAATTGAAAACTAATTTCTTATCATCATTAATTACTAAAAATAACCACGTTTGAATTATAAAATCATATAAACCAATATTAAACAAATGTTTGAAAAAAGTGCTGTTATGTTGATAAAGCATTATGAATTTTCTAATATTTTCAAATCCACTATATATCTTTACAAAACTATTATAAATGATTTATTGTCACTATATTACTAGTTGAAATGAATTATTATCATTTTAAAATAATTATTTAATTACTTAAACTTAAGTTAAAATTCAAAAAATATAATTTGTTGATGACATCCTTGATGACGTCATAAATATGTTTTATTTCCAAATATAAAATAAATTATTTTTATTTCATATTTTTGATTAAATTGATAAATAAGTGTATGTATCCGGTTCCGTGTATGCAAATACTATGAAAAATATCAGTTTTACCAAAAACTGATTTTCGTCGTTTTTTGATGAAAACCTCCAAATGTCCTTATTTATTAATATACTTTACGACATTATTTATGGTTCATAACATTATAATATATGTTATAAAATCTTATATTTGAATATTTCAAATATAAATGTAATTTATAGAAGTGATAAGTTTGCGGATCTTACACTTATATGTACATATGTACATACGTATAATGTTATTAAGTTATTTTAACTAATCAAAATTTTACTTTTATTCAAAATCACAATCAATTGTGCCTAAGTAAGAAATCAAGAAGGAAAGGAAAAGGTGGAAAAGTTATCTTCTTTTTTACTCATTCTTTAATGTCATTTAAAAAAATTGAACACTCAAACGCATTCTAATTTTGACTAATTTATTTTAAAATCTAAGACAAATAATTTTGAATCTAATTTTAACTTAGAAAAGGTTTAAATTTGTGATTTTACATAAAATTCATTTTATAAACTTTGAGTTGAAATAACACACACACACATAAGCATTACATGAATAATTGCAAATTATGCTTTAACTTTAAAATAACACACACGTTGCGTTGTGTGCGTGCATACGTGCGTACGCGCGCACACACACACATATGTATATCTGTATGTGTATGAATATTGTAATTTAACATATGTTTTAAGAACTAAAGTAACAACCTGAAATCAATCTTTAGCTTAGGAAGGATTCAAAGGTACTTAATGTTTTGCTCAAAAGTCCGCTTATGAATTTTGAATTAAAACAAATTTTAAACAAATGTAAACAATTACCGAATTAATTATATTCAAAATAACCGTAGCAGCTCGAGATTTTCAACCCTCAAAAATCGAAACTAATACGTCCTCTATATTACATATCAAGCAATCAAACGATGGAAAAACTGATTGTTAGGGGAAAAGAAAGAAGAAAAAAGGAAGAAGAAAGAAGAGAGAGAAAACAAACAACACGAATCTCATGGCGGAACAAATAATCTATAATACGCAATAAATTTTTACAAAAAAAGAAAGGTAATATACATACATCAATCAGAGTATACTAACCTATTTCAGCTTGGACAGTTATAATAACCCGTCCTCACAATTGCTGATAAATACAACAATGAATGCAACGAAAAAATAACCATATATGCGAATACATCTCTAGGCCTCCAGCTCATCTCCTGAAGCTCCAAAGCATCCAAACTAAATCTGTAATATGTCCAGTCTAATCCGAGCATTAAAATAAAACAACACCCAAGTTAGTCTAGAAACCCGCATAAAAAAACACACCCAATTATATTTCGTAGTTATATAAACCTTTGAAATCAAAATTATCTCGTAAGACTATGCCGCATATAAACACGGAAAGTTTTTTTTCTTACAATAACCAAACCATTTCATATGAACTTGTCTGATATCATAATAGTGTCTACAATACAATTACTTACTAATCATAACTGAAATTGTACATTACTTAAATTCCAGCATAATAGGTACACAACAAAAACTATAAAGGCTCGCATTAGAGAAAGGATTTCGTACAATGACTAGGCTATTAAGATACCGCCCATCACGGTGCATCTCTAGATAAAATAACACTGATGACCTCTCTAGGATCCCTTGCCAATATAGAACTGGCCTACCACTTGACTGGTAGTACCGAATATGATCACCCCTCCGTTAATGGGTCCCAAAGCATATAAATGAGAAATAATATCGACTCTAGATAGGGATTATCATAACCTACTTAGGGGCAACCCACTTAGCCCTACTGCATCTCCCCTATTTTTTTCATTTCCAGTGGATGAGGCTTGAGTTACGTTTTACCTTTAATACAGCACTTCCCACATGGAATGCTAATACTGCCCTTCTGCAGCAACACAGTGCCAGCATTCATCCATAAAAGTTTGATCTGGGACTGCGCAAAATACTTGAAAGCTCCATCCTCAATTTCATCATCTTTAAGATGCCTTCACGTCAAAATGCTTGAGTTGGAATGAAGTGTTTTTCGGATTACATATCCGATCCCAGCCTCTTTGAAACAACATTCGATTGTTTCTAGTAAACTCGACCCTAGTTCTTTAGGAAATAAATAGTCAAAGATAAGAGTGGAGATCACCTCCTAACCGTTAGTGGATGGATTTCCTTATTATTTGTCCTAAGAGATCAAAACGAAATTTATACATATAGTATAACATCATCGGATATGACTGTGCAATATAACTCTCTTAGGTATTACCAAAGTTACATTTGGGTCCATATTTGATAATCGGTTATTTAACTATCGAACAAACAAATATTCAAATCAGGGATATGATTCCATAGGGAAAATCAACTTTGGTTAAACACATAAACATCAACTAGCCTTTAAATTAATCTTTCATTAATTAAAATTACTTCGTAAACACTTGCATAAAAATACTTTTACAAAGGTATATTCAAAAATACCTATATTCTCAATACTTAGAAAATATCCATATACTTATCTAAATGGTATAAGTATGTTCACAAAACTGGGAAATACTTCATTTCTGTATAATTTAAAAATCTTTTTTTAATACTTATAAATCATAAAAAACATTTATTAAACTAGTTTTATAAATCTATGAAACCGTTTATAAAACTCTATATAGAAACCCGTTATGAAACCCAACTTCCATTTCCAATCTTAAACTTATTTATATTTTCTAGCATTCATATACTCTTTATAAATCCATAAAACTCTTTATAAAATTCTTCTCATAAATTTATAAACCCATTTCTAAAATTCTGTTACATTTTCATTTACTAGTTACCATTAACTATTGACTAATCCTTCTCCTTCATATACTTCTTCCTGCCCATGAACCAGAACCACCACACCAGAGATGCATCTTCCCCTCTTAACTTCCTCGACTATCAATGAAATTCAAAACCGACTTTACCGTTGTCTTCCTCTCCACGAGTTACTTCCTCCCATCGCCATCGCCAAACCTCGACCATCATAACAAAATTTCGACCGCACCCTGCATCCACCATACTAAAAAAATAGACCCTCCTAAGAGGCGCCAACCACCAATAAACTCCCGCCGTACGTGCCTTTCTCCACCACAAATCCAAAAATAAACTCCATTTATCCTAAACACTTCAATCAAATAAGAATTCTAACATAGTTCATATTTTAAATTATTACACTACACTGTAAACATGCCGAACACCAGAAAACATCACCACACCCTTCCATATGGACATCAAAGTGTAGATCTAAGTGAAATTAGTGCAAAGATGGAAGCTTTACATTTTTTTGATTTTCAAATGTTTGAAAAAAAACCATTTGAACTAGATAGGGAATGTGCGTGTTTTATAGGTGCGGAGTTATAGCAACAACGTGGTTGGGTATGATCTACTATAGTGCTTAAGGTACGGGCTAATAATGGGTACAATACATTATTTAATTTAAAAATATTCAATCAAAGTACCTCAACATCTCATAATCCAGTTGAGGCATGCCACCTGACATTCTGTATGTAATACCCTTAATCGAACATATTGGAACTAGTACCGAGGCCTAATTCGATCACATACAGAGGATTGATTTTCAAACCCAATTATTATATAAAATTTTGAAATTAATTTCTAAGCGTTTGAGCTCGCATGACCAAACATACGTCCAATCGCCATAAAAATCGTTACTATACAATAATACAGTTACAAATGAATGAAACTAGCTTCGTCGAAATCCAAGACAGGCCCTGGAAGGCTATTTTCACACATTAATTAAAACGAATTATTATAAAAACCAAATTAATCACTTTTAAATTAAATATAAAAGTTTACTATCTTTATTCTTGTTTAAATAGAATTTAAATCAACTTTTGAAGTCATTTTTTTATTCACATTAAATTTAGGATTTAATTATTTAAGCAATTCCAAATATTAAATTCAATAATTAGATTATCAAATAAATCGCTATATTTGAAATTTAAGCAATTTAACTTGAAAAAAATTCAATATTTAAAATCAATTAAATATTTCCAAAGCAATTCTCAAAAATTCTTGGTCGTTATGTTCTTCCCCCTTTAAAAGAATTTCATCCCTAAAATTTTCAAGGTAAGAAAAATGCCACAAAGCACTTTAACTTTTTAAAACCGTTTAGTTGAAATAGATTACCAAATTCTTTTAAGCCTTTAATTTTTCAAAATCAATTTGTTGAAACTTTGTTATAGCAACTTTTCTAAGTCTTTAAATTCATCATACTTACCAACTAGTACCATTCCAAATTATAACATAAAAACCAAATTTTAGTTATCAAATTTTTTCTAGAATTCTAAAAATTTCCGACTTCTTAAACTTATTGTAAATTTCGCCAGCTTTCTCCTTTGCACAATTCGATTGGAAAAACTACAAATCACCACTATATGCCTAAACTAACAAAAGCCAAGCGGCTCAATCATAAAACCATCAAATTCAGACAATAATAATAACATATACCTATTTGTCGGGCAACCAAGTTCTACTCGTTAATCCAAAGGCGTCAAACTAACTTTTCTTCTATCTACCTGCATCTTATTTACCAATAAAATCCAATCATATAATTCATAATCATTGTTTTTAATTTTCAACATTTACTTTACTAAATCCCGTACGGTGTGCATATATCATCCATACACACTATCATATCTTTCGGTCGCTCGATCACATAGAAGTAGTATCACTCACATGACCACTCTAGTGCGGACTTAGATTCAGTTTCTTGATTAGAAACCACCATTCTCCTTGCATAGCCATATACTATGATAGAGAATCCTAGAATTAATAAAAAATTCATATCCAACGTTCACCGTCGAGAATCAAATCAAAAATTCTAACTCAAACAGGTGTAAATCATATCGAAATCATGTACTTGAATCTGGATCAAACAGTTATGCAAATAAAATAATATACGTACAACTTACATATTTATTTCAATTGGTTTCTCATTGTGCAGATTCTTTTATTTACATTCATTTATTCATAACCATTATTCATATATTTTATTATTCACATTCATATAATTCATATTTCATAAATTTAGTATATTTCTTTTAGTACTAATATCACTTAAGAAATATTCCACCACATTTTACTTAAGTTTATTATAAACATTTATATATTACTTCTCATCGTTATTTTCTCTTTACAATTTAAATCCATAAATAATTTATCAAACGATATTCCAAAACAACATTCAATTTATTTACACTTAAGTTCAGTTTCATTTTATAACTCAAGTTCATATTCATTTAAATAATCAAATTCAATTTTCATTTAACTCATTTCATTAAGTCACTTCATTATTCAATTCCATCACACAACATTCTAAACTATTTTCATAATAGTTCATTTCAAACCACAATGAATTTCATTTCAAAATTCATTTCATTTTACTTAAGTTAAATTTCATTTCAATGTTGCTTTTATTAATAATTTATATTTACAAATCTAAAAAATTTCTTTTACTTACTAATTCTCAAAATTTATAAGTTATAAAAACTTATTTTCTTAGTTTTTTATAACACACTTAAATGAAAATTTCCAGAGTTTAACTACCCTTTTCTTATTTTAAATTATTTTGAAACAATACTATAAATAATTTCTTTATTTTTCAAATCATACTTTTGAACTTCAAAATCAAAACTAGTTTTACCGAAACAAAACTTCAATTGCAGCAATTCCTCTCTTGGAAACCCAAAAATGAACATCAATGATGCTGTAGTCATCATTGAAATTACTTTTCAGTGACCGAAATGAGTTTAGTGCTTTTTATCTCTTTTAAATTCCATTTAAAATATTTACCAAATAATATCATTATTTTTTTTCGAAACATTGAAAATAATTCTCAAAATCAACAGAATTTAAATTCTCAAATTCTCAGCTTTTAAATCCTTTTAATTTATAAACTGCTTTTATAAACCATGTTTATAAAATTTCACTTTGGCTATATGAAACCATTTCTTAATTGTTTATTGTTACCCCGTCTTTTGATCAAGGTCAAGATATCAACAAATTGGTTGGAAAGGTTGGATATCAGGATTGGAGATCGATTGGAAACAAGGCTATGATCGATACCATCAAAATTTGACTAGGCTCCAATGAAGACGTGATAGTTAGGCATGATGAACAAGGCAAGGTGAAGCTACGTTTCAAATTTCAGGTTAATCAGAGTTCGTGTGCTCAAGATATGGATGGATCAATGTTGGAAAGGAACGGTTTCATATCGATACCCTCACACCGATACAGTTCGTATCAATCAATGATGGAGTTGGTTATCTACTTTCGATCGGTATGGTTCATGTCGATCAGAATGAGTCACTTCGACCGATGGTAGTTGTTCCTATCGATGCGAAGGATGAAAATGCTGGATGGATGCGAAGTCATATGACTTCAGCCGAACATTCAAGATCGATGGAAAAGTAAGAATAGAGCATGGAAATGAGGTGAAAGTTGAAGGAGCTTAGGAGGCATTTCGTATCAATCCATCATAAATCGATATGAATTGATGAAGCCAAATTGATAGATATGAAGGCAATAGGTTTGATGGATATGAAGGCATGTGCTTTCGGGCTGCTCAAGGATCGATACGAACAAGGCAACACGAAGACCGGGGGATCGATACGAAGAGGACAGTGGCCGACCGATATGTAAATGGGAACGGGTCGATGGATACAAAGACCATGGGTATGTGATTGATGGATACGAAATCCATGGATATGAAGCTTCCAGCCTACTCGCAAATACCAACTTGCATCGATCACAACTCGAATTCTACAAGTCCAAATGCTATGAAATTTTCACAGAAGCTTGCTAATGCACTCATGAGTGTTCATGATCGATCTCGGCATGTTTGGAGCCAATTTGGACCAATAAGAATCATACCAAGATCGATCCAAAATCATTCTGGATCGATCTGGTGGGCCCATCTGCGCAAGAGAAGAGGTATTCCAGGTTTTAAGGCGGATATTTTCAGTTTTTCACCTATAAATAGCAGCCCTATGGAAAATAAAGGTGAGATATTCTTCTTCTTCCATAAACAAAACTCTGCTATTTTTTTTATTGATTTTCAAAGGCATGTAACTGCAATCACAGCATAAAAGGAATAAAAGATCGGTTCAAAGTAGACATAGGCAGGAGATAGCCGAACCACTATAACTCTTGTGTTCTTTCTTGCTTTCTTACATTTTAATTTTTCTTTTTCTTCATTTTTGTTCTCTACTTAATCTGGATCTGAGATCTATGGCTGGATATTGAGGATCTGCGTTTATACACTAGTGCTTTCACTACTTCTGGGGTTTGTAACCAATTTTGACGCAAACACTTTGGTGCTTTCACTGAGAAGCCTAGCACCAGCTATACCAAATTTAGAGTTCAAATTTGGAAAGCTAAAGGGTCAGATCTAAAAGGAATCACGAAAAGCAGTCAACAAGGAGAAAAAGAACAGAAAGGAGTCAACACGAAGTGAGTCAGGAGGCTTCCTCAGAAGCAAATCAGACCTTAGTTTTTTCATCACTGGAGATGAGATGGAGATGATGATAGGAGCTATGCAGGAAGAATTGTTGAAAAGATAGGAGGAAATGAGGCAGAACCTTCTCAGATAGTTTGGATAGGCGGGAAAGCTGGAGCTTTAGGAGTTCAGATCCATGGAGCTAGAACAGAAGGACCCAACAGGTAATCAGATGAAGCAGCCCAGCAGAGCGCAGCCCCCAATCAGCACACAATTACCAACTTGGATGGATCCAAACTTGGGGGCACACCCTCATGCAACGATAAACCAATTCATAGAGGGATTCCAAGTTACACCACATAATAGGATGCCGTAGGAGCATAAGAGTACGTGATGAAGAGTATGTGCTACAATTTTCTCGGGGACTCAGGGGAAACCCTTGTTGGACAACACTAGATTAGATGAGATTATTAGCTAAACTATGCTCGAAGGTTTAGCAAATAGAGATCTGGAAGGAGTAAACAGGAGTCCGTTTGCCTATGACATCAAAATGGCTAGGAATCCACCAGAGTTCAAGCTACCAGCTCTAGATGTGTAAAATGGCAAGGCTGATCCTACCGATCAATTGATGAGGTATATGAGACACATGGAAGTGCTAGGGGCATCCACGGAAGTTATGGACCGGTGTTTCCCTCTGTACTTGATGGATAAGCTGCTATGTAGTTCAGGCAGTTGGAAGATGGATTTATTAGGACATGTTGGTGGACAGTTTTTTAAAGCAGTTTCAGGTTCATATCAAAAGGCCGAAGAATGTGATGGCACTGATGTCGGTGAAGCAGAGAACAGGAGAATCACTTAGGGCTTTCTTAACTCGGTTCAATGTAGCGGCTACTTTGGTGGATCGGTCGAATGCAACGATGGTTTTAATGGCGGCAGTGTCAGGAGTCGAGGATAACTGGGATTTAAAGTACCATGGATGCGGGATCCACCAATGGATCTCGAGGAATTCTTTCACGAGGCTGAGAGATTCCTTTTGCAAGAGAATGCAAGTTTAGATTTGAAACTAAAGAAAGTAAACGCGCTTAAGGATGGAGAACCATCCAACGAAAGCTCGGGTAAGGATAAGGATAAAGAAAAGAGGAAGTCGGATGACAACTTTGCTAGGGCAAGGGAACGCTGGGAAGAACCAAAATTCTCCACTTACACATGATTGAAAGAAATGTTGGTGTGGATATACAGGAAACCCAGGATCACCTACCCTACCGAAGGCCGACAAGGAGAGAACCCTCGGAACATGAGAGGGCATCAGAAAGGCACAATCTCTTTCATGATCTGGACGGGCATGATACCAACAGCTATCGGCATCTAAAGGATATAATCGAGGAGCATATAAGGAGTGGTCAGTTGCGGCAATACGTCGGAACTCGAAATGCAGCGATGGAATAGAAGTAGCCACCGTCTACCTCAAACCATGATGGCATGAGGCCTAGGAATGATGGTCGATTGGTTATCGACTGACAGGGATGATATGGAATTAGTAGCAAACTCTGGGAAAACGGCCAAGTCACTTACTCAGGTATGGGGATGTAGATAGCCCCTAGGCATACTCTGAGATGATGACAAACCATGATGCTCTAGTTTGTGAAATCTACTTTTTCTTTTTTTGGTTTGGAAATTTGCTTTTTTCTGGTTTGGTTTTGGAGTTTGGTTTAGACTCCTGGTTTTGATTGTTTTATGGTTTGGACTTTGATTTCGATGCTTGTCTTCTGGTTTGGATATTCGTTTGGATTTCTGGTATTGATTTTTGGTTTTCTATTTTAATCTAGATTTCAAATTGGATTTCGATTAGATTTTTATCTGGTTTTTGATAAATGGTAGTCACCTATGGATTATACATGGAAAGGGGTAAGTCACTTCGTCCAAATATGGCGAATCAGCGTATTCAGGTCATCGAGTACGAATATGCTCAACAAGGGTCCTGAGAGACCAGGATTTGTCCTAAGATTTAGGCCCCATATTATCTATCGGTTACTATTTAAGGTCGTTGGGTATGGACTATACTCGGCAAGGGTCTGGAGCGACCAGGATTCGGCTTAGGACTTAAGGCATGGCATTTCTCATCGTTTAAGGACACTGAACCAAGAATGCCAAGGCATTGCTTAATATAGGTCGTCGAGTATGGATTGCGCTTGACAAGAAGCTATGGACGATATGGATTCGAACATTGGATATCTGCTAGGGATTTGGAGAAGGGCCCGGAGTGGTCTGGATTCGGATGTCGACCCGTAGGGGTCATGGATTTGATTATCAGTTATTGTATATGGATAGATTATAACTCGATTGGCGGATTCAAATGGGTGTGGAATTGGCTAAGGATTTGGTTATTGGATTCAGAATCGGATATCGACTCAGAGCAGTCGCGGATTTGGACAAGGATATGGTTATGACTTGGATAGAATGGCTTGGTAATGGACTGGATTATGGGCTGAACGGTATGGTTATGGATGGAAAATGCATTTGTAAAGACGGATTTAAAGCTATTCAAAACACGTCTTCTTACCCCAAGACATGTTTTAGGGAGCATATATTGCCTCGCCTTTTGATCAAGGCCAGGATATCAACAAATTGGCTGGAAAGGATGGATATCATGATTAGAGATCGATTGGAAACAAGGCTATGATCGATACCTTAACAATTTGACCAACCTCCAATCAAAACAGGATCGATTGGGAATGATGAAAAAGGCTAGGAGAGGCTACGTTTCAAATTTCAGGTCAATTGGAGTTCATATGCTCAAGATATGGATGAATCAATGTTGGAAAGGAACGGTTTCGTATCGGTACCCTCATATCTATACAGTTCATATCAAGAAATGATGGAGTTGGTTATCTACTTCGGATCGATATGGTTCATGTCGATCAACATAAGTCACTTCAATCGATGGATGTTGTTCGTATCGATATGAAGGATGAAGCAGCGGGATGGATGCGAAGTCATATGACTTCAATAAGATGTTTAGGATCGATGCAAAAGTAAGAATAGAGCATGGACACGAGGCGATAGTTGAAGGAGTTTGGGAGGCATTTCGTATCAATACATCATTGATCGATATGAATTAATGAAGCCAAATTGATGGATACGAAGGTAGCAAGTTTGATGGATACGAAGGCATATGCTTTCGGGGCGTTCAAGGATCGATACGAACAAGGCAACACGAAGAGTGAGGGATCGATATAAAGAGGATAGTGGTCGATCGATACGAAAAAGGGAACAGGTTGATGGATATGAAGATGATGGGTACGTCACAGATGGATACGAAATCCATGGATATGAAGCTTCCTGCCTACTCGCAAATACCAAGTTGCATCGATCATAACTCGAAATCTACAAGTCCAAATGCTATGAAATTTACACAGAAGCTTGCTTATGAACTCAAGAGTAATCATGATCAATCTTGGCTTGTTCTGGGCCAATTTGGATCGATACAAATTGTATTTGGATCAATCCAAAATAACTCTGGATCGATCTGGTAGGCCCATCTGCGCAAGAGAAGAGGTATTCAAGGTTTTAAGGTGGATATTTTTGGTTCTTCACCTATAGATAGCAGCCTTTTGGCAACTAAAGGTGAGATCGTCTTCTTCTTCCATAGACAAAAATCTGTTATTTTGTTTATTGATTTTCAAAAGCTTGTAACTGTAATCACAGCATAAAAGGAATAAAAGGATTGGTTCAAATTGGACGTAGGCGGGAGATAGCCGAACCACTATAAGTCTTGTACTCTTTCTTTCTTTCTTACGTTTTAAATTTGCTATTTATTTATTTTTGTTCTCTACTTAATCTGGATCTGAGATCTGTGTTTGGATATTGAGGATCTGTGTTAAAACACTGGTGCTTTCACTACTTTTAGGGTTTGTGACCAATTTTGGCACAGACATTTATATTGTTTACATTGTAATAGTAATAACTTTTATTAGACCACAAACAACAGACAACAAATGAAAAATGATAATAATCAATATTTTCATTCACTGACAACCAAACACATCATATATACTATAGTTGTTTCTGAAAATTATTTCTTTATATATACAATATAATTAAGGTAAAATTATTCCATTTACCCAATTCAAAACAATATTGTATCGAATTTCTCTCTTCAAATGTTTAAGATCCCTATCAATAATTTTAGTACTCGTATTTTTCATAATTCGTAAGTCGCTCAACAGATCAATCACCACAATATAAAAAAAAATTATATCACTAATAAATATGTGCTGTAACGACCCACTATTTTGGACCATTCAAATCGACAATAATCCGCACATGTCAGACTTGAATAATTCAAAATAACAGATTGTATTAAAATTTGGAGCAAATAAAATCATTCACAGAATTACAGACACATAAATATCAGAATACTCGCAGCGGAAATAAAATACCATAGTAGTTCATGAAGTTACTATATACATACTCTCAAAACATATACAAAATCTCATAATAAAATAGATACAATAGAAGTCAGGATACATAAACAACAATGCAGAGACAAATACCGAATAGGAACTAACTGGAAGAAGTAGACGAATAGATAGATAGATAAGCTCCAACAAAACTATAGCTCCAGAAGATGAATCCAAAGCTGTGATTCTCAGACTGACCCGAGCATAAAGTAAAACACAAAACACTCGAGTCGGGACATACATAGTTATACAATGTAAACTAACTCAAGTGAACTGTAATAGCAATGCACAATAACTTAAAGGATGCTTGGGATCGCCCATCCTTTAGGGATTAGTCAAACCATCAATTAAGTAGTAATAAACACTATTGTAACGACCCGGAATTTTTACGGCATATTTTAATAAATATTTAATCTAAATTAAATCAAATATAAGCTTGTCAACATTTAAATTTTTGAGATATTAAATGTTTAACAGTTATATATGTTTATAAAAGGAAATTTTGATTTGAATTTAAAATTTAAATACTTCAAACCATTTAAAAACAAAATCTTACTTATTCAATTGAATCAAATCAAAGTCTTTATATTTTTGATATTTGATAAAATACATATGAATACGCCTTTAGTTTTTAAAATGATAAGTTTTAAAATTAACAAACATGAAATTATTTCACATAAATATGGAAGTGCAAAATTAGTATAAAACACAAACATACATTATAAATGTAATTAAAGTAACATAAAAATACAACATATAAATTATAATGTGCAATATACAAAAACAAGTATTTTCAAACAAACAATGATCTACAACATTTAAATTGTGCGATACAATAACCTTAAATAAAATGTTAAAACATCATTTGAACAAGTATGAGATTTCGTATAGAATATAACTAACAAAATATAAATAAAACAAAAGAAGAAAAAACATGTTAACAATATAATCATATCAGGAAGTTTGTAAATTATATATCTTGTATATGCAAGTGCAAAGAAACAAGGCAAGCTACTTAACAAAAGAAAACATTCAGGCATTAGAAACAGAGTTCATTTTAACATAAAGCAAGTTATCACTTCATAGATAAAACAGAAAAAAAAAGAAAATACAACCTGTAGCTTGCTAAACAGTTTTGGCCGAAATAGTGATATTGTCTTATTCAACAAAGTAAGTAAACATATAAATATCTATGTACTAAGTAGCTACTGTCAGTAAAATTTATTACTTGCTGTCATAATTAATAACATGAACATTAAATAGCATAACATATTGTTTAATTAAGTACACAGCCGAAATCTCTTATATCATTATTTTCTGCAGATTTTTACTAGCCATTAAAAAGAAAGAACGACATGCAGATGGAACTGGCCAGATAAAACCTATTTATGCATCTATATATTCACTTATAACCTTCAGTTTACCCATTAGCACTGAACATAAACTTAAACAAAAAGAAAAGAAGTAAAAAACTGTAAACAAGCAAAGAAGAGAGTAACAGAAAAGAAGAGTAGAGGGGAGCTTCAGGAAAGTTCTTTTGCAAGTATCTTCTTCAACACTTTCTGTTCAACAGTTTTTGATTGTGAGTAAACAAAACTAATTTCCAAATTATAGCTTGCATATTTTTCTCACTGATATATGAAGTTAAATATATACTATTCTGTATATATGTTGTTTGCACTGGAAGTTTGCATAACTGTTAATTGATCAGTACTTCAAGTTGTATCAGTACTTCAAGTTTAAACAAATCTTAGTCATATAACCATTTAAATGTTGTATTGGAAAAAAAAATTGAGTTTGTTTATATGAAACATGCCTGCAAATCATGTTTAAGCTGTAACAGTATAATATGAATACTGTATTTTTCAACTACATGTAAACAAGAAATTAAAGTGTAAATTCAAATGTTTAAATTTGAAATTTCAATAACATAATTAGAATTTATACAAGTAATTATGATTTTTAACATAAAGATTATGATTTTTATGCAAAAATATGAAGAGCAGTTTCGAAATCAAATAAAAATGGGTTTTTGTGAATTGTGGGTAATAGAGTTAATTTTAATTCCTGAAATCTGGCATGAAGCAAGATGAAGGAGATATTAACACTAGAAAAATAGTAATTTATTTTTCGAATTCATATATTTTGAGCTTGAATCATAAATAGGGTTTAAACACATTCTTTTTCAAAGCTCTGTAAACAAATTGATTTCAGCTCCATTTAGAAATCGAGTTGGCCGCGACTCTTGGAGGAGCTAGGTGGTGGTGTAGGCGAAGTCTTGTCGAATTTTCATCACCTCCGGTGATGGATGGTGGCCGCGTGAGGTAATTTAAGGTGAGACGTTCCTGTTCGTGTTCGAGCAGTAGATCATTTTTTTGATCTGGAACTTTTCGATGGGTTTTGGGCTTAGATCTTGAAAGTAGTGATGTTTTGGGATATGTGGGGGCTTCCGCGATTCGCCAGTGGCCAAGCGCACCACCGTGCACGTGCACGGTGGCGTAGGGGATGTCTGATGATACGTAGGGGGGGTGACGCGTGTTCATACTCGAGATATGGGTATGTTTCTTCGAGTTTGTCTTCGGGTTGCCTGGGTGTGATCGCGTGAGTGTTGTATTTTAAACTCTAACTTAAACTGTTTTAAAAAAAAAAAAAGAGAAGGAAAGAAAAAACTGGAGAGAAGAAGAAAAGGGAGGGAGAGAGACACGGGGAAGGAAGGGGAAAAGCACGCGACTGTCTCGAGGAAACAGGGGAGATGTTCGGGTCCTTTATCAAGTGAGCATACAGCAGAATTTCTACTTGAAAATCTAATTGATAAATTTTAAATTTTTGTTAATTAAAATAAATTATATGTTAAAGAAATTATAAGCTTAATCAAGTTAACATAGTATTGGAAGTTAATTAATGAAAATTAACATAAGTGTTAAATCGGGGCTTTACTATTAAATTGATAATTAAAGGTAATTTGTAAATAATTAATTCATTTTAATAAGTAAGTCATTAATTATTAAGTGATAATTGAGAATTAAATAATTATTTGTTTAATTGAGAAATAGTTAATGAATAGATAAATAATTAAGTAAAGGTTAGATAATTTATAAATTACAAATTAATGATTAACTAATTAATTAATTGATCGTTAATCAGCTAATTAATCAGTAATTAATTTACAGAATAAAATAGTTTATACTTAAGCAAATAATTTAGTTAAGTAAAACCAAACTGTTTGATATGCATTGATAACTCTGTTTGGTTGACTGTGATATCTGTTGATGATATTTCTGTGATATGTTGATGATATATTATGGATATCTGTGTTAACTGTATATGATTTATCTGATATATCTGTTATGTTAAATTCTGATATTTAATTAAACTGTTAAGTTAAATAGACAACTTGGCCCTTAAAATGGCGTTTGGATCCGATGAGACCGGGATCGGAAGAATCAATTTTGATTCCCCGAAAACCACATCGATCCAAATTAAACGATAGGTCGTGACTTATCAAATGGCGATCGAGTTGGTGTTTTCAGAATGCAAGGGTTATCGTCGTTAACTCTGAGGGTGATTCCAAAATGAGTGTAACGAGATAATACCTTCGGTTTCGTTCGAACCCGGAACGAACTTGTATGGATTGAATGCTTTCAACACATCGTCAGGCGGACGATGAGCATTCTAAGATATGTTCAATCAAGGTAATCGTAGCCTCAAGCCTCATCAACCGGGAATGGCTAAAACAGGGGAGATGCAGCAAGGTTAGGTGGGTCATGCCCAAGCAGGACAAGATTTTCCCCTGTCTAGATGTCCCTTTTTATTTCGGCTTAGTGGGCAGTTGTTGGCCACAACTGCGGGGTTATCTTATTCGGGACTGTTCAGTAAGGAATGGTTCCGGCCTTGTGTTGCAGGGGATGAAGGGAGTAATCCTCGGTACGGTGATCTAGGCCCCGTACTGTGACGGGCGGTACCCCAGTAGCCCTGCCATTGTATGGGATCCAATTTCCAATAAGCGCCGTACGATTTGATTGTGCCCAACTATGTTGAAATGTGAGATGTAAGCATTTCAGCTATTTCTGTATTTTACTTGAAAACCCTAGACACTATTATAATATCACAGAATTTCCTATCAAATGTTTTGGTTAGCGTAAGGTAAAAACTTACCCGTATTTATTTGTGGGGAGTCTTACGTGATACCTTTATTTTCAAATGATTTTCAAAGTTAAGCAATTTTAACCTGTTTACTCATACCAGACCCATGTCTGACCCGGAGTTTATATTTTGTGTTTTCATAAACTCTTGGGTACTCAAATTTTTATGAGTAGCCAAGTGATAGGTATCTAGAAGTGTTGCTTTTCTGGAGGAGCTATTTTGGAGAGAAGACAGACGTATGTATCTATATATGTAGTTCCGCTGTGTAGTTAGTGATGCTGTATTTTGGATGTATGTATGGACATGTATGTATATAACAGTCCTGTTATGTGATATTGTATGACTCTGATGTATGTATAACTATGTAATAGATATGTGATGTATTATATTTTGTTCCATTCCGCTGTGAGATTCTGATGTTGTTGTTCTTTCTTTCTATTCTTTTTTATTTCTATCCCTTTCTTTCTTAATGATGGAACGTCTTTCTGGAGTTGAGAAAGGCGGGTCGTCACAGTTGGTATCAGAGCGCTAGGTAAAGCGAGTACCTAGGCTCTAGTGTTATAGTTCTCTAGAGAGTACGTATTTGTATTTTCTTATAATATTATATATATATATCTATCTATCTATCTAAATTGGTTGAGTTACCTTTTCAGGTGACCGACATGAGTTCAGGAAGAAGAGGCAGAGTTAGAGCCAGTACTTCAACAGATAATGGACGGAGTCAGAATGTTAGTGAAGCTGTCAATCCAGTACCGTCTCAAGTTAGTTTTGCAGCCTTATGCAAGGATTTCAAACATCTTGGAGGTCAACCATTCAAAGGTTCGGAGTCTATAATTGAAGTTCAGGAATGGTTACGCTCTTGCGAGCGCATTTTCAAGAGCATGAGATTGTCTGATGAGCGTAAGAGGCATATGGCATCATGGCAGTTGCAAGGTGGTGCAGCAGCATGGTGGGATTCAACTATTGCAAATATTTCTGAGGATGATATTTCTTGGGACAGATTCAAGGAGTTATTTGAAGAGAAGTATGTGCCGACGGCAGGGAGAACTCAACTGTATCAAGATTTTCTGAATTTGAAGCAAGGTAGTATGTCTATTTCGGAGTACGAAACTAGATTCAACGAACTCTCTTGTTATGGATCAGGACTTATCAATACTCCTCTGAAAAAGAATGAGAAATTTGTGCAAGGATTGAGACCTGAATTCCATGGGAAATTGACAGTGCTTCTGAAGGGATCTTTTGTTGATTTGATTGATATGGCATTGAGGTATGAAAGTTTGATGAGTAAGAAGCCGGTGGATTCAGTTGCAACTTCAAGTGGGAATTTCACTAATCCGAATAAGCGAAAGTTTGATCCTAAATGGAGGAAACCGAATAAGAAGAAACCTGGGAATAACAACGGACCCCGAAAGTGCTACATTTGTCATCAGGAAGGGCATTTGGCGAATAAGTGTTCTAGGAAGGGATTCCAGCAGCAACAGCAGCAACCGCACCAGAGTGGCCCAGGATCAGCTATGGTTCAGAAATCATTGTGCTTTAATTGTCATCAGCCAGGGTACATGATCAAGAACTGTCCACTTCTGCAGAGAGCACCTCAGAATAAAGTTTTTTCTTTGGAAGCTGGACCATCTTCTTCTTCGATGGGCAAAGAAGTATTAGAAGGTACTTTACTTTTAAATGGAAAGTATATTAGAGTTTTGTTTGATTCGGGTGCTTCCTTGAGTTTTATTTCTTTGGACTCTGTTGAAAAGTTTTCTCTTACCCCTAGTTCAGTAGATAGTTCCATCTTGGTATCTAATCCTATAGGAGGGGTGACTAAATTAGACACTATCTGTAAGGACTTGAAGATCTCTTATCTATCCCACAGTTTCTCTTGTGACCCGTATGTGTTGAATTTTAAGGGATTTGATCTTATTTTGGGTATGGATTGGCTGGATAAGTATAAAGCCGTCTTGAATTGTGATGAGAGAACAGTTTCGTTGGAAACTGATTTGGGTAGAATTGCCAGAGTGTCGTGTGATGATTCTGGAATTCACTTGAGCAGTCTTCTGCATAGAATGGAGACATCTGAAGAGAGTGTTGAAGTTATTGATGTGGTTCGGGATTTTGCTGATGTTTTTGAAGAAGTTAAGTGTTTGCCACCACATCGAGAAATAGAGTTTCGTATTGATTTGATTCCAGGAGCTGTGCCAGTAATTCAACCCAGTAGGAGAATGGCTCCCAGAGAAAGAGAAGAGTTGATTAAGCAGACGCAGGATCTTTTAGAGAAGGGATTGATTAGACCTAGTTTTTCTTGTTGGGGTTCGGCAGCAGTATTTGTGACTAAATCGGATGGATCACTGAGGTTCTGTGTGGATTATAGAGAATTGAATAAAGTGACTATCCGTAATAAATATCCTCTTCCTCGCATTGATGATCTTTTCGACCAATTGCATGGTGCTTCTATCTTTTCTCAATTGGATCTGGCTTCAGGTTTCCACCAGTTGAGGGTAGCTGAAGACAGTATTCCCTTGACTGCATTTAGGGGACCGAATTGTTTCTATGAGTGGTTGGTTATGCCGTTCGGATTAACCAACGCTCCTGCTTATTTTGTTGATCTCATGAACCAAGTCTTTAGAGATGTGTTGAATAAGTTTGTGCTGGTATTCATTGATGATATCTTGGTCTATTCCAAATCCGAAGAAGAGCACAGAGAGCATTTGAGAATTGTATTGGAGACTCTGAGAAAGAATGTGCTGAAGGCGAAGTTTTCGAAGTGTCACTTCTGGAAATCGGAAGTTAAATTTTTAGGGCACATTGTTTCAGGTGAAGGCATTTCTGTAGACCCAGCGAAAGTGGAAACTATTCTGGAATGGAAACAGCCAGAGACGCCGACGGAAGTTCGCAGTTTCTTAGGATTGGCTGGTTACTACAGGAGATTTATTAGAGATTATTCCAAGATTTCTTCGCATTTGACTAAGCTGACCAGAAAAGGAGCAAAATTCAAATGGACGCCTGAATGTGAAGAAGCTTTTCAGGAATTGAAGATAAGGCTCACTAGTGCACCAGTACTTGCTGTTCCGGATGGGAAGAGCAAATTCGAGGTTTACACTGATGCTTGTATTGTGGGTTTGGGAGCGGTTCTGATGCAAAACGGAAGGGTTATTGCGTATGCTAGTCGACAGTTAAAGCCTCACGAGAAAAACTATGCTACGCATGATCTTGAATTGCTTGCCATTGTTTTTGCTCTGAAGATTTGGAGACATTATCTGTTAGGAGAGAAATTTGAATTGTTCACGGATCACAAACCGTTGAAATATTTATTCTCTCAAAAAGACCTTAATCTAAGACAGCAGCGGTGGGTTGAATTTCTTGCATCCTATGATCTGGATATTCTGTACACTCCGGGGAAAGCGAATGTCGTAGCTGACGCTCTCAGTAGAAATGCAGTTTTATCTCTTTTGGAAGTTGTTCCATCTCTCCAAGAAAGGATCATTAGTAAGCAAATGGAAGATAAATCTTTTGAGGAAATAATTCTTGGAGCTAAAGACGGGCGATATTCAGATTTCAAGGTGGATGATCAAGGTACTCTAAGGATGAATGGTCGTTTGTGTGTGCCTAATATTGATGAACTGAGGCAAGAAGTCCTAGCTGAGTGTCATCGTTCTAAATTGAATATTCACCCGGGAATTTCGAAGATGTATAAAGATATGAAGAGAGTTTTCTGGTGGCCGAATATGAAGAAGGATGCAGCTACTTTTGTGAATAGTTGTGCCATTTGTCAGCAAGTGAAGGGTGATCAGCAGAAATCTGCCGGGTTATTGCAACCTCTGGAAATTCCGAATTGGAAATGGGAAATGATCTCGATGGATTTTATTGATGGTTTGCCTAGAACCAGGAAAGGAAATGACGGTATATGGGTTATTATAGATCGTTTAACTAAGAGTGCCCATTTTATACCAGTAAAGGCAACCCGTACTGCAGTTTCTTTGGCGGAAATTTTCTTGAAGGAGATAGTTCGATTGCATGGTGTTCCAGTCAGCATAGTAAGTGACCGTGATCCCATTTTCACTAGCAAATTTTGGAAAGCTCTGCAATCAGCAATGGGAACAGATTTGAGATTGAGTACAGCCTACCATCCTCAAACGGACGGACAGACAGAGAGGCTGAATCGTATTCTTGAGGATATGCTACGGGCTTGTGTTTTAGATTTTGGAGGATCTTGGGAGGACCATCTTCACCTGGTGGAATTTTCTTATAATAACAGTTATCAAGCGAGTATTAAGATGGCTCCTTATGAAGCTCTATACGGAAGACCGTGTAGATCTCCATCTTGTTGGATTGAATCGAAGGATCGTCTTGTGCTCGGACCCGATCTTATTCGTGAAGCTTCTGCGAAGGTTGAACTTATTAAGAAAAGAATGAAAGCCGCACAAGATCGTCAGAAGAAATATGCGGATAGAAGACGAAGGCCATTGGAATTTGAGATCGGAGACTTGGTTTTTGTTAAAGTTTCCCCAATTAAAGGTGCTATAAGATTCGGAAAGACGGGAAAACTTGCTCCGAGATACATTGGACCGTTCCGAGTGTTGGAGAGAATTGGAGTTGTAGCCTACAGGATTGAATTACCAGAGCGGATGTCTGGGATTCACAATGTGTTTCATGTATCGCATTTGAGAAAATTTGTTCATGATCCCTCACTGGTTGTGGAACCGGTAATTCAAGAAGATTTGGAAGTGGAACCCAATTTAACTGTGGTCAGAAATCCAGTTCAGATTGTGGACCGTGATGAGAAGCAGCTCAGGAACAAAGTGGTGAAACTCGTCAAGGTGCAATGGAGTGAGGATCCCAGAGACTGTACCTGGGAAACTCTCGATAGTGTTAAGAATGCTTATCCGGATTTATGTTCGGATAACTAGTGATGTTTGTTAGAGTAGTTTGTTTGTTTGTTTGCTATTGTATGAATGATATGTATGTTTGGATTGTTTATATAAAAGCTTTTGATTTAACTGATGTTTTAATTTCGGGGACGAAATTCTTTTAAGGGGGGAGGAATGTAACGACCCGGAATTTTTACGGCATATTTTAATAAATATTTAATCTAAATTAAATCAAATATAAGCTTGTCAACATTTAAATTTTTGAGATATTAAATGTTTAACAGTTATATATGTTTATAAAAGGAAATTTTGATTTGAATTTAAAATTTAAATACTTCAAACCATTTAAAAACAAAATCTTACTTATTCAATTGAATCAAATCAAAGTCTTTATATTTTTGATATTTGATAAAATACATATGAATACGCCTTTAGTTTTTAAAATGATAAGTTTTAAAATTAACAAACATGAAATTATTTCACATAAATATGGAAGTGCAAAATTAGTATAAAACACAAACATACATTATAAATGTAATTAAAGTAACATAAAAATACAACATATAAATTATAATGTGCAATATACAAAAACAAGTATTTTCAAACAAACAATGATCTACAACATTTAAATTGTGCAACACAATAACCTTAAATAAAATGTTAAAACATCATTTGAACAAGTATGAGATTTCGTATAGAATATAACTAACAAAATATAAATAAAACAAAAGAAGAAAAAACATGTTAACAATATAATCATATCAGGAAGTTTGTAAATTATATATCCTGTATATGCAAGTGCAAAGAAACAAGGCAAGCTACTTAACAAAAGAAAACATTCAGGCATTAGAAACAGAGTTCATTTTAACATAAAGCAAGTTATCACTTCATAGATAAAACAGAAAAAAAAAGAAAATACAACCTATAGCTTGCTAAACAGTTTTGGCCGAAATAGTGATATTGTCTTATTCAACAAAGTAAGTAAACATATAAATATCTATGTACTAAGTAGCTACTGTCAGTAAAATTTATTACTTGCTGTCATAATTAATAACATGAACATTAAATAGCATAACATATTGTTTAATTAAGTACACAGCCGAAATCTCTTATATCATTATTTTCTGCAGATTTTTACTAGCCATTAAAAAGAAAGAACGACATGCAGATGGAACTGGCCAGATAAAACCTATTTATGCATCTATATGTTCACTTATAACCTTCAGTTTACCCATTAGCACTGAACATAAACTTAAACAAAAAGAAAAGAAGTAAAAAACTGTAAACAAGCAAAGAAGAGAGTAACAGAAAAGAAGAGTAGAGGGGAGCTTCAGGAAAGTTCTTTTGCAAGTATCTTCTTCAACACTTTCTGTTCAACAGTTTTTGATTGTAAGTAAACAAAACTAATTTCCAAATTATAGCTTGCATATTTTTCTCACTGATATATGAAGTTAAATATATACTATTCTGTATATATGTTGTTTGCACTGGAAGTTTGCATAACTGTTAATTGATCAGTACTTCAAGTTGTATCAGTACTTCAAGTTTAAACAAATCTTAGTCATATAACCATTTAAATGTTGTATTGGAAAAAAAAAATTGAGTTTGTTTATATGAAACATGCCTGCAAATCATGTTTAAGCTGTAACAGTATAATATGAATACTGTATTTTTCAACTACAGGTAAACAAGAAATTAAAGTGTAAATTCAAATGTTTAAATTTGAAATTTCAATAACATAATTAGAATTTATACAAGTAATTATGATTTTTAACATAAAGATTATGATTTTTATGCAAAAATATGAAGAGCAGTTTCGAAATCAAATAAAAATGGGTTTTTGTGAATTGTGGGTAATAGAGTTAATTTTAATTCCTGAAATCTGGCATGAAGCAAGATGAAGGAGATATTAACACTAGAAAAATAGTAATTTATTTTTCGAATTCATATATTTTGAGCTTGAATCATAAATAGGGTTTAAACACATTCTTTTTCAAAGCTCTGTAAACAAATTGATTTCAGCTCCATTTAGAAATCGAGTTGGCCGCGACTCTTGGAGGAGCTAGGTGGTGGTGTAGGCGAAGTCTTGTCGAATTTTCATCACCTCCGGTGATGGATGGTGGCCGCGTGAGGTAATTTAAGGTGAGACGTTCCTGTTCGTGTTCGAGCAGTAGATCATTTTTTTGATCTGGAACTTTTCGATGGGTTTTGGGCTTAGATCTTGAAAGTAGTGATGTTTTGGGATATGTGGGGGCTGTCGCGATTCGCCAGTGGCCAAGCGCACCACCGTGCACGTGCACGGTGGCGTAGGGGATGTCTGATGATACGTAGGGGGGGTGACGCGTGTTCATACTCGAGATATGGGTATGTTTCTTCGAGTTTGTCTTCGGGTTGCCTGGGTGTGATCGCGTGAGTGTTGTATTTTAAACTCTAACTTAAACTGTTTTAAAAAAAAAAGAAAGAGAAGGAAAGAAAAAACTGGAGAGAAGAAGAAAAGGGAGGGAGAGAGACACGGGGAAGGAAGGGGAAAAGCACGAGACTGTCTCGAGGAAACAGGGGAGATGTTCGGGTCCTTTATCAAGTGAGCATACAGCAGAATTTCTACTTGAAAATCTAATTGATAAATTTTAAATTTTTGTTAATTAAAATAAATTATATGTTAAAGAAATTATAAGCTTAATCAAGTTAACATAGTACTGGAAGTTAATTAATGAAAATTAACATAAGTGTTAAATCAGGGCTTTACTATTAAATTGATAATTAAAGGTAATTTGTAAATAATTAATTCATTTTAATAAGTAAGTCATTAATTATTAAGTGATAATTGAGAATTAAATAATTATTTGTTTAATTGAGAAATAGTTAATGAATAGATAAATAATTAAGTAAAGGTTAGATAATTTATAAATTACAAATTAATGATTAACTAATTAATTAATTGATCGTTAATCAGCTAATTAATCAGTAATTAATTTACAGAATAAAATAGTTTATACTTAAGCAAATAATTTAGTTAAGTAAAACCAAACTGTTTGATATGCATTGATAACTCTGTTTGGTTGACTGTGATATCTGTTGATGATATTTCTATGATATGTTGATGATATATTATGGATATCTGTGTTAACTGTATATGATTTATCTGATATATCTGTTATGTTAAATTCTGATATTTAATTAAACTGTTAAGTTAAATAGACAACTTGGCCCTTAAAATGGCGTTTGGATCCGATGAGACCGGGATCGGAAGAATCAATTTTGATTCCCCGAAAACCACATCGATCCAAATTAAACGATAGGTCGTGACTTATCAAATGGTGATCGAGTTGGTGTTTTCAGAATGCAAGGGTTATCGTCGTTAACTCTGAGGGTGATTCCAAAATGAGTGTAACGAGATAATACCTTCGGTTTCGTTCGAACCCGGAACGAACTTGTATGGATTGAATGCTTTCAACATATCGTCAGGCGGACGATGAGCATTCTAAGATATGTTCAATCAAGGTAATCGTAGCCTCAAGCCTCATCAACCGGGAATGGCTAAAACAGGGGAGATGCAACAAGGTTAGGTGGGTCATGCCCAAGCAGGACAAGATTTTCCCCTGTCTAGATGTCCCTTTTTATTTCGGCTTAGTGGGCAGTTGTTGGCCACAACTGCAGGGTTATCTTATTCGGGACTGTTCAGTAAGGAATGGTTCCGGCCTTGTGTTGCAGGGGATGAAGGGAGTAATCCTCGGTACGGTGATCTAGGCCCCGTACTGTGACGGGCGGTACCCCAGTAGCCCTGCCATTGTATGGGATCCAATTTCCAATAAGCGCCGTACGATTTGATTGTGCCCAACTGTGTTGAAATGTGAGATGTAAGCATTTCAGCTATTTCTGTATTTTACTTGAAAACCCTAGACACTATTATAATATCACAGAATTTCCTATCAAATGTTTTGGTTAGCGTAAGGTAAAAACTTACCCGTATTTATTTGTGGGGAGTCTTACGTGATACCTTTATTTTCAAATGATTTTCAAAGTTAAGCAATTTTAACCTGTTTACTCATACCAGACCCATGTCTGACCCGGAGTTTATATTTTGTGTTTTCATAAACTCTTGGGTACTCAAATTTTTATGAGTAGCCAAGTGATAGGTATCTAGAAGTGTTGCTTTTCTGGAGGAGCTATTTTGGAGAGAAGACAGACGTATGTATCTATATATGTAGTTCCGCTGTGTAGTTAGTGATGCTGTATTTTGGATGTATGTATGGACATGTATGTATATAACAGTCCTGTTATGTGATACTGTATGACTCTGATGTATGTATAACTATGTAATAGATATGTGATGTATTATATTTTGTTCCATTCCGCTGTGAGATTCTGATGTTGTTGTTCTTTCTTTCTATTCTTTTCTATTTCTATCCCTTTCTTTCTTAATGATGGAACATCTTTCTGGAGTTGAGAAAGGCGGGTCGTCACAACTATCCTAGAAGAATCCAATATTAAAGTAAACAATGCAAATAATAGTGTTATTGTGACTAGGGTAGCGTAGAGCTGCAGTAACCACTCACCTCTAGCCACTCTTAAAATCAAAGGTGTTCATCAAACAATCACAAGGAAATCACGTGACACACAAAGCAGTGTACCCGTGGTTATAAATTTCAAAATGATTTACAACTTCGAATTAAAATCACTCATTTAAACCATTAAAAAGTGAAGTCATTATTTCTTCAAATCAAATATTCAATTCCTAAAAATTTAGCCTTTTCTGAGTTCATTTATTCAGTTAAACACTTCAAATATTGAAATTTCAACCACAAATAAACTTTTATTTTAATCCTTTAAACATTAGAAAAATCATATTTTAATACTCAAAAATGCTTATTAAAATACCTTTAACTTATGATTCTTATGAAGTAAATTTCCTATAAATAAAATCAAATTTTCAATAATTCTAATAAATTCAAGTGTACAATTTCCTATTCTTCACATTTTAACAAATTACTTCACACTTAAATTTTTATTACCATTTTCCAAATATAACTTAATTTCCATTTTATTTATATAACTTCAATTCCATTTTTAATTTCTTAACTTAACCTTTAATTTCAAACCAAATTTCACATTCCAAGTCAAGTTAAATTCCAGATTTCAATTTAACTATCCATTTATTTAACATTTTAAACTAATTACATAAATTCAAAATACACTGTAAGTTGGTTACTTTATTTTACAAATAACTTGATGTTTTCTTTTACTTTATTTTTATCCAACTCATACATCAATTATATTAATTTTCAAATTAAGCTTATAATTTCATTTTTTACTTAAATTCCTATTATTAAGTTAAATCATACTTTCACACTACAACTCAAACCATCTATTAACTTATACCATTTAACGTGTTAGAAAATCACGGCTTAACCATTTTAAATCCAATATAATTCAAATTTCATATATTTTTTTGTTTCATTTACAATACACTAAATTTATAAGAAATTGTATTTTGAAAATCAACCATGGGTCCAGATAATATTTCACACCTAAATCAAGTGATACGGAAATTATCATTTATATCCGAAATCAGTAAAATTTCCGGGTATTGATTATTTCAAACCCGCAATCCCAAGACAAATACAAATAAATAAAAATCGCCCAGGCCTATCATTTTAACTCGTAATAATTTTTTTATTCTAAAGTCCGTTCGGGTATGTATCATTTCAACCCATAGTGATTTCTATCCTAACAGGGAACTTGCAGCGATGATCAAAATAAAATGAACAGTATAACAACATACAACGGTATCAGATGATATGACAGATAAATAAATAGGATCAACATCATATAATTTATGACACAGGTAGGTATAACATGATGTAATAATTTCTACACTTCCACTTGCTATCAATTCACAGTCATATAAGTATAAATGTCTAGTGTGATTACTCACCTTTTAAAGCTGGAGTTCGCAAAACAAACAACATGAATGAATTCCAGAAGGCACGATAACACGACTATAGACTCAAGTGGGAAGAGAGCCAAGCTATTGATCTTGTAGCGACCAATTGAACAAGAAGAATATAAATATAAATTCAATACAACATATATTGAAACAATCTTTGAAATAAGAAGCAAAATGAACACAATTGATTTGGCCATGCTTTCAACAATCAATTGCTCGACCTAAGGGATTACTATGTTTCGGCCATGACATGGTATGGCTTGGGTATGGGTCTGGTTTGGACTCAAATGCACGGCTACAAGAGAATAGGAAGAGGTAGTGGAGTTACAACAACAAAATTCAAACTTTTTCATAGCTAGTGATATTGTTTGGTGTTGAGAGCAACATGTTTTAAATTTTAGAATTTTAGGGATTTGAAAATATTTATAGTAATACTATTGTAAAGAGGATGGTGAGAGGATGAAGGAAGAAAAAAAAATATGTTTTTAATTTATTTTCGATTCCTTCCCTTTTATTTCCAATAGTTAGGGTCAAAATCGGATAACTTCCGCAAATTCTAATTAATGTAAAATTAATTGGTACCCAAGCAATTAATTTCCCACAATGTTTATATAATAAATAAATATATATTCAAATTTCAAATTTTGAATAAAATTCCATAATTAAGATATAGAAAATATAAACATATATGTATATATTTACACTAAATATGTATATACATATTAGGCCCACAAGTAAAAACTCTAAATATAGAATTTGATGCCTATAACTATATTTGTTAGTTTTCCATAACACATGAAATCAAGGCACATTCATATTATAGAGATAATTCAAAAATTAGGATATATGTTAATTAATGCTCAACTAATTGTCAGTCCATTCAATTAATTTACCATAGTATATGAAATTATTATATAACTAATCATATACATATTCCAAAATCAAGATATATGTCAATTAATACACAATCCAATTATAATGTATTATTTTCATTTTAAGTAATTAAATCTCAATTATATACTAAAATTAAGTGTTTTCCCAAATCTATGGTTGTACATACTCCCCGCTTAAGAAAATCGCGTCCCCGTAATTTCTTCTTGGGAGAAATCTAAAATGTTTACATAAACACATATAATTTTCAAAATACGTGTATACATACCTTCAAAGCCATATCTTTAAACAAATTAAGGTATTTTTCAAATATTATATTCCAAAATAAATATATTGCAGCGGATTTCCTTTCCAAAATTACTTCACAAAAGATTTTCAAAATCAAGGTTTACAATTGTGGAGTTCTTTTCAAAGCATCACGAAATATATATATATATATATATATATATATATATATATATTTATTTATTTATTTTGGGTGGAGTTTTGTCATAAGGAGTGCACGGCCTTGATTGGTCAGAGGAGGAGGAGGTGATAGGCGGTGGATGGTGAAGAGGAGGAGGTGGCGGTGGCTATTGCCGAGCATGGCAAGAGAAAGGCATGGCTGAAACATTGAAAAATCAATAAGAAAAGTGAAGAGAAAGGTAGAAAAAGAAGAAGACGTTACCGCTTTTTTTTTTCTCAGATCTGAACTTACGTTGCAAAAATGAAGATGGTCGGAAATTTTTCAAGTGAATTTTATAAACAAAAAGTCACGGCTATCAAGGAGAAGTTATGGTAGAAAATTAAGGGATGGAAAGAAAAAAAGGTAGTAAATCAAAACGTAACACATGCCTTTAATTAAAAATAGGTAAGGTATCTAAATTTGATTTGTTTCCCATCTATTAAATAAAATATACACCAAAGAAATAATTCAATAAATACATACCGTTTATGTAAATATTATAGAAATAAAAAAGAAAACGGTTATAAAAATGTATAAATTAATTGCTATTTACATCTTTGTATGTTATTAATTTACAAAGTATATATCCAAACTAAATGAAACAAAAACGAACAAATGTTGTAAATATATACATAACATGTAATGTTACATATATATATACACAATTAAAACATGATATATCAACCAAAACATTACTTATATTAATTAAAATAAACATTTAAAGGTATGCCTTTTAAAACAATAACATGTGTATATATATATATATATATTTGAAATTTCTTTCCAACAAATAAATAAGGATCTAAACACTTATCCATTTAATTACTAAATGAATGTATAAATAAGAAAAATTAGGTAGAGATAGATATTATGAAGAATAAATAAATAGTTTTAGGAAAAGTAGGAAATAAATAAAGAAATTACTTTGTTTAATGGAAACTAGAATTAAAGATTGAAAACAATATACAATCAACATTTGAAAATTATAACTATACATAAAAAAATGTTTTAAAATAAAAATATATGCATAACATATCATGTTACACAAATTAGAACATGATTTTTCAAACAAAAATATTATTTATATAAATTTAAGATAACAAATTTGTTAAATAAAACCATTTACACACAATATTGTAAAAAACATAACGTCCACAATATTAATCCGTTTTCAACAAAACAAAAAGCAGTATTCTTGAAATTAAATCTATTTTCATAATAAAAGATAAAATTCAAATATTTAAATTTAAAAATTAAAATTCAAAGTTTGACCGTTTTGACCAAAATCCACTTTTTTTGGAAAATATTCTATTTATTCATGTTTGGAACTATAATTCACATAGAAATCAAAATTTATATTTAAAATTAATAAAATATCAATTTTAATAAATAAAATAAAGTTTTTAACTCAAAATTCAATTTAAAATAAATAAAATATACAATTAACATAACCACAAAATATAGGGTTGTTACATGTGCTCACACACACAGAGATTCAAAACTCATTCTAAGGTGCTATGACTCTACCTATAATGAGTGATCCCCAAAAAAGCCAAAGTTCTCGCTTAACCTTGGGATCTAATACCAAGTGTAATAGCTTAGCATTTCGACTCTCGAAAATCGACACTAATACGTCCACTCTATTGTATGACGAGCAATCGAATGTCGAAAAACACAATTGTTAGGTGAAAAGAAAGAAGAGAGAAGGAAGATGAAAGAAGAGAGAAAGAAAACAAACAACATGGAATCTCATGGCGGAACGAATAATCTATAATATACAATAAATCTTTTCATAAAGAAGAAAGGTAATATGCATACATCAATCAGAGTAACTAACCTATTTTAGCCTGGATAATTGTAACAACCAATCCTCACAATTGCTGATAAATACAACAATGAATGCAGCAAAAAAATAACTATATACGCAAACAAGTCTCTGGGCCTTCATCTCGTCTCCTGAAGCTCCAAAGCATCTAGACTAAATCTATAATATGTTCAGTCTAATGCAACATTGTAATAAAATAACATCCAAATCTGTTTGAAAATCAGCGTAAGAAAACACACCCAATTGGATTTTAAAGTTATAAAACCTTTGAAATCAAAATTATCTTGTAAGATCACGCCGCACAAAAACACGGACAGGTATTTACCTTAAGATAACCAAACAACTTCATATGAAATCCTTTGATATTATAATATTGACTATGATACAATTGCTTATTAATCATAGCTGAAACTATTATATTAATTAAATTCCAGCATAATAGGTATACAACTAAAACCGTAAAGGCTCGTATTGGAGAATGTATTCCATGCAATGACTGAGCTACTGGGAGACGACCCGTCATGGTGCATATCTGATAAAATAACACCAAGAACCTCACCAGGATCCCCTACCAACATAGAACCGGCCTACCATTTGATTGGTAGTACTGAATATGATCACCCTTCTGTTAATGAGCCCTGAAGCATACAAATTAGAGATAATGTCAACTCTAGATAGGGATGATCATACCCTACTTGGGAGTGACCCACTTAGCCTTGGTGCATCTCCCGTAGTTTAGTCATTCCCAGTTGATGAGGCTTGAGGCTACATTTTACCTTTAATATAGCACTTCCTAATTGGAATGCTAATACTGCCCTCCAGTAGCAATACAATGCCAATATTCATCCACACAAGTTCGTTTTGGGACCGAACGAAACACTCGAGAGCTTCATCTTCAATTCCATCATCTTCAAGATGTCTTCACTTTGAAATGCTTGAGTTGGATTGAAGTAGTTTTCGAATAACATATCCGATCATGGTTTCTTGCGAAACAACATTCGATAGTTCTTGGTAAACTCAACCCAGTTCTTTAGAAAATAAACAGTCAAAGATAAGAGCAAAGACCATCTCCTAACCTTTAGTGGATGGATTTCATTACTATTTTACTTAGGAGAATGAAACGAAATTTATTCATTGGAGATGCTGTGCCATATAACTCACGTGTTTCTCCTAGATATTTCCATAGTTAAATTCGGGTCTATTTTTGAGAGTCGTTTATTTAACTATCTAATAAACAAACATTCAAATCCGGGATATGATTCCATAGGGAAAATCAATGTTGGTTAAACACATAAGCATCCACTAGCCTCTTAAATTAATCATTCATTAATTAAAATTACTTTGTAAACACTTGCATAAAAATACTTTTACAAAGATATATTCAAAAATTCCTATATTTTCAGTACTTAGAAAATATCCATATACTTATCTCAATAGTATAAGTATGTTCATAAAACAGGGAAAGATTTCCTTTCTATATATGTGAAAACCCCATATTTGATGCTGTAATATTAAACTAATTTAATTTGAAATAGAAGTGCTTGAATTTGATTTTGATATTTTTTACTTGATCGATATAGTTGGAAATTAATTTTATTTTACATTAACACGATAAATAATTAAACGGAGAGAGATGAGCATCAAATTGTAAGAAATTGTGCAATTTGGAAACATATTTTAATTAAGGGAAGTGTAAATTAAAAAAATTTGAATTAGAATAGATTTACATTCAATAAAAGTATAACTTAAAAGAAAATATAACAAAATAGAAATAGAGAAAAAAATGGTTGAAGCCTATTACCCTTTTAAACTTACCAATATCCATCCTTATCCCATTTCAAATACAGCCTTCATCCTAATAAAAACCATCCATCCAAAATCCTCTTCAACCCGAATCTCAAAATCCCTAACTGAAAAAAGAAGAAGTTAGGACATATTAGCGCCCAAAAAAGAAGACAAGTGAACACATCACGATAGATGGTGGCATCGATGACCAAAGCAACACGAAGGTAGTGTACAAGCACGACCTAGCGATGTTGAGAAAAGTGACAGGGCATGATTAACATGGTGAAGCTAGTGATGCTTGACTGTTGCTGGAGTAGGTGCGATAAATCATAGCTAGTGATGGCATGGATGTAGGGGTGGGAATTTGGCTGAGGTGATTTTAAGGATGGTCGATGCATGGATGTAGATAATGGCTCAGGTCTGGTAAAGACAAGAATTTGTAGAGTAGCGCTGACATAATTCACGTCATGTCTTCGATAGCAACGAAAAATTCAATAATGGCTACAAACGTACAATTAAGGCGATATAATATATTTAACTCATGCATCTATGTTTAAGAGTAATTAATTCCCTTTGGCTTCCGTGTTTGATTGTGGATTGAGACAATAATTGGCAGTGAATGATTGAATTGCTAACCACGGTTTCAGTTTGTTAATAGTTGAATTATGTGTTGAAATATTAAATCTGATTCGATAATCGATTATGAAATAGAAAATATGTCGAGTACCATTAAACTCATTGACCTGTAGCTATACTATATAATGTTGTGCATTATTTGTGCGATCAAAATTCACCAAAAGTTGACTCGGATATGTAAAACGGTTCTCATTTGATGGATGATGCTAAATGATGCTTTTAAATATTTTAAAACCTCAATTGTGATTTCATCTATTTGTGGGTTTTTGTTAAAATTTGCTTTCGGAATGTTTATTAAACCATATTTCTTAACTCATTTTTTTAGTTAAATTTATTTCAAGTTTTAAAAGTATTTATTTATTTCCAAAATCCTCATAAATCATTATTTTAATTATATTGGAAATTTAGAAAGTTTTGATAGGAATAAAATGTACCGCTCTTTTATAAAAAATATATAATAAAATAAATTATCTTATTTCAACAGATTTTGATTATAGAAATTATTTGAAATATTTGAAAGAGTTTTCAAGCTTTTTAAAGTAAGTAATTATTTCTTGAAATGATTATAAGATTTTAAAGATGATAAATATTTCATGAATATATATATATATATATATAATTTCAAATGAAGTAAGTTATTAATTATGAAAAGTATTCATTTGATTCTAAAATTTTGTAATGAAACACTATTTTTAAGTAAAAATCTTTTAACTCTTTCTCTTTAAATATAAGTGAATAAGATTTCATTTCGTTTCCATTTTATTTCGTGCTTTTCTATGAGACAAAGAATTTTAATATACGATTGAATTATCGGATTGGTATGAGACATTTTTTACAATTCTTTCACTTATTATTATAATTTGTTAAATAAAGTTTGAGTGGAATTTACTAGCTTCTAGTAAATACTTGAATTTACTATCTGGTATGGAACAGTTAGTTAAATTCTTGTGGTTACTTAAGTGACAATAACTAACAATTAGAGTTGTATTATCTCAAGGCATTCGGATTTTTTTTAGGCCTATAGATCCCTAAGAGAAGATGGCTCATTTTTCATCTTCCTAAGAGTTGATACATTTGGGATTTAGTTATGCAAACCTATTTCGGATGATTAGGTTTGTTATGGTATGACACGGCTAACCTTTTAACCCTTGTACAGGTGTTATAAGTAGACCCTATTAGTTTATTTTGGATACAGTAGACAATTTTTCCAATTTTGTAGGATTAGGTAATTCATATAGTAGCCTATTTTGTAGGATTAGACTCTTACACTATGTGGTGGAGTCGTTTTGCTATTAGACTACTTCAGTCTCTTTTGGTTGTTAGACTTCGTGTCACTGTTTTTAAGCTGATAGATGACTACCATTATTATTGCTTCAAAGATGTTGGTATGGATTTTGTAACTTCTCGGCTCTGAAGGATTTGAAATCTGTATCATCATATTTTGATGACATTCCATTAGAGATTTGATATAGATTTATGTTATGGTGATTTAGTTTAGTATGCCTTATTTTGATTAATTGGTTTGAGGCATATTTTGAGATGAGTTAATTTATTATCGAATCATAATAAAAACTTGAAATTTTTGATTCTATTTGATATACCTTATTATGATTATTTGGTTTTAGGCATACTTCTATTTTAGCTTATTTTACGGTTAAGCCATATATTTATGATAATGGAGTTGCGAAATGGTGATTTTGATTAATATGCCTTATTATGGTTTTTGGTATTAGACATATTTTGTTATGGCTTATTTCCATCGTTAAGTCATATATTATTATGTTATTATTCTCATATCATTTTACTGGATATAGTCTTACCCGTTTATTTTAAAATGCTCAGGTCAAACCGAAACTCTATAGGTACAAGAACTCGTTGACCTTTGAATTTTGAGCTAGCATTAAAGTAGATTATTTTGACTATTTTAGTTTACTGCATACTTTTATGTATTGACATTTAAGAGTTTATGTCATGTATAATATCTATTTGTCACTGTGTACATGATACAGTATTTGGATGTCACGTATATAGTATGTGGGTCTAGTACTGATATTTTATAGACTCCCATTTTATTATGTATTGATGTATATTATTCCGCTATGATATATGGCTCTAATTTTAATTTATTTATATTATATACTATTATAAATATTTAAATCGATGTGTTTATTATTTTGTATTAATATTGTACACGTCAAAAAATTTCAGTTTAGATCCTTAAAAGGTAATAAAGACGTGTTTGTGTTAGTATAAATATATATTCTCAATCGCCATTAACCAGCTGTATTCTCCATGTTATTAGACGATATTACTTGTAATGTTCTTTAACAATATATGTATAGCGGTGGGGTCGTTACTGCTTGGTATTAGAGTTGTGTTCAGGATATTATAGAATATAATTGACATAGAGTCGAAATCTAAACTTAGATAGAATATAATTGTATGTTCGTTTGATTTAAATGTTTGTTTTGTTTGCATCCAAAGACTTTATAAACCCATTTGAATATGGATAAACCCAATTATTAATAAAAGCCAGCGATTTCTCCAGCACTAAAACATTGGGGAATAACAAAAATGTTTTAGCAATTAATAGTTATAATATATATAGAATGATAAATTATATATATATATATAAATTTGGAATTGGAAAATATACTTAATAAATAAAATAATATAAAATAAGATATAATAAAATTTAAATGGTTGCTTGCTATTGTGAATAATTGAAAATGATGTGATGTATTGTTTTGAATTTAAATGGTTCATAATGGATGTGTACAAATATGCACCATTATAATTTAATAATTTTATATAAACAAGCAAATAATTTTGAGAAAGTATGAATATTATTTTAAAAGTAGCTGAAAATCATTTTAATGATATATTTGTGTTAATTTGTCCATTGAATGTTTTAAGAATTCTAGTCGATGCACTTAGCCAAAGTTATCAATAGGGATTCCTAAACATAAGGACGAGACATTCGGACACAGCATTTTGAACGGTAAAATGTTTTTCAATAATAATACTTAATAAGTTAAATGTTTTATATATTAAAATGAATAGTTTGAAAGGATTGCTTTGAGTGCAAAATAATATTTTACAGAAGTGTATAAATTATATTTTTGAAGGGGATGCCACAGGGTTTTTTGATAAATAAAATAAAGTATGTAAAATGAGAGTAGGATTTATATTATAAATAAACTAGCATTTGTAAAATCTTATATATTCATTTACAAAATGTATGTTAAATGAATTGGGTGCGGTACTTTTAAAAGATTGTGAACATTGTATTATGGTTGAAATAAATGTTAGTTTTTTTTGTTTATATCAATTTTCAATTTAGTAAGAGTTTAAAATGAAAATATAATTCATTTATAAATGTTATAAATCGTTGATTGTTGAATATTTTGATTTGGCGTGAATAAATATCAATCTCAAATAGGATTTTGAAAAATAAATGAGATTTAAAAGTATTTTTATAAAGCAAAGATAAGAGAGTTTTGGTTATACATAAATACATATATACATATACATATACATACATATACATATACATACACACACACACATATATATGACTTCATGTTAAAGTTAGTTTTTCTAAGTTATTAAATTTCAATATATGTATATATATAATTTAATTTAGTGAGTACACTTCACCTTCATCTTGTGTTTTAATCAACATCAAACTGATAGTGCTTTGCATATATTGATTGTCTACATCAATTCGTCCCTTGGTAGTGAATCTAGTTCCTTTATACCATCCTTTTGTAAAATATCTAAATCAGTACTTCTTCAGCGCATCTAGTAATGAACATAGGTTGGGATAATTTTGGACTGAATTAAGATTAACTTATACCAAACATCACACTAGAAAGCAAATTCCTGATGATGGAATAGGAAATGAAGTATTAGTTCATTATCTAATTAAATATGAGTTCCACGGAATTGATAGTAGAATATTTTTGCAAATTCATCCATAATTATTGTTAATGGCTTGGTAGTTATGATGATTGAGTAATATTGATGTATATGTGTTCGATTATAGAAATAGTTACATAATCCTTCAATAGTTGAAAAATGTATAAATGGCATTATGAACTAGAGACTTGAGAACTTTTTGCTTGACTTCTTGTTTTGATCCTGAATCGCTTTTTTGCTTGTTTGGGAATTGTAGTTATTTCATTTTTCATTTAATAAATTGAAATGCTTTGGAATACAGATTGAATCTTTTGAATAATGTTGAAAGAATTTTAAAACTTACTATATAATATTAGTTTTTAAAAGCTGGCCAGTCGATTCCTTACTGATCTCAGCCTTCTTATTTTGCATCTTTGATGTTGTTGAGATGATTATTATTTGGAGCCGCTCATCAAAAATAAGCTGAAATAAGTGAATATTATCAATCAAAGCTTTAAACTCACTTCTTACAGTTTAAAGCATTGTTGTATTTGATTTATATATTTTGTTTTATGAACCTTGGACTTCTTAGCTATCCTTAAATCTTACTTCTTTCCTTTTGGTTTCTTGAATAATGGTGCAACTTTTAAACTACATTTACACCATAAAAACAAAGTTGAACTCCTTGAAAGTATTGTTTAAATTTATTTTCATGAAACAAGAAGGATTTTTGAAGTGTTATAAGCATTATATATATATATATATATATATATATATATAATACTTAGATAAGAAACCTGTTGCCTTTAAGGCAGCAATGAGTTGTTGCAGTGCAATAGCACTTGAGAAGAAAAACTATGTTTTGTGTATGCTTACTATAAAATACGGTCAAAGATTATTCATAATTATCTCTTACAATTACTATTATATTCGACATGAAGAATTTGTTTTTTGTATCCGATACCGGTTAACTAATTGAATGATTTGAATAGCTACATAACAAGTTTGTTTCCATATTAATGTTGGACTAATCATAAAACCATATTTTAATATTAATAAATTTTTTCCATTTTTCATGCATTAGTAGTGGCATTAGTGCCTATTTACTTTTGACGTTGGACTAATCATAACACTTTTCCTATATATTTTTGAGCCAAACAAATTGAACTGTCACACAGTTATAGACTAATGTGCTAATGTTTTAGTTGCACTAGTTACTTGTTTTAGTTAATAGACAATAGTGGATCTGCACTTACAATGCCTTTGTAAATTTCACATCTTAGAGAACATTTTTATAATCTGAGAGTTACTTTTGAAAGTTTGGACATTATATAACAAATCAACATTTGGAATCCATGTCTAGTTGGTGATTTTAGCCTTTAAAATTTTGTCATGAGTGGAATATTTGATATTGCATGTTGCATATGCAATAAATTTGAGCTTATCATCTTTTCCTTCATGCAACTAATGCTTGTGCCTAAGATAAATATAGGCACTCGAAAGGGATTCATGGTGCTTAGTGATGGCTATGACTTGCTTTTGCTCACTTAATGGCTAAATAAGCAGCTTAAAATAAAGGCACACTTCCGCATTAAATACAAAAATGTTAGGAATATTAATATTTTTGTTTTTTCTACCGTGTGATCGATGATATAATATATATTATAACTGTGAAATTGAAATTGCAATTGGCTCTCCGTACAAAAGAGATACTGGAAAAAAATTTCAAAATCTTGGACACTTAGAAAATTTTTCAATAATTTTTCTTTATTTTCATAGGTAAAGAAACGAAAATCTATACGTGAACCTATTTTTATAATTTATCATAGGTTTGATTATAATGTTAGCCTCTTGTAGAGTATTGTATGGACTTCAATCAGATTGTACGTTTAGAATTTAGTTAACGTTTGAGTATGTATCACAACTCTCCAAAAGAAATTACGATGACGTAATTTTCATAAAGTGGAGGTCAGTAACAACCCCGGATTTTATATTATGATATTAAATTAATTTAATTTAAAATAGAACTGATTGATTTCGGTTTTGATAATTTTTCTTGATCGGTATAGTTGGAAATTATTTTTATTTTACATTAACACGAAAAATAATTAAACGGAAGAGAGATGAATATCAAATTGTAAGAAATTGTGCAATTCGGAAACATATTTTAATCAAGGGTAGTGTAAATCAAAACAATTCGAATTAAAATAGGTTTGAAATTCAATAAACTCATCATTTGAAAGAAAAATACAATAAAATAGAAATAGAGAAAAAATTGGTTAAACCCCATGCTTATTATCTCTTTAACCTGATCATTATCCATCCTTGTCCCATTTCGATTACAGTGTGACGCCCCACCTCTATACCCACGTTAGCCAAGAACATTACGGTGAATGCTGTCGACTAGCACGGAGAATAAGGCTGTTGAGGAGCGACCATCCGTGTAATTTCTTTGCGCGAGCACCGATATGTCAGATAATATAACATGCATTCTATTTCAAGAGGAAATCCGACATACTGACACAAACTCAAAGCTACTACACGGTGGCTATATAAATCCTTCGGAAAACAAATATAGAAATAAGCATAACACAAATCAGTCACAGATAATTCATATCACAAAGGCGGAAGAAGATATGAATATTACACTAGGAAGTGTACATCAGAGTAGTGGTCAAAAAGATCCACAATATCACAAAAGAATAGTTACATGAACTACACAAAGGAATAAGTATACATTATGGAGTCTATATCTCAAATGTATACAACAAAAACTACTAATCTAAGTAGTTAACCAAAAGCAAGAGAAATCAATCCCAAGGGAGAAGTCAAGCAAAAGCACCTGTAACATCTCGGTCTGACCCGAGTATTATTTAATAAGAAAATAATAAACGGATCAGTCTAACTATAAATATCAGATGAAACGATATAGAATAAGAGATATGACTAAACACATAATAATCACAATGCCAAGCTGTGATATATATATATATATACTTAGTTGATAATCATCAAGAGATTAATCAATGTCACCAAATCTACACAAGAATCAAAGAAACGTCATACTCCTTATTTCGATCACCATACCATAAATATTGACGCTAATATCAATATCAATCACAAAAGTCAATGACACACAAATTCCAGAAGACTACACAAGAAATCCAGAAATCACTAAAGTCAATGACACACAAATTCACCAATGCACAAATATTGATAAAACTTACCAATGGAAATCACGAAAATTGGTGAAACACAAATTCTAGAAATCATCTCAAGAAATCCAGAAATCACAAAGGGGGGGAGGCCTATCACAAACGGGAGCATAAAGCTCACCAACACGTGTATCACAAACGGAACGCTAATTCCATGGTCGCTAACCATCACAAATTGAGCCGAAGCTCCACAAACGGTCCGAAGACCATGGGTTGCTACCCCACCAAATTGAGTCGAAACTCCACAAAATGGGGTTTAGTCTCCCACGCAGACAAAGAGACATCGCACATTTGCTAGTCTAAATCACAAAGATGATCGTCATGATCAACGAGCAGTGTCGATTACAGTAAGCTAGTAAATATATGAGCTTAGGATCATGTCCCATAACCACTAGCTTAACTTAAATATTTACGAACAAATTGTATATCTCCACTAGAAAATTGTCACAAGAGTTTCAATCGAACAAGTCCAAGAATTAACCAACAAAGTGAACGCAAGCGTTTCATACCACTTGTTTTACTAAGTCGTTTAATTAGATTTCTCATACGAGTGAGGTAAAGGTTTATATATACTAATAGATTGGAAAACGGTTTTATAAACGAATTTGGTATTAAAATAGTATTGAAATCGTTTGAGGAAAGAGTTTTGATATTTACTACTAGTATAGAAAACCTTTATATTTTTAAAGTGACAAAGCACAAGGGGGATTGTAGAAACAATCAATCACAAAGATCACATTCGAAGATGTGAATAAAAATCCAATGAAATCGATAAAGGATCCATCGAAGTGGATATATCTAAAATTCCCAAAGAAAATAAGTCATCAAAGATGATAATAAATGATGACAATAAATAGGATCATCACGAATCGATTTAAATTGGAAATTCAATCCAAAAAGGTAAATTGGACTCAAACAGCAGGTTCAGTTGACTGAACAGAGTTTTCAGTCGACTGACCCTTTGCCTGGAAACTTTCCAGGTTCAGGAAACTTTCTGTTTCCAGTTTCAGTCGACTGTGCAGAGTTTTTCAGTCGACTGAATCATGCCTGGAAACTCTCGGGTTTCAGGTTCAGTCGACTGAACAGAGTTTTCAGTCGACTGAATCATGCCTGGGCTGTTTTTCAGCCCTATACAAATGAAGAGCAAACTCTTCCAAAATGCAATCGGACGAACATTGGCTCTAAGGGTTTATGCCAATCGGCAACCCGGCCCTATATGCTCCTCGATGCATCACCAAAAGCATGATCAAACATCCATAAAAGGATTTCACACAAATTTGACTTAAAAACCCAAAAATTGGAGTATTCACAAAACCAATCCAAAACAAGAGCAAATGCACATGAACAAGTGTTAGGAATTCATACCCAACAACCAAAGATAATTATAGTCATAGATGTGAGATAAAAATCTCACCTTTTCACAAAACCGAACAAGAAGGAGCTTGAAAGCAAATGGAGAATAAACCTCTCTTCAACACAACCCAATTGAGCTTGAATCTAAGCTCAAAAACAAGAACATTCCCAAGATTAGGTTTAGGAATTTCTGAAATTGGTAAGAGAATAAGTTGGAGAAGAAGAAGAGAAGCTTACCAATGGGTTCTTCTTGAGTTTGGAGCTAGGAATTTGATTTGCAAGGAAAACTAAGGTTTTGGAGTTTTAATTTCCAATCTCTCCCACCATTAAAGCTAAGAAAACTGAAAAGAGAAAGAAGTGAGGGAGAATGGGGAGAGTGGTTCAGTTTTGGAGTATAAGTTAACATAGGGCTGAGCCCAAAAACCAAACCCAAAGTAAAAAGTAGCAAAAATCAACTTTCTCCAAACATATCGAAGCTTATACTCAAAAAGGTCGCAAACGGCATTTTAAACTCAATGGGAGTGGTCCCGAGTCCTAATTCAACCGTATGCAAAAAGTAGCTTTTCGGACTAAAAATTCGACTAACGATGAAATATTTAAATAAAATATTTAAATATAAAACCGATAAATATGCGGGTTGTTACAGACTCCCCTCCTTAAAGAAATTGCGTCCTCGCAATATTTTAAGAAGAAGATATATAGTAACAACCATAAAAGCATATTCAACACAAAAGAAGTTTGAAATAAGAAGTTCACCTCAAAGAGCACGAGAAAGTAAGTCCGGGTGTGTACGCTCGATGTACTCTCTAGATTCCCAAGAACAATCCTTAGGATTTGAAGACCATTGAACTTTAACAAGCGAAACATCTTTATTTCGAAGTCGTTTGACTTCCTAAGCAATGATACGAATAGGATGTTGCTCATAAGTTAAATTAGGCGAAACTTCAATCTCTTCCACAACACCGGGCTCAAGAATAGAATCGGAATCTCGAAGACATTTCCGAAGTTGAGAAACGTGAAACACGTCATGCATAGCAGAAAACTGAGCCGGTAATAAAAGGCGATAAGACATGGAACCAATACGTTCGGTGATAGGAAATGGCCCAATATATCCAGGCGCTAGTTTTCCCGATCGACTGAAACGTACAACACCTTTCATAGGTGAAACACGAATGAACACAAGATCTCCCACAGAAAATTCTAACTTCCTTCTCCGGTTATCGGCATAGGATTTTTGTCTACTCTGGGCTTCTTTCATCCTATGACGAATAAGTTCAATTTTCTCTGTGGAATCACGAATATAATCTGGACCTAAAACCAGCTTCTCACCGGCCTCAAGCCAACAAGAAGGAGATCGGCATGGCCTTCCGTAGAGTGCCTCGAAAGGTGCCATACCAATACTAGATTGGAAGCTATTATTATAGGAAAATTCAACAAGTGAAATATGATCTTCCCAACTTCCACCAAAATCAAGAACACAAGCACGAAGAAGATCTTCAAGAGTTTGATTCACACGCTCAGTTTGTCCATCGGACTGGGGGTGATAAGCGGTGCTAAAATTAAGCCTCGTTCCTAAAGATTTTTGAAGACTCTTCCAAAATCCACTAGTAAACAATGGATCACGATCACTAACAATAGAAGTAGGAACACCATGCAATTTAACAATTTCTTTGATAAATATTTTGGCCAAAAGAGGAACGGTTCGATTAGACCGAACGGGAATAAAATGGGCAGATTTAGTAAGCCTATCAACAATCACCCATAAGGTATCATGACCCGAACGAGAACGGAGAAGGCCATCTATAAAATCCATGGAAATTTGGTCCCACTTCCAAATTGGAATTTCTAAAGGTTGCAATAACCCACCGGGCCTTTGATGTTCGGCCTTAACGAGTTGGCAAGTCATGCAACACTTAACAAAGTTAGCAATATCGAGTTTCATTCCCTCCCAATAATAAAGTCGCTTCATATCCGCGTACATTTTACTACTACCGGGATGAATGGTAAATTTAGAGTGATGAGAATCTTCTAAAATATCTTTACGAAGATCACCAATATTTGGCACGACAAGTCTACCAAATTTCCGAATGCCGCCACGAGAATCGATATCAAAGGCTTTCAAACCTTCAATATCAATTTTATCCTTAATATTTTGGCCAAGAAGAGCCAATTCGGGATCTAGCCTTTGAGCTTCAAGAATGCGGTCCAAAAGAGAAGGATGAGCCTCAAGGCTACATAAAACAAATGATGAGCATAACTCGGATACGCGGTCTTGAATCTAACAAGTGGATAAGATCTCGAGATTGTTCCATTCGGATATCATCATAGAAACAACAGCTTGTTGTTTACGGCAAAGAGCATCGGCGACACGATTACCCTTACCGGGAGTATAAAGAATATCAAGGTCATATGGTGCAAGAAATTCGAGCCAACGTTGTTGACGCAAATTAAGTTCCTTTTGAGAGAATAAATATTTCAAAGACTTATGATCTGTGTAAAGAACAAATTTCTCTCCTAACAGATAATGACGCCAAATCCGAAGAGTAAAAACAATAGCCGCGAGCTCTAAATCATGAGTGGCATATCTAGTCTCAGCAGGCTTTAATTGCCTAGAAGCATAAGCAATAACACGTTCCTTTTGCATAAGAACGGCACCCAAACCAATGCGACTAGCATCGGTATAAACAACGAAATCTTGATTCCCATCGGGAATAATAAGAATAGGAGCATCAGAAAGAAGTTCTTTTAATTTCTGAAAAGAAGCTTCACATTTGTCCGACCAAATGTATTTAACACCTTTCTTCGTTAAGCTAGTGAGAGGCACGGCAATTTTAGAAAAGTCTTTAATAAAACGATGGTAATAGCCCGCCAATCCAAGAAAACTACGAATCTCTGTCACACTCTCCGGTCTCTCCAAATCTTGAATCGCTTCAATCTTTGAAGGATCCACGGAAATTCCGGATTCGGAAATAATGTGACCGAGAAACTTCACACGAGATTGCCAAAAATGGCATTTAGAAAATTTTGCCTTTAATTGATTACTCCTAAGAGTTTCCAACACAATCCGAAGATGTTTTTCATGCTCCTCCTCGGTTTTAGAATACACAAGAATATCATCGGTAAAGATGAGAACAAACCGGTCGAGAAAGTCTTTAAAAACTCGATTCATTAAGTCAACGAAATAAGCCGGGGCATTTGTTAACCCAAATGGCATAACAAGCCATTCATAAGATCCATACCGAGTACGGAACGATGTCAAAGGAATGCTATCCTCTGCAATATGACGCTGATGAAAACCGGTAGCCAAGTCCAATTGTGAAAAGACTCTAGCACCACTAAGTTGATCGAATAGATCATCAATCCGAGGTAAAGGATATTTATTTTTGATAGTAAGATCATTAAGCTTGCGGTAGTCAACGCAAAGCCTAAGTGTACCATCGGATTTCTTCACAAAAATAGCTGAAGCTCCCCAAGGCGAGGAACTAGAGCGAATAAATTTCTTCGTTTCCAATTCAGATAATTGTTTACGCATCTCCTCGTTTTCTTTATCGGACATACGATAAGGAGGACGAGTGATAGGTTGAGCTCCAGGAATAAGATTAATTCTGAACTCAATTGCTCGCTTAGGTGGTAATCCTAAAACGGGCTCGAATATGTCGGAAAATTCACAAACGACGTGAATAAGAGAAATAATATCACCCTCATCATCATCATCGTCATCACGAGGATTTAAAGAATATAAAGATGCAACCAAAGCAGAATCTGAATCTTTAAGAATAACAGAAACCTGATTAACAGATTAAGAATGTCGAAGATGAATAGTCCGCTCAGGACATAGGATATGAGCTTCATAACGGTTAAGTCAATCCATTCCCAAAATCATTCCAAATCCTAAATAACGCATGACATGCAAATCGGCTCGGAAAGAAAAATCACACAAAATAATCTCGACATCTTTACACAATAAACTGATTGTTGCGGATCCACCAACCGGATTCGCAATTCTCAAAGAAGTCATTAAACACAAAACATCCAAAGAAAAAGTATCAACAAGTTCTTTTGATATAAAAGAATGGGACGCACCCGTATCAAAAAGAACTCGAATAGGATGATCACGAAATAAAATAATTCCATCTAGAATAGAATGAGAAATACCTTGGCCACGAGATGTGTTGCCAGGGGCTTGAGCAACATTTAAATTTCCCTCCTCCTTGCCCTGAAGCTTGGGGCATGAAGATATAACATGACCGGTAACTTTGCAGTAGCGACAAGAAAGAGACTTTGGGCACTTGTTCGCATAATGGTCCTTCGAACCACAATTATAGCATTCCCCACGACCAAAGGAAGAAGTCTTTGCCACGGAGGTTGCTTGCTTCCCTTTCTTATTGGGATAAGGGCCTTTAAATTTGTTTGGCCTTTTTTGTTGTTGAAGTTTGGTTTGGAACCCACCACTTCAACGTCATTCTCTCTATCCGCCTCTTCAAGACGAAGAGCGATATCAACGAGTTGGTCGAAAGAAACTTCTAACTTTAGAAGTAATGGCTTCTTGAGACTTTTGTTTAAGCCATAGACGAATCTCTGATTCTTCTTAAGAGGGGTGTTGATGTATTCAACCCCATATTTGGAAAGCGACTCGAAGGAGGCGACGTAATCAGTCACGGATGACTCACCTTGAACAAGGTCTATAAATCGTCGAGCCAATGTCACTTTTTCTGCTTCTGGTACGAATTTTAACTCGAAGCGCTCTCGGAGTTTCTCCCAGGTGAGATCCGCTTCATTAATCTCAGAAATAAGAAGTTCGTACCAGTCCAATGCTCTTTCTCGGAGCATACTAGAGGCCACCTGAACTCGGTGAAGGTCAATAAGACTCATGCGAGAAAAGATTCGATCGCATGACCTTAGCCAGGCCTGTACTTCAATAACAGTTTCGGAACCCTTGAATGGCTCCCCACCCAAATTTGTGAAATCGCTGCACAAGCGTGCAAATCCCGACTTTGGGTGAGTAGGTTCCGGGTTAGCTCCAGCTGCTTGAGCATTTGTCACTAAATCAAGAAGCTGTTGAGCAGTCATAAAAACTCCATCCTGGGGCGGAGTGCTAGATGGCACGGCTCTGGGGCGGCCAGGTCTAGACATTTCTCTTCCTTTAGAAAGAAAGAAGAGGAAGAAAAAGGTCATTCACCAAATTGAATATCAAGCAATCTTGATAGACAAAAATGGAATCATAAAAGAAAATAGGATAGAACGGTACGTAGACCCGAATAAAATCCTAAAGCACGACTCCTAAGATGAACTTAGGACGATGATCCTTGTTATAATATTCCATATTGTTCCGAAGTTTGGTTCTGATACCAAGCTGTGACGCCCCACCTCTATACCCACGCTAGCCAAGAACATTACGGTGAATGCTGTCGACTAGCACGGAGAATAAGGCTGTTGAGGAGCGACCATCCGTGTAATTTCTTTGCGCGAGCACCGATATGTCAGATAATATAACATGCATTCTATTTCAAGAGGAAATCCGACATACCGACACAAACTCAAAGCTACTACACGGTGGCTATATAAATCCTTCGGAAAAAAATATAGAAATAAGCATAACACAAATCAGTCACAGATAATTCATATCACAAAGGCGGAAGAAGATATGAATATTACACTAGGAAGTGTACATCAGAGTAGTGGTCAAAAAGATCCACAATATCACAAAAGAATAGTTACATGAACTACACAAAGGAATAAGTATACATTACGGAGTCTATATCTCAAATGTGTACAACAAAAACTACTAATCTAAGTAGTTAACCAAAAGCAAGAGAAATCAATCCCAAGAGAGAAGTCAAGCAGAAGCACCTGTAACATCTCGGTCTGACCCGAGTATTATTTAATAAGAAAATAATAAACGGATCAGTCTAACTATAAATATCAGATGAAACGATATAGAATAAGAGATATGACTAAACACATAATAATCACAATGCCAAGCTGTGATATATATATATATATATATACTTAGTTGATAATCATCAAGAGATTAATCAATGTCACCAAATCTACACAAGAATCAAAGAAACGTCATACTCCTTATTTCGATCACCATACCATAAATATTGACGCTAATATCAATATCAATCACAAAAGTCAATGACACACAAATTCCAGAAGACTACACAAGAAATCCAAAAATCACTAAAGTCAATGACACACAAATTCACCAATGCACAAATATTGATAAAACTTACCAATGGAAATCACGAAAATTGGTGAAACACAAATTCTAGAAATCATCTCAAGAAATCCAGAAATCACAAAGAGGGGGGGAAGGCCTATCACAAACGGGAGCATAAAGCTCACCAACACGTGTATCACAAACGGAACGCTAATTCCATTGTCGCTAACCATCACAAATTGAGCCGAAGCTCCACAAACGGTCCGAAGACCATGGGTTGCTACCCCACCAAATTGAGTCGAAACTCCACAAAACGGGGTTTAGTCTCCCACGCAGACAAAGAGACATCGCACATTTGCTAGTCTAAATCACAAAGATGATCGTCATGATCAACGAGCAGTGTCGATTACAGTAAGCTAGTAAATATATGAGCTTAGCATCATGTCCCATAACCACTAGCTTAACTTAAATATTTACGAACAAATTGTATATCTCCACTAGAAAATTGTCACAAGAGTTTCAATCGAACAAGTCCAAGAATTAACCAACAAAGTGAACGCAAGCATTTCATACCACTTGTTTTACTAAGTCGTTTAATTAGATTTCTCATACGAGTGAGGTAAAGGTTTATATATACTAATAGATTGGAAAACGGTTTTATAAACGAATTTGGTATTAAAATAGTATTGAAATCGTTTGAGGAAAGAGTTTTGATATTTACTACTAGTATAGAAAACCTTTATATTTTTAAGGTGACAAAGCACAAGGGGGATTGTAGAAACAATCAATCACAAAGATCACATTCGAAGATGTGAATAAAAATCCAATGAAATCGATAAAGGATCCATCGAAGTAGATATATCTAAAATTCCCAAAGAAAATAAGTCATCAAAGATGATAATAAATGATGACAATAAATAGGATCATCACGAATCGATTTAAATTGGAAATTCAATCCAAAAAGGCAAATTGGACTCAAACAGCAGGTTCAGTCGACTGAACAGAGTTTTCAGTCGACTGACCCTGTGCCTGGAAACTTTCCAGGTTCAGGAAACTTTCTGTTTCCAGTTTCAGTCGACTGTGCAGAGTTTTTCAGTCGACTGAATCATGCTTGGAAACTCTCGGGTTTCAGGTTCATTCGACTGAACAGAGTTTTCAGTCGACTGAATCATGCCTGGGCTGTTTTTCAGCCTTATTCAAATGAAGAGCAAACTCTTCCAAAATGCAACCGGACGAACATTGGCTCTAAGAGTTTATGCCAATCGGCAACCCGGCCCTATATGCTCCTCGATGCATCACCAAAAGCATGATCAAACATCCATAAAAGGATTTCACACAAATTTGACTTAAAAACCCAAAAATTGGAGTATTCACAAAACCAATCCAAAACAAGAGCAAATGCACATGAAGAAGTGTTAGGAATTCATACCCAACAACCAAAGATAATTATAGTCATAGATGTGAGATAAAAATCTCACCTTTTCACAAAACCGAACAAGAAGAAGCTTGAAAGCAAATGGAGAATCAACCTCTCTTCAACACAACCCAATTGAGCTTGAATCTAAGCTCAAAAACAAGAACATTCCCAAGATTAGGTTTAGGAATTTCTGAAATTGGTAAGAGAATAAGTTGGAGAAGAAGAAGAGAAGCTTACCAATGGGTTCTTCTTGAGTTTGGAGCTAGGAATTCAATTTGCAAGGAAAACTAGGGTTTTGGAGTTTTAATTTCCAATCTCTCCTACCATTAAAGCTAAGAAAACTGAAAAGAGAAAGAAGTGAGGGAGAATGGGGAGAGTGGTTCAGTTTTGGAGTATAAGTTAACATAGGGCTGAGCCCAAAAACCAAACCCAAAGTAAAAAGTAGCAAAAATCAACTTTCTCCAAACATATCGAAGCTTATACTCAAAAAGGTCGCAAACGGCATTTTAAACTCAATGGGAGTGGTCCCGAGTCCTAATTCGACCGTATGCAAAAAGTAGCTTTTCGGACTAAAAATCCGACTAACGATGAAATATTTAAATATAAAACCGATAAATATGCGGGTTGTTACATACAGCCTTCATCCTAATGAAAATTCATCCATCCAAAATCCTCTTCAACCCAAATCTCCAAATCCCTAACTGAAAAAAAAAGAAGGTCGCACAAATTAGCACCCGACCAGAGTAGACAAGCGAACACATCGTGACAAAGGGTGGCATCAATGACTAGAGCAGCGCAATGGCAGCGTACGAGCACAACCTGGCAATGTCGAGAAGAGAAACATGGCGTGATTGGCAAGGCTGGTAACGCTTGACTGTAGCTGGAGTAGGTGCGATAAATCGCGACTAGTGATGGGATGGATGCAGGGTTGGGATGTTGGATGAGGTGATTTCAAGCGTGGTTGATGTGTGGATGTGGAGACTGGCTTAGGTCTTGTAGTGGCGAGAATTCCAAGAGTAGCGCTGACAACAATTCGCGCCATATTGTCGATAGCGACGACAAATTCAATAATAACTACAAACGCATGATTAAGGTGAGCTTGTATATTTAAGTCACACATCTATATTTTAGAGTAGTTAAATCCCTTTAGCTTGCTTATTTGTGGGTGGATTGAGATAATAGTTGGTAATGAATGATTGAATTGCTTGCCATGGTTTCAATTTGTTGATGGTTGAATTGTGTGTTGAAATATTAAATCCGATTAGGTAATCGATTGTAAAATAGGATATATGACAAGAATCATTATAACCTTTGATTTAGAGCTATATTATATAATGTTTATGCACTATTTATGTGATCGGATTTCACCAAAAATGTGACTCGAATCGATAAAATGGTTCTTACTTGATGAATGGTTGTAAAAGATGATTTTAAATATTTTAAAATATCAATTGTGATTTCTTCTATTTATATTTTTTTGGTTAAAATTTGCTTTTGGAAAGTTTACTAAACCAAATTTCTTAACTCGTTTATTAATTCAAATTCTATTTCAAGTTTTAAATGTGTTTTATCTATTTTCGAAATCCTCAAAAATCATTATTTTAATTATATTGGAAATTTAGAAATGTTTTGAAATCAACCAAATGTATTGCTCTTTTGTAAAACATATATTGTAAAAGAAATTATCTTATTTCAAAATATTTTTATTATAGAAGTTACTTAAATATTTGAAAGATTTTTCAAGCTTTCTAAAGTAAGTGATTATTTCTTGAAATGATTATAAGATTTTAAAGTTGATAAATTTTCATTAATATATGTGTGTGTATGTTATAGAATTTAAAATGAACTAAATTATTAATTATGAAAAATATCCATTTGATTCTAAATTTTTGTAATGAAACTCTATTTTTAAGAAAAATATTTTAACTCTTTCTCTTTAAATGTAAGTGAATAAGATTTGATTACTTAAGTAACAATAATTAACACTTAGAGTTGCATTATCTCAGGGCTTTTGGATTTGTTTTTTGGTCGATAGATTCCTAAGAGAAGATGACTCATTCTTCATCGACCTGAGAGTCGATACATTTGGGATTTGGGTAGACAGACCTATTTTGGAGGATTAGGTTTGTTACAGTATGACACTCCTGCCCTTTTGACCCTTGGACAGGCTGTATATGCAGAATTATTATTTTATTTTGGATAAAATAGACAAGGTTACCTATTTTGTAGGATTAGTTAATTCATATAGTAGTCTATTTTGTAGGATTTGACTATTACACTATGTTGCAGAGTTTTCTTTGTTATTTGACTACTTCAGTCTATTTTGGTTGTTAGACTTTGTGTCACTGTTTTTAAGCTGATAAATGACTACCATTATTATTCTTTTAGAGATTTTGGTATGGATTTTGTATCTTTTTTGGCTTTGAAAGATTTAGAATTTGTATCACCATAGTTTAATGATATTCTATTTGAGATATGATATGGATTTATATTACAGTGATTTGGTTGAGTATGCCTTATTTTGATTAATTGGTTTTCGGCATATTTTGAGATGAATTAATTTTATTATGGAATCATAATGAGAACTTGGATTTTGTGATTCAATTTTGTATGCTTTATTATGATTATTTGATTTTAGGCATATTTCTATTATGGCTTATTTTATATTTAAGCCATATATTATGATAATGGATTTGTGAAATGGCGATTTTGACTGTTATGCCTTATTATAGTTTTTGGTCTCAAGCATATTTTATTATGGCTTATTTCTATCGTTAAGTCATATATTATTGTGATATTATTCTCACATCATTTTTCAGATATAGTTTGATCCGTTTATTTTAAAATGCTGGAGTCAGACCGAGACACTACAGATACAAGGACTCGTTAACCTTTGGATCTTGGGCTAGCATTGAAGTAGATTATTTTGACTGTTTTAATTTACTTCATATTTGTATATATTGACATTTAGGAGTTCATGTCATGTACATTTTTCAATTAGTCATTGTGTACCTAATACAGTATTTGGATGTCATGTATATAGTATGTGGGTCTAGTACTGATATTTTGCAGACTCATATTTTATTATGTATATGATGTGTATTATTCCGTTGTGATCTATGGCTCCGATTCTATTTTATATTATATACTATTCTGAATATTTTAATTGATGTGTTTATTACTTGTATTAATATTGTACACATCACCAATTTTCAGTTCAGATCCTCTAAAGGGAAAAAAGATATGTCGGTGTTAGTATAAAGATATTTTCATATTTGATCGCGCTTAACTTGCCATATTCTCCGTGTGTTATTAGACGACATTACTCATAATGTTCTTTAATAATATGGGTATAGCGGCGGGGGTCATTACAATATAATTCAAAAATCATTTTTAAGTCCCTTATTTATCTCAAAAACTGTTTATAAAACTATTTTTATAAATCTCTGACACTGTTTATAAAACTGTTTATAGAAACCTCTTATAAAACCCAAATTCCATTTCTAATTTTAAACTTATTTATAAATTTCCAACCATTCATAAAATCTTTATAAATCCATAAAACTATTTATCAAGTTCTTCTTATAAATTTATAAACCCATTTTTAAAACTATTTTATAAATATCTAAAATTATTTATAAAACTCTTTTTACCCTTAACTAATCTTCTCTTAAGTTTTCTAGACCATGTTATAAGATTCCTCTTATAAAATCCAAAAATGTTTATAAAACTCTATTTATAAATCTCAAAAACATGTATAGATAAATTCTAATCATTTACTTTAAAACACTATTATATAATAACAATAATTATTAATAATAAACATTATAAATAATAATAACTAACATTAAAACATCTTAAAAATAATATTTAGTAATTTCAAAACATTGTTAAATAAACAATAACAATTAATCTTTACCATTATTTTAAAATAGTAATAATTTATTTGCAAATCATTAAAAATAAATCCTAATCAATAATTTCAAGCCATTGTTTTTGATAGAAATGTGTGAGCCTCTAAAGTAGAGGAGAGCGCACATGTGTGTTTATATACAGCACTGAAACAAAGATGCTGCCAACATGCTAGCGGGTAGTTAATAAAAAAATCAATGAAAATGACTCAGGTGCAACTAGAATGAGCTTCGGCAAGGCCATCTCCCGTTACTCCTCATTATTGAGCTCCAGCAAGGACATGGCTCGTAATGAAGTGTTAGAAGTACCTAAAAACCATGAAGCAACACGGTTCAGATGAAATCTAAGGACATATCCATCTGGGCGAGAAAACTTCTTGGTGTAAACATGGAAAATCCAAAATGAACGCCTCGTTGCAACTGGGAGTGATCCAAAATGAAGTACGGCATCCTGTCAGTGTGGAAGTACTAGAAAGAACGCCTCACTGCAAATGCGTATGATCTCATATGAAGGGCGCCACACTATAGGAGCAGAAGAACTCTATGCGAAAGAAGAAGGTTCAGAATGATCGTCTCGCTAAAATCCTATTGGCAGCAATCCTGAAAACCTGCAAATAGTAATCTAATACCATTTTTGGCATAAACCTGTATCTGTAAATGGAACTAAATGAAATTACAAGAGTAATATATATATATATATATATATATATGTATGTATATAAATCAATTATATATATATACATGTATGTATGTATTAGTGTAGTAAAAGTAGTAATACTATATCTAAAATTATAAGATGGAAAGCAACAAAATTAGAAGCAAACTTAAAAAGAATCAAAACTTACAATGCTTCATCTCTACCAACACTAAAGATATATTAAATTCCTATAGATTAAAACAAGAAACCTTTCAAAATATTTACTTTTAGAATCTAAATATTTTTTAAATAATTAACCAAGGAATCCAAGCCAAGCCATATTTATTAAAATAATAAAACAATTAACTAGGGAATCCAATCCATATTTATTTTTAAAATAACTAACCTTTTAAAATATTAAAATATTGATGAATAACTCTTAAACAACTTTAAATACATAATTTAAAACGATATTAAATATAAATAAATAAGTTTAAACACAATATTAATAATAATAAATAATTTTAAAAACAATTTTAAATGATATTAAATAATTTTAAAAGCAATATTGAATGATAATAAACAATTTTAAAAATAATATTAAATATTGTTAATCCAAAAAATGGATCAACACCCTGGCTTGAGTTTGAAAGCACCAGCCCTGTCTGTACAGAGTAATAATACAGAAAGTATATCTAGAAAAGAACGGTAAAAGAAAGGTGACGGGAGATTTTTATAATGGTTCGGCTGCCAACGAAGCCCGCATCCACTTTATAGTTTTATTATGGACTGTTCTCTATTACAAGAAGTGTTTGATTACAATATTCTTTATTGTCCTTAGCAAGGTTAGATCTCCAAGGTTACAATCCATTGGAGAATCATAATGAACCCCTTTGGAGATTGTTGTGAGAGAGGTAGAGAGTGAAGAAAGTTTCCAACAGAGCATCCGCGACCAGTCTGGAAAGACTCCGTTTATGTTGCAGGTAGGACAGTATTTATAGAGATCGAAGAGATTTTGGACCAGGCCACTTCGTCAATTGCTGGCAGATGGGTATAGAACAACCTCGAGGAGTTTATCTCGTGATCCAAGCAAAAACCATGGATCGCTAGCGATCCATAGTTTATGGATCGCTAGCGATCTATAGATTTGGCTCGCTTGCGAGTTGACTTAGTTGCTCTCTCCATCACATTGATACGCTAGGTCACAACTAATATGGCTCCGTATGGATCGCTGGCAATCCATCGTGGATGGAGCGCTGGTGATCCATCTACGATCCATACACTTAGCCTTTTTTGTATTTTCGTCTCTTAGGCTTCTCATCCCTTGCTTCTATCCATCGGCCATTACTTTGCATAGATCGTTGGCGATCCGTAGGGTATGGATCGCTAGCAATCCAAGCACTTGGATTTTTTGGAGTAGCAAGTTTGGAATGCCTTTATGGCTTTGTATTGACGTTGTTTGTATAGTCTCGTTGCATGTTCCTCCGTTTCGTTGATGGTCTGCTAGCTGGTTGTAATTTGATTGCTGATTGGGTTGAACGGATGTTGGTCTCTTGGTTTAGTCGAACTCAGCCGCTGCTTTAGTAATAAGGCTTGGTTTTGTTTAACCTATTGCTTATTCCTTCTTGGTCAACTTCTAAGCCATTCTAATGTCATAAAAATTCTTTGGCTTCTATTGGAACCTGATGGGTTAAAAATTTGTATAACATTTGTCCCCCAGATCACATCTTCGTTGGAAACAAGGTGTGCTCTGGAAGTTATTGCTTTTAATATCTATTTTTCGAATTCTAAGTAATCATATTAGGGTTTTGTAGATACTAGCATGTTACACCGCTGATCACTTGGTTTTGGTCTTGACTGTTATCGCTTGTCGTAACGGATCAAATTCCTCTCCATCACTTCTCGGTATGCTTCGAAATGATGGGCAGATGTCGGAGCACAAATTCAAAAAAAAATTGCCTCCAACCTTAAGGGTCGCTAGCAATCCATAAACAATGGATCGCTAGCGACCCGACGACTTGAAATTTTTTGCCTTTAAAAAGATGGGTCGTTCGCGATCCATGATGGATCGCAGGCGACCCAATGACTTAGCAAATTTTTGCTTCTTGTTTTCTATCTGCCTATATATGTTGCTAAAGCCGAGCTAATCATTTGTTCAAGCCAAGCCATTCTATTCTTTTATGCGACCAGGTCTTCGTGCAACCCAATTCTAGGCGATTCAATGACTTCCTAGTGCTTCGATCCATCAATCTTTGGCGATTCCATCCTTCCACCATGATCTTCTTTTATGCCATCATCTTTGGAGCGTCACCACTAATTTGATCCAAACCCTAGTTTGAAACCCTAGCTTGCCATTGCCTTAAGTCGCCATCGTTCCATCCCTTAACTCGCCACCAGTTGATTCACAGTTCACTAATTCTAAGCTTTTGATCATTCCTATGCTCTATAGTTCAACGTAAGGTGCGTTTGCTAATTGGTTTGCTAATTATGGCGCTCATTTAACGATTTGATGGCGAGTTTCCATTTATTGTGTTGGTCATGAAAATTTGAGTTGATTGCGGTCAAATAGAGGAAGATAGTAAATCGAGTCTTGAGTTTCTCCTGGAATGATATTCGAGCCTTGGTCCAGTGCTGGATACGTTTTGCTACCTTTGTCCATTAATCCAGAATTTTCTTGTGCCAAGTTCCGTAGCTGATGCAGCTTGACGCATCGCTAACCCGTCCTGATTCTTCTAGAGGATTTGGACTTATCTTACTTGCTTATTGCACGCTCGATATCCACGCAGTGAAAAAAGTTTTCCGCATCTCTTCGGACAATGGATCCATTATTCAACATTGATTGATAACGGGTAAATGTACAGGAAGTAAAAACAAGTGGAAACGATGTGGGAATTTTTTCCTTTTCTATTACGAGCGAACTATCTACACGAAATAGAGCGTTTGTAGTGTTTCAGATGATGAGCTTACCCTCTATAAACAACACGATGCACTTGCCTCGATATACACTTGAAGCGCGTCACGTGGACGTGAATTGATATCTCTCCAAAATTCAAGTATTGTAGGGTGAAATTACTAAATTTTAATAAAATCGCCTAACTATTTTGAATGCAAGTTCCGTTATTTTAGAACGAAGCACCCATTTTTGCACCATAAATCTAGTGTAGGGAGTCCAAAATTCTCAGCAGCCAAATCATCATCCTCCGCTCTTTCTCCTACCACTTCACAAGCAGAATATGATCAGTTGGTCCTAGTTGGGCCGGTCGTAGATCGAACGCCTCCCAAATTTAGAGTTCTGCTCAAGCCGAGAGAGCTTATTCGGTGGTCTCCGCTAAAGTTTTGCATAATATCTACGTGCAGCATGGTACACCAAAAAAGGACGTATGTCTACCGAAAAAAGAAGAGTTTACTCACATGCCTCCTCTAGGGCATACCGCTTACCATTGGTATATGTGCCTGAATGGAGTCATGCCTCCTTTTAACCACTTTCTGCGTGAGACTCTTTCCAATCTAGGCTTCCCAGCGACTATGCTATCTTGACTTGCTTGCATGTTTTGTTCGTGTGGACATTCAACCATGCTCCAAACTTTGACGAGTAGCGGTACTTTCTATCATTCAACAAGAGGGAAAAATGTCCATCCTTGGTCGTAATTGAAACCCAGAGAAGCTGAAAATTCATTTTGCGTCTACAAAGTAACTTGTCCCAGTTCAAGATGCAGTTTTTCTTCGTGAGGTGCACCGAGGGGTTCAACCATCTTTGGATGACAAGTGATATGTTCCTTTACATACTTATCGAATTTTGACGCATTGCCATTGGGTTTCTAATGAGCCGTATACTTCTTGCAGTTATTCCAAGGCCAAAAGGGATGTGTCCCTTGATGAGATTTTTTAGATTGTAAAGGCTATTAATGCCAAGGAGAGATCTTTCAAAGTGTTGTTGAACGATGAAATCATGCATCGATATGGATTACTGTATTGGGTGGATTCACCATTCATGTTGAGGTCCCCTCTTCTGCTCGATCCAGGGTTTGCATAAGATCTACTTCTTCCCTTGGTTTCGAAGAAGACGCCTCTCCCTCGAGAGAGGGTCTGTCTGAAGAGCCAACTGAGGATGGCGGCGAAGATGGATATGCTACTACGACTGAAATTAGCAGCTGGCATGGTTGTCTTCGATCCCAAAGGAAGGAGAAGAAGAGTTCAAGTAAAGGGAAGGCAAGGCTTCATTGGACTTAGAAAAGGAAGAGAGGGAGCTTGAGAGTAGTAGCGATGAGTCTACTGCAAGTGATGACCTTTACCAAGAATCCGATGATGGGGACTCAGAATCGTGCGATGAAATTTTGGGAATGAGCCCAGTCCTTCGAATCTCACCCCTTCCAGATATGAATGTTAAATACAAAGTCCCAAAGATTAGAGGGCGTCAAGATTCTCTAAGTAAAGATGCTAGAGCGGAGTTTAGCGAATTGTGCGATGTCTATGTTGATTTTGATGCACTTATGGGGGGAGATTTTAAATTCAAGGAGGTGCCTTCCTAGGGCAGCACTGCACCCGCGGTTAATTCGGTTTTGCCAATGACGACCGCTCGATCTTGTTCTTGACGACCCTTGTAATGACTATGAAAATAGGAACACTTAATTTTAAAAATATTAAAATATAGGTTTATTTCAATAAAAAAATCATGTTTTATGTGATAAATAAAAATGATAAACATATTTTTAGAATTTGATTACAAAACCAAGAAGTTTGGATTTTCGTCGAAAAGTGACAAATGCTAGTTTTCAATAAAATTTAATATACATTCGAATAATTTTTGGAAATGGTAAATAAAATTTTTTAATGGTTACATAATGACATGATATGATAATAATATAAATTTTATTTATAATGATTTATAAATATAAGTGCTTGTTTATGAAAATTGACAAATTTTGTCATACGTTGACAAATCGTCGTCATATTTCGTAATAAAAATTTAAAATTATTAAATATATTTTTTACAAGTCAAATATAATCTTTTTAGTTAATCAAAGATGATAAGAGACTTATTTTCAAGTTTTGTTTACATAAATAAATAGATTAACAAAAAGGTCAAAATGTGGCCGTAAAATATTTCATCGAAAATTAACGTTTTGTTCAAAATAAGTTGTTGCAATGTTGTTGCACTTTTGTTAACATATTTAACATGTATATATTAAAATTTAATAAATAAACAAGTTTACTTTTACTGATTATGATTAGGAAACTTCTATAATATAGTTAAGAAAAGTAAGGAAAAAAGTTAAAAAAAGTAAACATCAAATCAAATCACATCAAAAATCTAAAAAATCTACTCTTTATCCACTTTTCCATCAAAATACAATTACTTAAGCCTTAAGTGACTAAGACATAAAGTAAGATGTGAAAGGTGATGGTAATGTTGAAAATGTAAGTTTACTTTAAGTTAAAGTAAGGGTATTTTGGTAATTTCATAAAATAATATTTGATTCCAAGTTTTTTCTATAAATACCAACCCCTTCTTATAAAAATTCCACACACTTTTCATTCTTCTTTTCTAAACTTCTTCTTTTTCTTCCTTAGAGCTTTAATGTCTTCCATGCCTCTTTAAAAGGAATTCCAAAACCGTAACAAAGTTAAGGCAAAAATAATTGACAAAAAAATATACCACTTAAGTTAAGTTCAAGCTAGTAAGTTCCATCCATCCACCCAAGGCCATGCTCGCTTAGAAGCCATCTCCACCTCTTTTTATCTCAACTTCTAGGATAGCAGAGCTATAGCTAGATTTCAAGAAGTTTCAAAAAATAGTAGCAAAGCTATAATCAAATCCACAGTGACAAAGTTAGCAAAATTGGTAGGAAGTATGTTTTAGATCTGGAGTTCCATGCCTTAAAATTTGATGGTGTGGAATCCAAAGTAAGTTATATCTTCCTTTAAGTTCATTAAAATCATTGCTAAGTTGAAGGAACTTGAAGTGTTAAGTGTTGTTTGAAAACCCTTGTTGAATGCTTATTTACTTTGTTTGCTAAAACAATGGTTGTATTTCCTCTTTTGACCATTTAGTTGTAAGTTTTTAAAATTTAGAAGTTAAATACTTTATGAGGTATGCTATAACAACCCTGGTTTTAGAGATTACTTGTTAATATTAAATTATAACGGCGGTTATAATTTAATATTGAGAATTAAAATAAATTAGAGATTTTTAAATTGTTTATTTGGAATAAACAATAATTTTTGAAAACAAAATGAGAAAAATAAAGTTTGAAAATTTATTCTATTTATTTAGGTTAATAGTGATTGGAAAATTGGTTTTATTTAGAGAAAATGAAATAATTGTATTTATTATTGCCAACTTCTTCTTTTAATAATTTTTAAAAGAAGTAAAGTATTTGATTTTTAAGGGGAGTTTATTCGAATTGAAAGATGGAATTTGGTTTAAAAATTTGTTTTAACTGTAAATTCGAGTTTAATATGGTTTGTAATATTTTTCTATGTGAGAAAATGATTTCCGTTGAATTTTAGATGTTAAAATATAGAGTTTTACATTTATTTGCTGAACATTGTGTATTATTGTGAAATAAAGGATTTTAACAATAATAATGTTTTTAAAATAAAAATTAATTCTTTTATATAGTGTAAAATAAATTATTTCTTGTGTATGTAAATTTAAAAATCTTTTTATTTGGCTAAAAATGGAAAAAAATTGGTGTATAAGTTGATAATATAGGTTAAATTACACATCTCTTTGTAATTTCTCTAAGTAAAATTGCCTTTTGCTAGTTGTGTAGGGTTTAAATCCGTTAACCCTTTTATAGAATTATTTGTTAATAAGAAAAGAGATGAGAATATACCGGTACATTCATTTTGTTATTCACCTCCTTCTTCCTTTGCCTGAGAAATAGAAACCCACGCTCTAAATTGCAATTCAAGCTATTTCTTCAATTAAATTCAAGCAAGTTAAAATCTTTTGTAAATTAGAGTATAATTAAAAGGTAATATCACTCCGAAACCTTACAATTTCATCAAAATCCTAATTTTATAAGTAGTTTTTCTAATTTACTATAAAACTTCTTTTGCATGTCTGTTTAAGAAATCTACATGGTATTAGAAGCTTTCTTCTCCTCAAAGCTTGATCTTTTCAGCTAATAATTTAGGTTTTTACTCAAGTACTGCAAGATGAGTTTGTCATCTCATATTTCTAGCTGAAACTAGCCTACTAATGCAAAGATCTGAAAGAAAATAGCTTCTGTATAGGTATATCTTTCTGTCAGTTGTTTTATTGAATTTCTTGTTTCTGGTTGCCACTTTGAGTGGCCGTAACTCTTTTATTTTCACTCAAATTGCTGCCGGATCATTTTGGAATTGTTGTTAATATGTCAAGCTATATGCATATCAATTTTCATCCATAATTCCATTGTTTGATATGTTAGATTGACCATGGAAAATCAATACAAGGTTGGAAAACAACCTGGAGAAGAGGCCATAGCCCGGGTCGACAGGTAGGTCGCTCCAGCACCTTCCAGGTCCACTAGGTGGTCGGCCTGGCCGCTGGGCTAGGTCGACCCCTTGTTGGCCCAAGTATGAGTGGTTTAACCTTTGTTCTTTTGATTTGCGACTTGTTTTTAGCTTGTTTTCCTTCCTATCTTGCTCGATTTTAATGATGTTTATGTAATGTTTTAAAGTGCTATGATGCCTATCAATAGGCTAGCTAAATTTTGGAGAATTTGCAGTTCAAATTTGAGTTGAATTTGCAGTTCAAATTCAGTGGATTGAATTCGTATTGAATTCGAGTTGAATTTGGATTATCGGTTTTAAGGTATCTTCTTTGTTTTTCATTATTTTCAAGCACGGTTTTCTCGAAATAAATTTTGTAATTTTTTTTGAAATAAATGGGCATTTCAAATTATTACTATATAGTATTTTAAAATTATTTTTCAAATATAAAATCTATTTATTTTCTATAACGAAGGAATTTCAAATATTGGTTTCAATACTCGTTTGGGAAAATAGTTTTCAAAGCTAGTTTTCTCTAATAAATCATTTTAAATATAAAACACATAATTTTTCACTATTCGAGCATATAAGAAAGGGAGTTAAATGATTTAGTAAAACACCTGGTGTTCCAAATGTGCATTTACTGTTTCAGTTAATTCTGGACTTGTACGATCGAAGCTATTAGATGTTATCGATTCTGAGTTATTTAACATTTTATGGTGTATTTTGAGTTTTATAATTCCTATTTGTAGGAGTTTTCTGAGATAGCCAATATTTGGCGAGTTTTATGGTTCAAGATCTCCTATTCTTGGAGTATGGTCGATAAAAACCATTGTGATGTATTTTATACTTGCCGATGAGACTATGCAAGTCTTGAGTTTGAGATTTCTATTTTGATATTTTTTGGTTCATAAGAAATCATCACGATGTTTTTACTTATTGATGAGATGGGACAAGTTAGGATGTCTTTTGATACTTGCCGATGAAATGAGGCAAGGTGTGATTTTTTTGATATTTATGATGTTATTGTTGTTTTCTAGTATGGCATTAACTAGCGGTTAGTAAACCATTCAGTGAGAACGTGTGGTATGGGACGCACATTATTAGCACCAAAATTGGTCACTAACACCCTTAAGAAAGATTGTGTAGAGAGATTAATGAAGAAAGTTAATTTAAACAGAGAACAGTATGCTAAATTCAAAGCAGAAAACAAGAACACCAGATTTATAGTGGTTCGACGTAATTGCCTACGTCCACTTTGAAGTTAATCTTTATTGCTTTACTCAACAATTGATTATAGATACAATCCGTACACCAACTATTTGAATACAACTGCTAAGTAAAAAGGATAAGTCTGGAATGAGTCTTAAATGCGGCAGAGTCTCCCCGGTGTTCTCGAAAAAGGGTCCATTTCACTATGCCCCTGCCTCTCTATTTATAGACGAAGATGGGTTAGACTTCCCTCACGTGCCTAGTAGCAAGATACCTCGGCCCATGGTGAGTGACTTATGTGTGCTGAGCCACAAATGCCGAATGGAAAATGCTGAGCCATGTCTCCAAGCCGAACGAGGTAGTATGTTGAGTGAAATGTGTAAGCCAAACAGGATCTGATGCCGATTGAGGGGAGATTCCGAACGGCATGCCTATGCCGAGCGAGGCCATGTGCCGAACGAGGCTGGAATGCCAAAGAGAGGCTGGAATGCCGAACGAGGCGTGAATGCTGAATGATGCGTGAATGACGAACAGGACTGGAATGTCGAACGGGGCTGGAATGTCGAACGGGGATAGAATGCCGAACGGGGCTGAAATGCCGAACGATGCTGGAATGTCAAACGAGGATGGAATGCCGAACGACCTAGTTGTGTCGAACGACCCAGTTGTGCCGAACGACACAGTTATGTCGAACGACCCAATTGTGCCGAACGACCAAGTTGTGTCGAACAAGCCTTCCATATCGTTTCTGATACCTGATCAAGCCACAAGGGTAACACTTGCCCTCGAAGTTTATCATGTGGACGAACATGATATGCTTTGAATCATAAGCACTCCACACACTCCTTTAAACCCTTGTTTTGTTTCCTCGATAGTAGCTTCTCCTGAATGTCGAACAAGGCATTGTATACCGAGCGACATGCTAATGCCGAATGACATATGAATGCCGAACGACTTGGCTGATGCCGAGCGGCACACAAATGCCGAACGGCACTAATGCCGAACGAGGGAGGTGCTTTGACCGGTTCTACCAGTCGCTGTCCCTTCGACTTCTCTTCTTTTTATATAAGTTATGGTTTCTTCTTCTCTCTTTTACTTTTACCTCCGCTCTTCAGTACTTACGAGCTTTCTTCGTAACAGACTTCAGAGAATAATCTACTCTTCCCTTCGCAAACACCATATGTTGCCTTACTTCCTTCCCCAATCAATCAAATCTAATTAGAACCGCGCTCCATACTCCAGAATCTTCCCGAGTTTCAACTCATTTCTCAGGTAAAAACCTTTCCCTTAAACACTTCACCCCGATTAGGAAACCTAGCACGAGGTTCGTACTCGTGAATCTCTACAAAATCAAGGTCAATAGTAACCGCATGGAGCAGGAGGAGTTAAGGGAGAAGCGTGGGTGTTTTAAAGGAGTTTAAGGCTAGGAGGAGCGGAGGATAGACGAGGATGACAGAGGTGTTTGAAGGAGGAAGTTGGTGGAGGACGTACTGAGGTGGCTCGGCATGACTTCCTTATGTCGAGCAACAGAGGGGAAGTACTATAGTTAGATTGGAGTTAAGGTTTAGTGTGCCGAGCGATGCGGCTCGGCACGGCCACGGCTCGGCATGATTACCTCATGCCTAACGAGGTAGGGGGAAAGTAGAGGAGAAGTAGGAGCTGTGCAGAATGCCTAGTGATGCGGCTCGGTGTGAGTGTGGCTCGGCATGACTCCTTTATGCCGAACAATGAAGATGACAGTTGGGAAAGTGGCGTGCCAAATGGCATGGCTCGGCATGTTTGCTATTCGGCATGTCTTGCCGCATGCCAAATGGTGATAATGAGTGGTAGGTGAGTGTTGGTGTTGAGGGTAGAATGCTGAGCGAGGTGACTCGGCATGATTGTAGTTCGGCATGACTAGTTGAATGCCGAACGATGAAGTGGTTAGGCAGGAGGGTTTTGTACAATAGCAACACCAGTCAAACCTAATGCATAATTGACTCAACACATATTTTATGCCTGAACATAGGATAATGAAAAAGGAAAGACTCAAACAACAAAGCATATCAGACAATCCGGACTGATAAATCCCATGTTTAAACAACTGAAAACTTGGACTTAACTTTCTTAATAGTTAATAACCTTTCAAATGCAGTGACAATGTCAAGTTCAAAATATAAACCGTCTTACGACAAGCTTTCGTAGACGGTCAGCGACGACGGTCTTAGAAGATGATAATTCAAAGCTTAAACTTATTTCATCAATCCAATGACTTTTCACTTCTTGGCACTACATTTGAATGATCGCACTAGTTTACACACCACGAGGGAGGAGGGGGTATTTATGTTGTTAAGTCTAATTTTGATTGTTTTTCAAATATAGTTCAAACAGGTGCTTTGTCAGATTCAATCTTCATTAGAGATGTCTAAGAAATCTAGCTCTGCTACGATCTCGGACAGACCTGGGCCATCCTCTCGACAAGAAGTTGTAGGAACTTCAAATTCGTCAACTACCCCTGTTCAAGACTTACGTCGCCTTGCGACTACATCATCGACTTGGCTCTCGATGCTCTGGAGGCAGAAATTTTCTTAGATGAACCAATCGATTCCCAGGCCTCAAAGATTAAGAAAAGTATGCTCCGTCAGATATGCTCTGTCCATGGAATCCCCTTCGATGACGGGTTAGTTTCATCGGGGCATGATCGTCCGCACTTGCCCCCAGTCGGATATACAGGTTGTAACGGATTCATGTGTTGGGTTGGTAGCGTGCCACCATTCAACTCATTTCTTCGAGACGTGTTGCAGTATATCGAGATTGCCCCATCGCAACCGCATCCGAACAGCCACGCATTCATTTACGGCACTTGCATTCTTTTCATGAGTGTCCTCTTCAGGCTTCCGACACCGTGCGATATCCACTACATTTATCACTTCAAGGGGCGGTCCGATAGCCCATCGTTTATATTCCTTGAGCCATATAATAAATGCCTAATCCTGACCGAGGCATGGAGCAAATTCCCCAAATACAAGCAAGAGCGGTTCTACGCGCGCTGTCCCCTGGTTTCGCCAGGAGATGGGTAGAAGGAAGTGAGTTCCTTTTCTGAATCTACACTTGAATTTGGAATTTTTTTTATTTTTATGACCCTTCGTCTACTTTCACAGGTATCAACCCTCGTCCCGAGGGCCTTGGATATTCTAAAGCTGTCGAAGTCATCCGAGCTCTTCCCGTAGAAGATCGGGACATCAGGTCTCTCATTTCGAATGAGTCGCTCACGAAATTTGGGTTACTGGCGGAGGGTCGCCGAATAAGCTATCCACAAAGTATTACCATAACAAAGCCTGCTCCGGGAAGAGGAAAAAAGCAGGCCGAGTCTTTAGGACGTAACGCCCCTGACACATTAGTGGAGGGGGAGATTAAAGAAACCGAAATGCCCGAAGTACAGGGCGAAAATGTTAGTCCATCTCGGGACCCGATAGTTGAAGTTCATGACATTGAAACGTCACCTTCCCCTTCGAAGAGAAAGAAGAAACTGACATACAAGCTAAGGAAGAAAATAGTGGGCGGAACTTCTAAAGTTGCCCTTATTCCAGCGGAGAAAGAAGCTTCCTTGCAGCACTTAGAAAGTTCTCTGGAAGGACTGTCGAACTTCATCATACGTGAAGATTTGCTCAACTATGGTTTCGACGATCCAGAGGTCCTTAAGCTTCATTCGCCCATGAGAGGCGATACAAGCGCTCCAGCCCAAAACCAGGGAGACAAAACTTCTATTAGTAAAGTAACTGGTTCGTCGGGGGGAAACACTAGGACATACAAAAACACATGCACTTCACCTTGCACTTAACTTTCTGTCATCACTCTACTCTTTCCTAACCCGACGTTGCTTAAACTCTGTGTAGGTGACATGGGGCGCACACATGGACTTGACTGCCTCCGCGGTTCATCGATTTTTCACCAATCCGACCGGGATTCGGGTTCTGGAAAGCGTCGAGATAGACAAGACTCAGGCGATCGAGACTACCACCGTCGAGAATCGTCCTACTGAAGAAAGACTTATAGTCAGTCCTTCCCTCGTGATCCTCCTTCTCAGCCGGAGCATAGCAAAGGGAAAACTGCACATAAGGGGTCCCAACCTGAGACCCATTGGGATCAACACTCCGGTTCATCAAGTACCAGGCAATCTCGAGATCCCCACAGAACACGATGCCTTAATCAAGTACCAGGCCCATTGGGAACACGGCGGCTTAAAATTCCTTCCGGCGATTCACCAGATTCCAGGCCATGTCAAGCAAAGTGCTATTGCTTACACTAACGACGTCTATGTTCAGCACGATGTGTTCGTGCACTTAGCCAAAAAAGTTTCAGAAGTTTCCATAAAGCGTCAACATGAGATCGATCGCCTGAAGCTTGAGGCTATCCATGATAAAGACATTATCAAATCTCAGGTTGAAGAGCTTGCTTCTTACAAGTCTCAGCTTGAAGCCACCCAGCAGAGTGCTAGAGATACTACCAAGGCTGTCACTCGTCTGGAGTCAACTTATAAAAAAGAAATTGACGAGACGGTCCAACGCTGTGGGGCCCTAGCTTTAGAGAGGGACTCGGTGCAAAAAGAAAGGGATGCATTTGGCCTTAGAGTCAAAGAACTAGTGGAGCAACTCTGCAAAGAAAGAGAAGAGAAGACTGCTGCCCAAGAAGAGTCGCAATAATATTGCGACGAGATTGTTGCCACACGACTTTTGAAGGCGAAGCTTGATGATGAACTTTCTAAAGTCGGGATGCTAAAGGATGAAGCCTGTGAAGAGGGCAAGAAAATAGCATCTGCCGAGATTGACTCTCGCCTGGAGGCGGCTAAAGAGGCTGGTAGGGAGGAGGTCAAATGCATGTTCGATCCATTGATTGCAGAATTCAACGCCCGCGTCCTCATGCATCGAGACTTGACTTTTCTAGGTGAGGGCTACCTCGAATCCCTAGCTGAGGCGTGGGAGACTTTAATAAAATCAAGAAGGTCGAACATGGCACCGAGGAGGTCGATGAAGATGCTTTAATAAAAGAATTCCTTAAGGGGAACGAGCCTTCGGACCTGTCTGCGACGTAAGCTCTTTACTGCAAAGGCTCCCCCTCATCGAAAGGGAAAGATGTTACTGTCGGTCTGTCCAGGATCGATTCTCCGACTCATGCTCCTACTCAGTCAGCCGATCGACCGATACTTGATCCATTTGAACAGCATATCGGTTATGACCCGGAGGACCCTGGCCTCGACGTTCACATTCTATCTCCCATTTCAGAAGGTGAGACCCCTCGGACGGCTGAGAGTCAGCCAGAACCTGTTATGTGACACTTCATTTTGAAATTCCAAGAGTCATCTTTTTTTGACGAGAGGTCATTGTATTCTAATGTTTGTTTCCCATGATTTCGCGCAGGACGTTCTGATCCCGAGCCCACTCCGAGGAGCGATGATGCCAAGAAGGTGAAGGGAAAACAAGTGAGGCTACTCACGCAAGGGAGGCTCCCAGTCTAGATGCTCGGGTGATTGGGGCGCTTGACGAGGATTAGTCCGAGACTTCCTCTCCCATCGATGGGAGTTATGAAATCGAGATTACAAGCGCCTCTGAACATTCGTCTAAAATGAGCTTGAAGGAGTAGCTCGAGGAGGAAAAGAAAAGGACGGCCAAAATCAAAGTCGAGCCTCAAGATGTGGACCTAAACGATCCTCTGAATAAGCCTTTGAAGGCCATCCTCCAAAAGGGTCCAGGCCAGTGGAAGTACCCCGTATTTCTTCAGTTGTAACCTCCCCATCATAGAAAATTACTAAGGGAAAACGCACGGGAGAGGAGTCATTTGGGAGGAAGTTGAAGAAGTTAAAGAACTAATCGTTACTCTCGTTCAACAAGAGTTAGTTTAGATTATGTAATTATTTTTATTTATTTTGGTAGTCCATGTAAATAGACTTTTGACTCCGAATTTTAGAGGAGTTGTAGTAGAAACTTATAAAGCTTAGTTCTTTTGTCTTTCAAAAGACTTTTATTATTCAGCTTTCTGTGTGATTGTGGCCGATACCGAAGCTATTATGAGTTACATAAACTTCTCAATTTATCTTCATATAACTCTAAAATTATTTAGAGTTGTTCATCCCGTATTCCATGCTTCAAGCACTTAGAATATTTTTTAGTCCGTACACCGGGGACTTGATGACTTCAAGTCATTCATGTCCCGGTTCGCACTCTGAGGACTTAAAGAATTTAAACTGTTTATACTCCAATCTGCACTCCGGGGATTTACGGGACTCCAGTCCGCACTCCAGGGACTTAGAGAATTTTAAGCCGTTTATACTCTGGTCTGCACTCAGGGGACTCAGAGTACTCCACTCTGCACTCAGGGGACTTGGAGATGTTTAGTGGTTTATACACCTGTCCACACTCAATGGACTCAGAGTACTCCAGTCCGCACTTAGGGGACTTGGAGATTTGAGTCATTTCTACTATGGTCTGCACTCGGGAGACTCAGGGTACTCCAGTCCTCACTCAAGGGACTTGGAGATTTTGAGTCGTTTATACTCTGGTCCACACTCAGGGGACTCAGAGTACTCCAGTCCGCACTTAGGGGATTTGGAGATTTTTAGTCGTTTATACCCTGGTCCACACTCAGGAGACTCAGAATATTCCAGTCCGCACTTAGGGACTTGGAGATTTTGAGTCGTTTATACTCTGGTCTACACTCAGGGGACTCAGGGGACTCAGAGTACTCCAGTCCGCACTCAGGGGACTTGGAGATTTTAGTGCTCGTGTGCGTTCGTACGTCAGACAAAATAATGTACCTCTTAGTTGTTTGCCACAAAATTATCATACACAGAAACATCAACAATCCATGGAAAAAAATAGCTTCAAGCCTTTATGAAGGCAAACAAGCTAAATTGTCTTATTACATGCCATAAACTAAGAATAAAAACATGTTGGAAATAACTGCAACTAAATATGAAAGAAATCAACTAAGTATAATAATGCCACAAATGCTCGCTATTCCATGCTCGGGGGAGTGTCGCACACCATCAATGGTCGCTAGCTTGAAAGTTCCTTTTCCAAGCTTCTGTTCAATGACGTATGGACCTTCCCATGCAGGGCTCATATGTGATGGGACTAGAAAAACTCGTTTCAAAACGAGGTCAACCACATCGAAGATTCTCGGTCGGACCTTTTCATTACAATATCGAGCGACTCGATGTCTGTATGCGGCCGCTCTTAAATTAGCTTCTTCGCGTTTTTCATCAATGAAGTCCAGTGATTCCAGCAAAAGATCCTGATTCAACTCAGAGTCATAATAATTTACCCGGTGTGATGGAACTTCAAGTTCTACGGTTATAAAAGCTTATCCCATATGCCAATGCGAATGGAGTGTGGCCAGTCGCGGACTTGTGGGTGGTTCTATAAGCCCAGAGCGCTGTTGGAAGTTCATCCACCCACTTGCCTCTAGCCTTTTCAAAACGCTTTTTCAATATGGACTTGATTATTTTGTTCACGGCTTCCACTTTTCCATTGGTTTCGGATGGGCAACCGCGGCAAATTTTTTCTCAATACCATATCTTTGGCAAAACTCTTTGAACTCTTTGCTTTCGAATTGATTTTTGTTATCTATAATGATGGTCCATGGAAGGCCAAAACGGCATATAATATTTCGTACAACGAAATTAATGACCTTTTTGGTGGTGATAGTGGCCAAAGGCTTTGCTTCTTCCCACTTGGTGAAGTAATCGATCGCAACTATCGTGTATATCGCACCACCTTTGGATATGGGTAAGGAACCGACTATGTCAATCCCCGACATTACAAACGGCCAGGGACTAACTATTTGTGTGAGTTCCGAAGGTAGAGCTCTTGGGATTTTTGCATATTTTTGACATTTGTCACATCTTCTCATATAGTCTGCGGCATTCCGATTTACAGTCGGCCAATAGTATCCATAGTGGGGGATTTTCTTTGCTAATGTCTGCCCCCCAGTATTGTCCCCACATTCTCCTTCATGGACTTCCTTCAGGACTCGTTTTATCTCATCATGGGCTACGCACCGGAGTAAGGGGGTCGAGAATCCCCTCCGATACATTACCCGTCCTGCATTACATATCGTGAAGCCTTACGAATGACTTGTCGTCTCTCGCTCCTTCTTTCGGGTACGACCCCGTGTAACAAGTATTGCTTGAATGGGGTCATCCATGATTCTTTCTCGATTTTTGTTTCAAACATAAAATCTACCTCCATCATATTTATGATCGGAACATGTAAGGTTTCAACAGGAAACAATCCCATTTGCTATGCATCGCTAGTGCTCGCAAATTTTGCCAACGAATCGGCTGCTCTGTTTAGTTCACGCGGACATGTGAAATGTCATATTACTCTAGATTCGCTAGCAGCTCTTGAACCCATGCCAAGTATGGGGAAAGTCCCTGTCCCTTTGCTTGATAGTTCCCCCGAAGTTGGTACACCACCAGTTGTGAGTCACAAATGATTTCAACCGATCTTATCCCCAATTCTCTTATAAGTCTCAAGCCAACAATCAATGCTTCATACTCGGCTTCATTATTTGTTGCGGGAATTCAAGCTTCAAAGTATAACAAACTCATCGATTTTCAGGAGTCATAAGAACTATTCCAGCCGTCGAACAACGGTCGTTAGATGCCCCATCGGTGTACATCTTCCATCGAACGGGAAGTATGACATTGTGACCATTTGATTCATCTGACATGGTGAATTCAGCAATAAAGTCTGCTAGCGCTTGCCCTTGTATGGCCCTTCATGGCAGGTAGGTAATATCGGACTGACTCAACTCGATATTCCATTTTAACATCCTTCCAGAGGTTTCTGGTCGTTGGAGTACCTGCCGCAAGGGTTGATCAGTGTAAACATCTTATTGAGTGTGCCTAAAAGTATGGACGAAGCTTGCGTGATGCAATCACCAAGCAGTAAGCTAGTTTCTCAATCTTCGGATAATTTCTTTCTGCCTCCGTCAAACGTTTACTGACATAATACAATGGCTTTTGAACTCGGTCCTCCTTGCGAACCAAAGCCGTACTGATAGCGTGCTAGGATACAGCTAGGTATACATACAGCATTTCACGATCAATTGGTTTTCATAGCACCGGGGGACTTTCTAAATGTCTAACCGAAGCTTGGAATGCTTCCTCACAGTCGGATGTCCACTCGAAATTTCTCTTTCCTTTCTTTATCACATCGAAGAAAGGAATGCATTTATCTGTAGCTATGGATATGAATCGACTCAGCGTAGCTACCTTTCCATTCAACCTTTGTACTTGCTTTATAGTTCTAGGTACTTGTATGTCCCGAATAGCCTGAATCTTCTCCGGGTTAGCTTCAATTCCTCGCGCATTCACGACGAAACCCAAGAACTTCCCTGACGCAACGCCATAAGAACACTTCAAAGGGTTGATTTTCATCACATAATGCCTGAGTATATCAAACATCTCTGCTAAGTCTCGAATGTGGTCGTTTGACTGTCATGATATCATGAGCATGTCATCCACATAGACTTCCATCGTTCTACTAATATGATCTTTCAATATTCAGTTCACCAGACGCTGATAAGTTTCTACCGCATTTTTCAATCCGAAGGGCATCACGACATAGCAATATAACCCAACGTCCATGACAAAACCGGTGTGTTCTTGATCTGGAATATGCATAGAGACATGATTGTATCCCAAGTACGCATCCATAAATGACAGTAGCTCGTGTCCGGCCATTGAATCAACCAGCTGGTCGATTCTGGGTAAAGGGAAACTATCTTTCGGGCATGCTTTGTTTAAATCATAATAATCAAAACAAGCTCGCCACTTCCCATTCGCTTTCCTTACTAGCAAATGGTTAGATACCCCATTCAGGGTAGAGGGCGTCGCGGACGAACCCATTGGCTTTGAGTTTGTCCACCTCCTCTCTGAGGGTGGCTAACCTCTCCGGGTCCATGCTTCTCCATTTCTTTTTTACTGGGACGTACTTCGGGACTACGTTCAACATATGACTCACAATAGCGGGAGAAATCCCGCACATATCAGAATGTGTCCAAGCAAAAACGTCCAGGTTCGCTCGGAGAAAATTAGTAAGATCCTCGGCCAATGACGTGTCGAGTTGCGATCCAATCTTAAGAACTCGTGACTGGTCATCCCGGCTGATTGGAATGTCAATCGTCAGTTCAGCCGGTGCTGCATTCGCTTCCCTGGGTCCCCCATCATCATCTCTTAGATCTATGTCTCTATGGATCCGAGAATGTTTCCTGAGCCAGGGCTTGGGCACTACTTGTCAATTGTCAGTGTTTTTGATGCGGACGGAGATGTCCGCAACCTTTCCTTTCTCTCTCCGATGAGCCTCTCTCAGCTCTACAACATAACATGTGTGACCGGTCGCCTGATCGTCATGCACTACACCGACTCCTTTGTCCGTTGGAAATTTTAATGTCAAACACCGTGGGCCAAAGCTGCCCTAAACTCTGCCAGGGCCGGATGACCCAGAAATACATTGTATGGAGAGTCAACATCCAACACTATGAATGGTAGGATTCGCACTCTCCTACGCTCACCCTCTCCCAGTTCAAGTGGTAACTCGACATACCCCATCGCGTCAGTCGCTGTACCATTAAACCATGGATAGTGCATTAGATGACTTCAAGTCTTTTGTTCCCATCTGCATTTGGTTATATGCCTTTTTGAAGATGATGTTGAAAGAGCTTCCACAATCAATTAAAATTCTTTTGACCTATGCTGGCCCGATCGTCGCAGATATGACCATCAGGTCGATGGTTGGAGCCTCTAACTTGTTTGCATCTCGACTCCTAAACACTAGATCGTCTGTCATCATGGGTTGTTGTTTGCGGGGGTTCCATCTTCCATATTCGAACAACATTCATAATCCGCATGCCTTTAGGGGATAGCATATCATTCCATCTCCTGCCAATTCTTGTCTGCAGGGTGAGGTCCTCCGACTATAGTGTTTATGATCAATCTACCCATGGTTCGGGCAGGTTCCTCCGGATGGCTTGGAGCTGGCCCGCGTCTGGGGTCTGATGTACCTTGCCTACCCTCTTGTGGGTTTTTAACAAATTCCTGCAGCTTTTTCTGCGTGATCAACTTTTCTATGGCGTCATGGAGGTGTCTACACTCCTTAGTACTGTGTCCGTGAGTCTCATGGAAGCGACATTACTTCCCCGTCCGCTTCTATTCCTCTATGGACTCCTTTGAGCGTGGCTTTCTGTAATGAAAGGTGTTGCAGGTTGATAGATAGATATTCTCAAGAGACGTATTCAGGAGGGTGTATTCGTTGTAGGTTGAAATCCTCGGCTTCCATTTCCCATTTTCTCTTTTCTTTTCAGGATTTCCTCCTTCGGACCCTTTAGATTGCCCAGTCATGTTCTGAACTTGAATCTTTCCTGAGTTATCGTCGGATTGCTTTACGGTGATGTTACTTTTCATAGTCTCCTGAACAGGCCCTGGTGCCTTATCTCACCTGGTCCACCTGGCTTCCTCCCTTCTTATGATTGATGGGCTTTCGAATAGAATCGCTCCAACGTAGTTGGGCGCTTTCCCGCCAGCCAATCTCCAAACTCCGAGTCTGGATCTACACCTCGCACTACTGCCATTAAAATTGCATGGTCGTTAGGGTTGCTAACTTCAGTGGCTGCAACGTGAAATCTCTGCAAGTACGCTTTCAATGACTCTCCCGGGGCTTGGATTACAGTTGATAAGGACATCACATCCTTTGGACGAATGGCATGTATTCTGAATTGTTCCACAAATTTCAATGCCAACTCGTCAAAGCTGGATATAGACCGCGGGGGAAGTCGATTAAACCATATAGTGGCGATTCCTGATAAAGTGATTGGGAAGCACCTACACTTGGTCACATCATTCGCTCGGGCAGAATCCATCATCCATTTATACCTCATTACATGCTGTCTGGGATCGGTTTTCCCTTCGTAGGCCGGTATAGTTGGCATACTAAACTTCCTGGGATACTCGGCCTGCAGGATAGTATCTGTGAAGGGAGTATGACTCTTGGATACTCCCTAATCTTCGTTGGTCAAGCGTTGGTTCTCTCTCATTAACTGCCTGACTATGGCTAATATGTCCGAAGTTTGTATGGAGGATGGAAGGTTGGGTTCCGTTCCACGGGACCGCTCGGGTTGATGTCCCCTCTACTGGCGATCGGCCAAACGTGCATCTTGAAGGCCAGCTTTATTAGGATCTTGGTGAGTCGGGCATCCGGTCTCCTCATGTGCTTAATCCCTGGTTGATCGATCAGTGGCACCAGCCTGTGCAGCTTCAGTCTTACGGCGTCTACGCCTAGGAAGTTCATCGGCTGAGATCGAGCTACCAGACGAAGAATAAGGAGCAGGGCTACCTCCAGCATTCTGATGTTGCTGCCGAGTCAGCCCAGTCATGAGATTAACGTTGGCCTAAATCTTCTTAGCAAGTTGCCTTCTACTTTCCCTGGGTTCCCTCATCAAATCATTGAACTCCATCCTGGTGATGACTTCCGTTTGAGTTTGGGCGGTAGTCCCTACACCTAAATTTGCTTGTTGATTGCTAGGTCCAACTTGTTGCACGCTCGCAGTCTCGTGGACATCCGCATTGTGAGAGGCTGATCGGGTACATCGTCATCCCATAGTAGAGTTGTCGGTTAAAACTCTGAATAGATTCAACGGGCGTCCTATGAGTAGATCGGATCTCCTTTGGTGGATTTTTCAATCCAGTAGCTAAAAGTAGATCCTATCGGCCTAAGAATTAGATTCTTAGTGAAATCATCAAAATGTTAGCACCAGAATTGGTCACTAACACCCTTAAGAAAGATTGTGTAGAGAGATTAATGAAGAAAGTAAATTTAAACAGAGAACAGTATGCTAAATTAAATGCAGAAAACAAGAACACTAGATTTATAGTGGTTCGGCGTAATTGCCTACGTCCACTTTGAAGTTAATCTTTATTGCTTACTCAACAATTGATTATAGATACAATCCATACACCAACTATTTGAATACAACTGCTAAGTAAAAAGGATAAGTCTTGAATGAGTCTTGAATGCGGCAGAATCTCCCCGGTGTTCTCGAAAAAGGGTCCATCTCACTGTGCCCCTGCCCCTCTATTTATAGACGAAGATGGGTTGGACTTCCCTAACGGGCCTAGTAGAAAGATACCTTGGCTCGTGGTGAGTGACTTCTGTGTGCCGAGCCACAAATGCCGAACGGCAAATGCCGAGCCATCTCTTCAAGCCGAATGAGGCAGTATGTTGCATGAAATGTGTAAGCCGAACGAGATCCGATGCCGATCGAGGGGAGATGCCAAACGACATGCTTATGCCGAGTGAGGCCATGTGCCGAGCGGGGCCGGAATGCCGAGCGAGGCATTAATGCCGAACGGGGCAGGAATGCCGAACGGGGCTGGAATGCCGAACGGGGCTGGAATACCGAACGGGGCTGGAATGCCGAACGGGGCTGGAATGCCGAATAAGGCTGGAATGCCGAGCGACCTAGTTCCGCCGAACGACTCAGTTCTGCCGAATGACCCAGTTATGCCTAACGACCTAGTTGTGCCGAACGACCTAGTTGTGCCGAACGAACCTTCCACATCAAGTCTCTCTTTACCTGGTCAAGCCACTGGGTAACACATATCACCATTTTTCGAGTTCCTATGTGGGAGTTTGTGGCACATTCATAATGTTTGCCAATACTATAGACTTTAGATTACCATGACGTTCTACAACTTCGGTCGTCATGATTTCTACGACTTCGGTGGTCATGATGTATTATGACTTCGGTGGTCACGATGTATGGGTACCTAAAATATATATATATATATATATATATATATATATAGTACTGGTCAAGATTTGGCACGTGCAACATTGCTTTGGCATGCAATCGTTCATCTGGCCAATCGAGGTTTTCTGAGTTTTCTGTTATATTATGATTTCACCATTTTAAGATGTTTTATTACATCGATAGCCTAGTGCTATATGGGACGTTATATATATGGTGATTTCATGTTTTGAACTCTTATTGAGTTCCTTGAGTTATGAGATTTGATGATTTCGTGATTTTATAGGATATTCTGGGTTTTGCCATTTTAGCGGGTTGAGTTTGAGTTTTGTATACATTTATACCAATGAGATACGGTATAACTGAGATTAGATATTCTTCTATATTTGAGATTTATATTGTCATTCCATGGCATTCTGAGATTTTATTTATGCCGATGAGATGAGGCATATTTGAGTTTTGGGTTTATCCTATTTGAGAATGTTTTATGTTGCCATTTTGGCGAGAGTTTGTATTAATGGTTCTCCTATTCAGGAGATGTCGTTCATCAAAACCGTTATTGTTATTTTAAGTATTTCGCTGATGATATGAGGCAAATATGATGTTTAATTGAGTTTTATCTTTGAGAATTTCTTCCTTGAGGTTTCATACACTTAAGTGTTATTGGACCACTTGAGATATGAACTTGTATTTCTTGTGGTTTCTTCTTATTCAAGAAGAATGTTCGTCCTTCCCGTAAAAAATGAAGTCGTATCATATTCTTGGTAGGACTTCCTCCAGTTCAAGAGGATATTCCAGCCTTTCCTTATGCTTCTTCTCTTCTTATCTATTACCTTTATTAAATCGACGTTTTAGCTAGTCTGACCCGTGTATTTAATACTCGGGTCAGACCGAGTTGTTTCAGGTTAGCTATAAGTTACGGGACTTAGCTTTGATGCATCTGCCCGGATATCAACCTATCACTTTTATGTTTATATTTCTTTTCGCTTGACTCTAATATGTATTTTGACTAGATGTATATAGTGTGGTCTTTGAACCACTTTTGGTGTATCATTTTATATTGTACTGGGATGTATCAGTGTATATGTATTTATATATATATATATATATATATATATATATGATAATATTGTTCTGTAATGCGATATGGATTCTGTTATTGTATTTTGTTCTGATAGATCCATTAGCCACCTATAGTTTTATATTAATCATTTATTAGATATGTCGATCCACTCAAGATGAAAGGAAAAAAATGTAGAGCATATATCGACGTATTTAGTAGATGTTTAAGACACGATTATAGATGGTCGCTCCTAGCTAACCTCATTCTCCGCATTAGCAGACAGAATTACCCAGTAATTCTCTCTGTTAATGCGAGTCTCGGGGTAGGGTATTACAGCCTTGTATTAGAGCAGAGTTCAGAAAAAAATAGGATAAACACAGATCATAAGCAAATACTATGATATATCCAAGTATAGTACAAGTGTTACAAATTCCTTAATCACCGTTCCCTTTATCTTATCATGTCCTTCGAGATAAAAGTTTAGGATATGTTTAGGAATATAATTTATTCTGTTTATTCCATAATAGGATTAATAATATCTTATCTTAGGAGTAATCCAAATTGTGATTGTTCCATGTGAGTCCTCTTTAATACGTTGTTTGACACTCATCCGTATTGGAGGAATTTGTTGATGCTATTTGATGTTTTTATCTTGTGATTTCTTTGAGGATTGTGATTCCTATTGAGGGGATCCACTGCTTATAGTTTATCTTTTCGTGCGAATTAGCATGCCATTTTCTATCTAGAGTTTGAAGTATTTTAGATGAAGTGGCTTGCCTATAATCAAGCCACATTTTGTAATTCGAAGAATCCTATATTAGGTATTCTTATTCGGCCGATTCGTTGTTTCTTGTTCTTCAGAATGTTAATGATGATTCTGAAATCTATGTATTCACTTTTGAGTTTCGAGATGTTGACGATATATCTCGAATTCCAATCATTATGACTTTGTTGATTTCTGTGAGTCCATTCGAATATGACACCTAGTTTGGCAATCGAGTATTGTGTTGACCTCTTTTCCTATTCTTAGCCTTTAGGTCATCCTTCTACGAGGGTGTCCATTAAGGAATAAGGTGATTTATTTAATATTTCCATTCTTACTCCTTTTGAGATATCCTCTTGGGATGCTCAACCGTTAATATACTTCATGGTATTACTTCACTCGAAGTAATGATTTTTTGTTAATGGTACTTCTGCTCATTGAAGGAGATATTTTACCCTTACTTTTATATCTCATTTCTCTCTTTTAATCTACTGAGTCGTGCTAGGTCATTCCTCAGCTTGACCCTACACCGATTTTTCATGAGCTATGAGTCGTGGAGGCTAGCGTTACTCTTACCGCATTCCGCACTCGTTATGAGTCTTGTAAGAGGTTCTTTATACCGTTCGGAATAATGAACACTCAAGTCTATTCCGTCAATCTTGAGGATCTAGTATTTTGGAAATATCTCGATGAGCTCTATTTGTGTTCCTTGATTTTGAGAATAAGTAATAAATTGTGTCTTCAAATTTTTTCAAAAATTGAAGATACGTTTCTAAGAGAAATTGAATTTTGTTTTTGAGAAAAACAAAGAATATTTTGAGTATTATATATGAGATATTTATTTTTAAAGAAAATGAATTATTGTGTTGGATTGTCCGTCTAGTGTTTTAAGAATTCTGGTGGATGCGTTTGGCCAACGCTATTGATAGGAATTTCCTAAACGCTGTGATGAGACATTCAGACATGGTAAATTGAGTTTTAATACGTAAAGTTTGGAAATAATTAATATAGTGGAATATTAATTTTTATTTAAATGTTTAATGAAGCCATTGACCATAGTGAGTGTTGGATGAGTGGCGAGGCAGTTTTGATCATTTGATCAACTTAGCAGCTAATCGATGGAGTCATTCACTATAAATTAAGGCAAGGCAACACCCTTAAATTATTTGAAATTTGAGAAATTGAATACGGTAATTTGGGTAAGTAAAAGTGAATAATTTTAATTAAGAGGATGTCTTAATTGGAACAACATATCATTTGATGATCTGATTAATAAAATGATGTATTTAATGTAAAAGAATACTTTGGTTCGAAAAATCAAAATATTAATTGAACATTTTGGTACAAGTTATCAAAGATGACTATAAAAAAATTGTTTTGATGCTTAGTTATTTGAGTAATAGTAGAGGATAGATATAAAACTCTGTCTTAAAATTTGGTTGGTGTGAATTGGTAAAATTCATTTGAAAACAAATTTAAATTAATTATCTAATTAATTAGTTTTATGTTGATACTTAGATGGAAATTTAATTTTGTCAAAAGTGAAAATGTGAATTTGAATTGTTTTGATAAATGAACAATTCATATGGTATAATCATTTTAATTGTGAGAATGATTTTAAAATTTATATACATATATTCCAAAATTTATTGTATGCATAATCAATAACCATCTTTTCATAATGGAAGAGATTAGTTATCTCTTCCAAAATGAGTTTTATTAGAAAATTACTTTAAAGTAGATTTTGGAAAGTAATGAATTTTTTTTCAATTAATGAATTGTTTCTTTTATGTTGACGTAAAGTTGATCATATTTGGTAAGTCCTAGCTTTCCGGAAAAAAGAAGATCATTTAATAAATGCTCTAGCAAAAGCATGTTTGAAAATGTAATTTGAAACTAAAATGGTTTGGGAAAAATTTTAAACTTTTAAATTGATTTAATAGATGAAATTTTGTTTGGAAAAGTGCTGTACTAAAACAATGATAACTTGAGATTTATAACTTCAAACGAGTTCAATCTTTTTGTAAAGAGCTTTTAGTAAGCTATATTTTCTTTACCACTTTGGACAATTATGATTTTAATTTAGTTTAAAATAGTTTGGAAAGTGGATAGGCATTTCCGCCCTATTACAAAATTCTCAAAGATTTAAGCTAAAAGTAAATTTGGCATAACATTCAAACCATGAATCTGATTTTGATGATTTTTATTTCGTTGGAAAGCATAGACTTTGTAGAAAAAGTTTTATTATATAGGAGATCTCTGATTTTGATGTTTTCTGTCTCAAAATTTGTTTTCTTTATAGTAGGTTTGTGATTGGAATTTACTTGTTTTCTTTATAGTCGTGTGTATTCTAGTTATTTTGTGAATGTAAAGAATTGATGTTTAGTATAAATATATGTTTCAAACTGAAATATGTTTTGGTAGAATTTAAGAGTGAAACATTTTAATCACTTTAAATGAAGAGTTGGAGATTAAATTGAATTTTTGAAAGATGTTTTGAAAATCTCAAAATGTTGAAATTTGATAATTGATTATGTAGTAAAAGGATTTTGATAACCTTGAAAGTATTTGTTTAGTTAAATAGAAGTATAAAAATCCATTCTTTGAGTTTGTCTTGCCTTTGTACAGTTATCTAACAACTTGCATTTTTTCGGTCGTTTTTGTAATGGCCATTGAAATAGTCATCTCTTATCGGAGATTCTTACCTCATTTATTATTATCTTAGTATTTGTATGGTTCCTTCTATAGTGACACATGGAAAGTCATTGCCTTATTGTTTGGAGTTCGGATGAAGCGATGCCAAATTCCAACTCTGTTCGAAAAGTTTCTAAGCAATCAATATCTCTCGATTGATTTTTGAGTATCCTTTTGATTTTGCGTTCTTGTTTCGATGGAGAGATGCCTTCGAAATCATAAGGTATTGCTCGAAGATGTTCTATAGTCCGCTAATCCCAACAAATATATTAGGATAATCATAGAATTTATCGAGCAATTTTATCTTGAATAGAAAGTGAAGAATTTTGAATTCATATTTGTCTATCATTCCTTTAATCGATGAATTATTGTGTACAGTACAAACTCTTCTCTAAAGATTGCGAGGATGCAATTATGTTAAGGGGGGAGCGTGTAACAATCCTGGTTTTGGAGATTACCTGTTAATATTAAATTATAACAGTAGTTATAATTTAATATTGAGAATTAAAATAAATTAGAGATTTTTAAATTGTTTATTTGGAATAAATAGTAAATTTTGAAAATAAAGTGAGAAAAACAAAGTTTGAACTTTATTCTATTTTTTTGGGTTAACAATGATTGTAAAATGGGTTTTATTTAGAGAAAATGCAATAATTATATTAATTATTGCCAAATTCTTCTTTTAATAATTTTAAAAGAAATATATGATTTTTAAGGGATGTTTATTCAAGTAAAAAGATGGAAATTAGTTTAAAACTGTGTTTTAACTGTAAATTCGAGTTTAAAATGGTCTTTAATATTTTTCTAAGTGAGAAAATGATTTTTGTTGAATTTTAGAAGTTAAAATGTAGACTTTTACATTTATTTGGTGAATATTGTGTATTATTGTAAAATAAACAATTTTAATAACAATAATGTTTCAAAAATAAAAATTAATCTTATATAGTGTAAAATAAACTATTTGTTGTGTATGTAAATTTACAAATGTTTTTGTTTGGTTAAAATTGAGAAAAACTAGTGTATAAGTTGATAACATAGGTTAAATTACACATCTCTTTGTAATTTCTTTAAGTAAAATTCCCTTAGGCCAGTTGGATAGGGTTTAAATCCATTAACCCTTTTCTAGAATTATCTGTTAATAAGAAAAGTATGAGAACTTACTAGTACGTTCATTTTGTTATTCACCTCCTTCTTCCTTAGCCTGAGAAATAGAAACCTACTCCTCTAAATTGCAATTCAAGCTATTTCTTCAATTAAATTCATGAAAGTTGAAATCTTTTGCAAACTAAAGTACAATTAAAAGGCAATCTCACTCTGAAACCTTGAAATTTCATCAAATTCCTAATTTTAGAAGTAGTTTTTCTAATTTACTGTAAAACTTCTTTTGCATGTTTGTCTAAGGAATTCTACAGGGTATTGGAAGCTTTCTTCTCCTCAATGCTTGATCTTTTTAGCCAATAATTTAGATTTTTACTCAAGTACAGCAAGATCAGTTTGTCATCTCAGATTTCTAGCTAAAACTAGCCTGCTAATGCAAAGATCTGAAAGAAAATAGCTTATGTATACGTATATCTTCCTGTCAGTTGTTTTATTGAATTTCTTGTTTCTGGTTTCCACTTTTAGTGGCCATAGCTCTTTGATTTTCACTCAAATTGCTATGTATCTTTTTCAGAATGTTGTTTATATGTTAAAATGTGTGCATGTCAATTTTCATCCATAAATTCCATCATTTGATATGTTAGATTGACTCTGGAAAAATTAATACAAGGTTGGAAAACAACCTAGAGAAGAGTCCGTAGCCTGGGTTGTCAGATTGGTCGACCTAGCACCCTGGCGGTCGACCAGGCGGTCGGCCTGGCCACTTGGTTAGGTCTAACCCTTTTTGGCCCGAGCACGAGTGGTATAGCCTTTGTTCTTTTGATTTGCGACTTGTTTTTGGCTTGTTTTCCTTCCTATCTTGCTTGTTTTGATGATAGTTATGTGATGTTTTTAAGTGCTATGATGCCTATCAATAGACCAGCTAAATTTTGGAGAATTTGCAATTCAAATTTGAGTTGAATTTGAATTGAGTTTGGATTGAATTCGCATTGAATTTGGGTTGAATTCGAATTATCGGCTTTGAGGTATCTTATTTGTTTTTCATTGTTTTCAAGCATGGTTTTCTCCAAATCTTTTCGAAATAATTTTTGAAATAAATGGGCACTTCTTATTATTATTATACAGTATTTTAAAATTATTTTTCAAATATAAATTCTATTTATTTTCTTTTATGAAGGAATTTCAATTATTGGTTTCAATAGTCGTTTCGAAAAATAGTTTTCAAAGCTAGTTTTCTCTAATAAATTATTTTAAATACAAAACACATATTTTTGCACTATTCGAGCATATTAGAAAGAGAATTAAATGAATAAGTAAAATACATGGTATGGGATACGTGCATTTACTATTTTAGTTAATTCTAGACTTGTGCGATCGAAGCTATTAGATGTTATCGATTATGAGTTATTTAGCCATTTTATGACGTATTTCGAATTTTATAATTCCTATTTATAGGATGTTTCTGAGATAGCCTCTATTTGGCGATTTTTATGGTCTGAGTTCTCTTATTCTAGGAGTACAGTCAATGAGAACCATCATAGTGTATTTTTATACATGCCGATAAGACTAAGCAAGTCTTGGGTTTGAGATTTCTATTTTGAGACTTTATGGTTCATGAGAAGACATCACGATGTTTTTACTTGATAAGATGGGAAAAGTTATGATGTCTTTTGATACTTGCGGTGAAATGAGGCAAGGTGTAATTTTCTGGGATTTATGATGTTACAATGTTTCTAGTATGGCGTTGACTAGCGGTTAGTAAACCGTTCAGTGAGAACGTTTGGTATGTGACACACGTTACAACTTTTCGGGTTTCTATCTGGGAGTTTGTGACACATTCATGATGTTTACTAGTCCTATAGACCTTCGTGTCATCACGATGTACTACGACTTCGATCATCACGATGTTCTACGACTTCGATCGTCACGATGTTCTATGACTTCGATCGTCATGATGTATGGGTACCTAAAATATATATAGTATTGGTTAAGATGTGGCATGCGTAGCATTGCTTCGGCATGCAATTGGGGATTTGGACCATCTGGGTTTTTTGAGTTTTTTGAGTTTTCTGTTTTATTATGATTTCCCCATTCTAAGATGTTTTATTACATCAATAGCCTAGTGCTATATGAGATGTTATATATACGGTGATTTCATGTTTTGAACTCTTATTGAGTTCCTTGAGTTATGAGATTTGATGATATCGTGATTTTATAGGATATTCTGGGTTTTTCCATTTTGGCAAGTTAAGTTTGAGTTTTATATACATTTACACCAATGAGATGAGGCATAATTGAGTTTAGAGATTCTTCTATGTTTGAGATTTATATTTTCATTCCATGGCATTTTGAGATTTTATTTATGCCAATGAGATGAGGCATATTTGAGTTTTGGGATTATCCTATTTGAGAATGTTTTATGTTCCTATTTTGGCAAGAGTTTGTGTTGATGGTTCTCCTATTCAGGAGACGTGGTTCATCGAAACCGTTATTGTTATTTTAAAGATTTCACTATTGATATGAGGCAAATATGATGTTTAATTGAGTTTTATCTTTAGGGATTTCTTCCTTGATGTTTCATACACTTAACTGTTATTAGACCACTTGAGATATGAACTTGTATTTCCTTTTATTTATTCGTATTCAAGAAGAATGTTCGTCCTTCCCATAAAAAGAAGTCGTATCATATTCTTGGTAGGACTTCCTCCCGTTCGAAAGGATATTCTACCCTTTCCTCATACTTCATCTTATCTATTACCTTTATTAAACTGATATTTTAGCTAGAATGACCCCTATATTTTATACTCGGGTCAGACGGAGTTGTTTCAGGTTAGCTATCGATTATGGGACTTAGCTTTGATGCATCTGCCTGGATACCAGCCTAGCACTTTTGTGATGTTTATATTTCTTTTCGCTTGACTCTGATTTGTATTTTGACTATATTTATATAGTGTGGTCTTTGAACCACTTTTGGCGTATCTTTTTTTATTGCACTGGGACGTATCAGTGTATATGTATTTATATATATGATGTTACTAATCTGTGATGTGATATGCATTATATTACTGTATTTTGTTCTGATAGATCCTTAAGCCACCTGTAGTTTTGTATTAAGCATTTATTGGATGTCGATCCACTCGAGATAAAAGGAAAAAAATATAGAGCATTTACTGACGTATTTAGTAGATGTTTTAGACAAGATTATAGATGGTCGCTTCTAACCCGCTTTATTCTCCGCATTAGCAGACAGAATTACCCAATAATTCTCTTTGTTAATGTGGGTCTCGGGATGGGGCATCACATATGCGAAAATGACTAGTACACGTGTTTCATCTGTGAAGTTTAATGAGACTTGAGCAAGGGATGGAACATGTTGAAGGGAAAGCTCGGATGCTCCAAAATAAATATCAAACTATTTTAAACCAAGATAAAATAAAAAGTGTTAAAATTATTTGGTAGAATGAAGCGTTGATTATCATTTATTATTGTGTTTATTTCATTGATTAATTGTTTGAATTAGGCTCAGCCAGTTTATGACCACTGATCATTATATATTGATTGTTGACTTTGCTTGACCAGTTTATGAGCAATTAATTATCCATATGCATGAGCTAGGTAGAAAATAATTGTAGGCTAACACCTTATGATTTATTGCATGATTTGGTTATAAGGTCTTTAGCGGTTTCAATTTAATGAATTATTTTGAAAATATGTTTTCAAGTGGAAATTTTATGAGATGTTTTCCTTCAAAAAAGAGAAAAAATGATATTTGATAATAAATATTTTGAAGTGATTTTATTTAAAAGTGGTTTATACAAAGAATGATTTTGTGAAAGTTTTTTTTACAAAATAGAAAGAATTTCGAGGACTAAACTCGATGGTTTTAAGATGATTTTTGAAAGGATTTGGAAATGGAAATTATTGTAAATAAGAAGTATTTGTAATTATCATTGTAAATGATTTTTCCACTTCGGGATATAAAGTGATTTCTTATGTTACCGACGATTCGGGTAACCCATAATCTACGAAACGCTTAAGCAAAGGAGATGCAGATGTTCTATAGCCTTGGTGTAGTCCGTTCTTGGAATAGAGGGTTGCACCCATTTATTATTTATTCGAAAGGCTAGACCCAGGGGCCTAGTTATGGCTATATACCTCCCGATTAGATATCATATAGTTTTGCAGGCTTGTATATTGGTATCATTTGAAAAGGTGATTAGTTTTCAGGTCCCAAAGTTAAAGGACTTGTTTGAATATAAAAGATGTGTAGCTATATATATTTCAAAAAGTTTTGAAATAAGAATTCAAGAACAAAGTCCAAAGAGATCATTTCCATAAAGCTAATTAGATTTGAAAAATACAAATGTAAAGATTAAGCCAAAGTGGGTAGATTTGGAAATTGCATATTGTTTGTTGCATCGTAGGCTCCATAAATCCTATTTGCGGTAGGAGAACTAAGTTGGCTTGATCCTGCATCTAATTAGGTGCCCAACTAGATAGGGGTACGTAGGCAGTCACAAGTGGTAGTGATGCAGCCCCAATTATAACGTAATATTTTTCTGCTTATTGTTTGCTATATATCATGTATTGATATATTTTTCTTGCTTATTATTTTTTTCCGCATTTGTCACGTTTATTGAGTTTGCAAGAATGGCTATTGCTGCCTCTCTCAATAGAGTTGTATAGAGTAAATTTATTTGTATTTTTATTTTTTACATATTAAACACAGCTAGTAGATTGAATTGATTAATCTGATAGATTGTACAATTGAAATTGTATCCTATACATTTAATAGTGTAGAATATTTATCAAATATTGTGCATTAAGTTAGTAGTTTTCATTCGTTGTTTTAGAACGGATGGGTTTTTGGCAATTTTGACTAGTTTGAAAACCCAGGTTGTTATAACACTTTAGGCCCTTCCCGAAATACACTACACATCCCGAAATACACTACACATCTCATTAGGATTACACTCTTTTTCTTAAACTCTTTTCATGCATATTTTCTGTTTCTTAGATCTTTAGTTTGTGCTTTATGCCAGGGATGATGAGAGGACGTGGCCTATATGATGATTTTGAAGGATTTACTGACTCCCAACACTGGTTTAAGCATCCTCACAGTCGTTATCAGCCTTTGAGAAATGGAAGAGGAGTACAGAAGGAGGAAGGAATTGGAGGTTGAAGCCCACTGCCAAGATGAAAGAGATCAGAGCAGTCATACAAAGGTAGGTTTGAGAAAAGGAGATCTTTTGATGAAAGGGAGGAGCCATCAAAAAGATAAAAATTCGATCACCGCCCTCATTCTTCAGAGCAACCAACTTTTGCTCAAACACACTCTTCAATGTGCCAAGAAATTCTCACCACTTCTGCCCCTATTCCACCTTCTACTTACATCCCTCCATCTTCCATTGTTTCTGCCCCCGGTTCTTCACGTTCTCACCAGAGACCTGCCTACATTCTTCCTTCGGGCACCCCTAAGCTTGAGGCAGCGCTCTCTGGTTGGTTCTTGAAGGGAGTTAAGTTTGATAGCGGTCTGAACTCAGTTCACAAAGGTTTGTACATGCCACACCTTCAAGCCATTCAACATGATTTAGACCAAGCTGAAGGGTGGGAAAAGCTGTGTAAGCGGTTGGCAGACACCAATCGTAATAACTACCAAGAAATCCTTTCTTTCGAGTCAGAGAAGGATGATTTCGAGAAAATTTTGTCAGAACACGGTGCCAAAATTAAACTGCTAGAGGAGGAGAAGGTAGAAACACTACAAGAGGGCAAGAGGAGCACCAACCTGCTAAAAGAAGTAAAAGAGACTTATGCCAGAATTGAGATCTTCTATCGAGATGAGATAAAAAAGGCTCATGCCAAAAAGGCGAAATTAAAAGAAGAAGTGTTTGCTTGCAATGCAACGATTGAGTCTCAAAGGAAAACTATTGATGATCGCGACCTTATCATTGAGGGGCACAACAACACTATTACTGACCAAGTTGAGACAATTTCAAGGATAAAGGCTCAGGCCATGCAGCTCAGTGCTGACAAGTTCGCCATTGAAGTTGAAAAATCTGCCATAAGAGTGGATTACATGGAGCTCCAAAATGCTTTTGAAAGAAAGATTGAAAAAATGGACGCGACCATCCTGAATTTCTATGTTTACTCCCTGTTGCACCAGGGGAGTCCCAGCTACTTGGGCCCAAAGTTCTCACACACTCTTGCTTTTGTATGGAAAGAACTCTTGTCTTTCTTTTCTGATAGAAGCGATGTCTACACTGAGCAGGAGTTAAAGGACGCTTACTTAATGAAGAGTCAAAGAAAACGTTGCTCGAGGGTTAGGAAACAAGCCAAGAAAAAGGAAGAAGCCACCAATGCTGGCATGACAGCCACCACCGAAGCACTCACTAAGCCTTTTATTTCTAGCATTGGCGAATCATCAGGGCAGCCCCATGACCTGCCAACTAGTTCAGAGCTTGAGAATTTTGCTCAGGTAGTGGAACCATCGAAAAGAAGGCAAAGGGGTGAATATGAAGTTGACATTCTTGACCATTCCTTTAGTGTAGGTAATGTTCTTGCTTCCTCCGAGTTCGGGAGCTTCCAACTTACGCAATAAGAGCAGGAAGAATTTAATGCTTTCAATTTTGATCTTACAGGTCCGTCTACCTTTCCTGTTGTTGTGCCAGATTCCCCAGCTCCTAGACCCTCTACTATTTCTACAGCCTCCATGGTCATCTCTGTTATTGTTCCTTTTTCTACGTTCGTGTTTAGCTCGCAGTTGGGCCTAGAGTCCAAAAATATAGCCGTGCGTCATGGCCTGGATGACCCTTCTATGTATTTAGAAGGCAACGTAACAGCGGCAGAAATTAAGAAGTAAGAGGTTCAGACAGAGCAGCCTTGCAAGACTAATCACGAACTGGTCGCTATTAAGAAGGAGAAGGTCGAAGCGACTAAAGCCTCAATGAGCTCCCATAAATCACAAAAGTGCAAATCAAAGGGAGAGTCTTCCGAGAAGGCTACGGAGCAAGAGCAGGACATTGTCAGTGATGAGTTTGTGGACATCAGTGGTAGTGATATCACCCTTGAAAAGAAGTAGAAGATGCCAACAAGGGCGGAAAGGGGAGCGGTGGAAGGAAGCGTTGAGGAATTTGTATGAAGATTGATTTGATTTTTGGTTCCTTTTGATTCATTTTGTTCAAGTGCAAAGTCAGCACTTTGTGGTTTTGCTGTGGAGTCTGTATTTTCTTTTTGTTGGCCTATGTTATGCGGGCACGACCCCCATGTTTTGACCCTGTGCAAAGAAAATTATAAGAAATACATTGATATTTTAACTATATTCTTATTTGTCTACTCACTGTGTTCCGTGCACTTGTGTGGGTTTTGTTTACACTTATCCGATTTTGTAATTGCCGCCAATTTTTTTATTTGGAGCAACGATTCTCTATTTGGTGCAACTACAATTCTCGGTTTGGCATAACAGAACTTGTGAACTTATTATTTTTTATTGTTTTTATTTAAGCACTGGTGTGTGCCCCCAATTCACAAGGGTTTATTTCAAATGACTGGTAACTTATGATAGAGTTAGGGGTATACCCTAAGGGCAACTATGTAATTTGTTACATATATCTAACTCGTTGTCCAATTTTGTTTGAAATAAAGGGTATTTTCTTCCTATTAAATACCTGATATAATGTGATTATATTAATTAATTAACATAATTAAAAGTATATTTAATAGAAAAATAATAAATCGTATATTTTGTGATAGTAGTTACAAAGTGTTGAGACCGTGAGTAATTGATCACAACGAAACAAATATATCATTTTAAATGTTCCTAGTCGAGATGCGTCGAGGCTGGATATTGATGTATCCGTTGAGATTGGAGTACGTAACGCTCTCCAAATGTATGGCAGTGTATTACCGATGACTGTTGGGGCACCTAGGGGTTACATACTAATAGTTACCGGATAACTATGGATCGACTTAATCGGTAGTTTTTTTTGGTTAATATAACTAAGGTCAAACAGAAAATATCGATGTAACAGATTTACAGAGTTCTCTCCACTTGAGAATACTATGGATCTTCAATATGAAAGCTCCATTTTGATTATAGCCAAATCATGACATGGCGTCCATTGAGTGACTGTAGTTAGGTCGAGCGAAAGTATTGGAAGCGAAGCACCATTCCAGAGAGGATTCATCTCCTCAGTTATATGCGGTTAGTATCATAGCCAACTCAAAGTCTTTGGCTTGAGCATTTTGGTTAATAATAATTGTTATTGTTGAACCAAGGACTTTGTATTTAGACTATAAAGTTGAATGTGGATGAGGTTGGAATTTTGACCATTCACAAAATTCCATAAGTCCAAAGCGATATAGTTCCGATGAAGAGAATTGGTGTAAACAAATGTCATAACCGGGTAACGCTTATTAAACTAAAAGTGGATTTTACCGAAAATGAGTAAGCGATAAATTTGGCCATAATGTCACACCACCTGTTAAGTGATGTGCGAACTTTAACATTAGAATAGTTCGATGTTAATCGCTGACCAAATTTACACCCAAGAGTTACACAGCCGAAATGATGAATTCCCTTAAGACCAAATGATTTAATTAGTTTATAATTGTTATTAATTAATTAATTAAATTAATTAACATTTATGAAATATTAATTATAAAATTTGAATATGATTTGAGAAATAAATAACGTTATATATATATTGTGTGTGTATGTATATATATTTATAACAGTTATAAATATATCAATCGATAAATAATATCGACAAGAGATTAAATTAGATTTAGTTGCGCAGCATTTTGGCTTGGGCTTAGTGGGTTCAAGGCCCATCATTAATGCTGAAAATTTTTAGTTTTGGGAATGGGTAAAAAGGTTCTCCTCGTTTCTCTCTAATACAACCATATATATGTATCTATGTATGTATGTATCTCTAAAAATAATGACTAACTTTTTTGGCCTGCATTGCTGGTTAAAACGTAGCTCTCAATCCACTACAAAATTATCAAATATATTTCAAATTAAAATAATACTATTCAATAGCTAGACGTCGATGATTTCAGACTTGCAATCTGACGAATTAAGAACAGTAAAAGGAAGGGAAGTCATTACTTCAACGTGGATTCATAGGCATCATTAAATTGATAATTTTGATTCATACTCAAGTAATTAAATTATATTCTGTGATTCTATAATGAGCAATTTCATATCTATTTAAATAAATTGCTACTGTATGTTTAGTTAGGTGAGATTTGGTAAGTAGATGTAGTAGTCACAAATCAGTTTAGTTATGTGCACAGATTGTTTATTATACTATTTATTTTGTATATAGACAAATGTTGTTTACTGCACAAAATCAATTTTTATCATTAATAATTATTATATATATATTTATTAATAAATTCATATATATATATATATATATTGGTGTATATTTCTCTCTCATAATAGCATATATGCATATATAAGATATATATATATACGATTTAAAAAATTTAGTACACTTATTTATATATAATATGAATTTACAAATTCAAAAATTAATTATCATAAATATATTCATATTATTAAATTAACATTTATTTAACTTTGAATTGTTCATTATATATAAAATAACCATTGCATTAAAAATTCAATTATATATTTTCTAAAATATTATACCATTCAAGAAACGTATTGGAAAAATTTAGGATTTTTCAATAAATTTTAATAATTAATACTATTTTGAAAAAATGTTTATGATTTATTAAAAATAATAATTTAATTGAAAATTTCTTAAAATTTTTCGTAACCTTTCATTCATTGTCCTAAAATTTCTAAAATTTTAAAATTTGAATTTTTTATTAATATATTAATTTGTATTAAATAATTTTCCTAAATAATTGTGTTTTTTGTTAAAAAAATATTTCAATTTTGAAAAATCTTTAGATTTTTCCTAGGCTCTATTTTATGATCCTAGATTTTTAAAAATTGTAAAATTTGAATTTCATCAATAGATCATTTTATGTTAATTAGTTATGGATTAAAAAATTATTTTATTCATAATATATACAAATTAAAATACCAAAATTATTATATTTACAAAACTAAGTTAATTTTGAATTATAAATAATTTTAGAAATTGTTCTCTCTTTCTTTATATATATTTGTCAATATATAAATGTTTTATGTTCATATATTATATATAATATATTTATACATACATGTGTATGTGTATTGTAACGCATATACATGCACATATTTGGATAACATACACAACATATAAAATGAGCAAATATGTCTGTTGCGATGTAAATCCCAACATCTACATATAGGCATATTATACCTTTCACGAATTATTATGTTACACATGCACTCACACGTATATGTATATGATACATTTACGTATAAACTAAATCAAATAATATTTAATTTCATATCTTAATATATTTGAATTAAATGAAATTTAGAAATGTTCTAATTCAGTTAGACTTCGTAGGCCCAATAAAAGATCCAATAGGGTAAATTTTTTAAAATTTACTCATAACTTCCACTACGGGCAAGTCCGGTTCCAAGATGGTATCAAAACCCAATAGCCTATGAGGTCTAAATTAGTCATATTAGGGCTAACTAATTAAGCTTGCAAACTTAGTACGGTGTCTAGAAAGGTAACGTCTAGGATCGGAATTGGGTAATCAAGTACCATATTCTACCTGGTTACCGGCTTGGCCCGAAAGGTGAAGTGAGCCCAAGGGTTGCTCCTAATAGAAAAGGCCCAATTTAATTTGGGCCTTGGGCTAATTTTCAAAATCTTTTTGAAAATTAATGTTAAAGATCTTAAATTTAATAGTTAAATTTAAAGTAAAGCATGTTTATTATAAAAATTATAATACTACATAAGTTTTCAAAATGTTTGAAAGGATAATGATATTTTCAAAATGTTTGAAAATATTTATATAATAATTTCAAATTTATTAATATGATTAATAAAATTAATTAATTAAATATGTTAATTAATTAATAGATATATGCATGTATTACATATGTTGAAATATGTTATGTTATTTTAAAAATGTTTAAGATAACATAAGTATACATGTATGTATACAAGATAAGATTTGAAATTATTATATTTTAATACAAATTATTTAATTTAATAAATTAATTAATGGTTAGTTAATTAAATAAAACGCACATATATATAATATATGTATGTTACACTATAAAGGTAATAGTATACACTATAAATGTTATAGTAGATATGTCCAATATAAAAGTTACATTGGAATACTAATTTAAAATTAGTTAGATAATATTTAATCAATGATATATTATACATAAGACTATCATATAAGTAATATAAAATATAAAAGTTATATAACAATAAAACTTATATGATGCGTGTATAAACTAAATGTGGAACATTAAAGAAATCCAAATATACTTGAGAAATAAATACATATGAAATGTACATATACCATGATTTTTAATGTGCCTGACACTTGAATCGCTGGGGTATTTCATAAGAAATATATTATTCTATAAGTCAATATCACTCAATATATATATATATATATATATATATATATATATATTAAAGATTATGAATCTTCAATGTAATGTTGTCCTCTACATATATATAATAATAAATTACTTACATACTCCTTAGTTGTTAAGCAAACTCAAGCTAGGGATGTTATGCGTAGTATTATTAGTATATTGAACAGATGAGATAAGGTAACTATATGTATCTGTTGAGCAAACTCAATGTACATGTACTATACTTAGGCCATCACAATATGGTAGGTATGAGTGAATAATCTCTATCGATTTGTTGAGCAAAATTAAGGTTGAAATGAGATTTGAATAAGGAAAAATGGGTTAGGAGTTATATAAGATACAACCGATAAAGACTTATCCATTAATTTATGGGGCTATGATTTTTTTAGCAAACTAAAGGCCAGAATACTAAAAAAACGAGTCCTAACACCCACTAGTGAAGTTATTAGACTTCTATGTTTCATCTTAGGGTTTGGAGAAATATAAAAGACTAGTGGAAGCCTTATTATAAGAATGAAATAGTAACACTTATCCTTTCTGATAATGTAAGAACATATGCTATATAAAATTATAATTATCTACACTGATAAATTTATGCATTTAATATGATTAATAAAACGTTTGTTAATTAACATAAATAAACAAACTGAATTGAAAGTTGACAAATAGAAATATAATATATACTTACTAATAATTCTAATTGAATGTTATATAATGTTTCTATACCCATGCAAGTGCCCAGTTTCAACTACTTAATACATTCGTAAGTTGGTCACTTATATATTTATTTGGTTTAGATCGCGTATTGCATTTTATGAGTTTCTGAACTCTAAATACAATTTAAAACTATGGATATTTAGTCATGTACTTTCACATATGAATGTTATATGGTGAACAGTCATAGTTTGTGTGGTACAATATTTCGATGAAGTAAGTTCATTCGAAGTAAGCCAATAAATAGTATTTTAAGATCATTTATTCAACTTGAATGATTTCAGAAGGATCATATATTGTTAATGTAACATAAGACCATAAACTACGAGATACATTTAAGAACTCGACGGTTGAAATGTCATCTTGATCGGTTTACATAACATGCAACATATTTGATGTCTTAGATGTTAAGAATAATTGGATGCACTTTTGTAAAAGGTTTGTTATGAAATTGTAGTAAGGTTTTCTTTTGAATAGTTTGACCATTTGA